>JAMWET010007142.1:0-32997 GCA_024036415.1 Prochilodus magdalenae
ACAAAACAGTGTACAGGGTTGTGTTTTTAAGTGCCACAGCGATGGGATATGAAGACTATGTTATGGTACATTTTGCTGCCATGATCCATTTGTACCCTAAAAGGGATGGGTCACTGAAAATTCTTTTTATTCTGATCATTTTGCCAAATTATTGTTTCATGAAAACTTGTTTATCTTGATGGTATCGATCTCCTCCAGAAACAAAACTCTCCTATACAAGACATGAGGTTTCTGACTGGTTTGGTGAATATGAAAACAAACTTACTAAAAAAAATTATATTGGAGTTTCCTTTACTTTGTGACCCATCTATATGTATATATGTATAAATGTTCAGGTAACTTACCTGAACAGATGACTCCAGCATCTTTTGAATGATCACAGGCATGTTTACCCCATAGTGCTGACTGGCATTTCTTCAGTGTAGACTCTGATCCACTACAGTCCACATCATTCATCCAGATGGGTCCTGATCCTGGTCCAAAGTGAGCTTCAATCAGTGCATCTACAGCCTCTCCACAGCCCAGCTCTCTACACACCACTGCAGCATCTCTCATATCCCAGTTATCACCACACACTGTTCCCCACTGTCCTCTATGAAGAACCTCCACTCTCCCAGTACACCGACTTCCACCATCCACCAACCTCACACTGCCTGTACACGAGAAAAAATGGAGTGACATGAAAAGAAGTGATGCACATGTATTCATGCAAAAACAAAAAAATATCCCAGAGTCACAGAAAAACTATTAAAGTTGTATTTCTTACCAGCACACACCAGTCCCACATCACTGTCATGGGAGCAGTTGTGTTTGAGTGAAGGTGATGTTGGACAGGAGTGAATCTGAGATTCGTTGCCTCTACACTGAAGCTCCTCTGACCACACCCGACCCTCCCCTCTGCCAAAAGCAGCTCCTTCCAGCACCTCCACAGTAAGCCCACAGCCCAGCTCTCGACACACAACCTCTGCATCCTGCTGGTCAAAGTCAGCATCACACACCGTGTACCAGGACTCTCCATGAAGCACCTCCACTCTCCCAGAACACTGAGAACCTCCAACCAGCCTGACATCTAAAATATCACACAATAATAAAAGCAGAAATTCATATTTTGACAGAGAAAGTGTAATATCGATTTAATGCAATTAAACACAATATTACGGTATTACACCCAGAAATATGTTGTGTGTGTTGCATGTGTGCAAATAAATAAATACATAAAAATAAAAATAATAATTACAATTAAAGATATCTGAAGATTCTGCAACATACCTGAGCAGATGACTCCAACATCTTTAAAATGATCACAGTTATGTTTTCCCCATCCTCTTGATCTACAGTTCTTCAATATAGACTCTGATCCACTACACTCCACATCATCCATCCAGATTGGCCCAGATCCTGGTCCAAAGTGAGCATCACTCAGAGCATCTACAGCCTCTCCACAGCCCAGCTCTCTACACACCACTGCAGCATCTCTCATATCCCAGTTATCACCACACACTGTTCCCCACTGTCCTCTATGAAGAATCTCCACTCTCCCAGCACAGCGACTCCCACCATCCACCAGCCTCACACTGTCTAAGGTAAATAAAGAATGAAAGCTAAAAACATTATACAGCATGTAAATGTCACAAAAGTCCTTTGTTTGTTACTTCGTTCTAGATTATTGCAGAAATGGAAAGCTTTACTTATTTGGGGCCTCTTGGCTACATATATTGAGCTAGTTTACTATAGTTCATTATTATACAATCATCACCATTACAATTTCACCCAGAAGGAATTAACCCATAAGCATGAAACTTGGTGGGTTAGTTAGACATGTGAATAATTCAAGCTTTATGTGCGGTCATGCTGTATCTGACTTCACTCCACCTTCACTCCTACCACAAAATCAGGAGCTGTGTGAGAATATTTAAGCTGTATGTGAAGGATTATCTCAGAACACTATTAGGAACCTCTACAACTCCATGTCGAGATGTCTGGCTCAATAAATATTGCCTATATCAGTCTAAATGTAACATCATTTATTGTTCCTGGTAACCTTTATCTTCCTTCACAATACCACAGCATTACCACACGTCCATCTGGGTGATGCCATTCTTTTGACAATGAGTGTATGAAAATATCTAAGATATGCAAATACTTGCATATTGGGTACATAGGTTCGAAGAGATGGGGAAGAAGCATCTGTACACATGTATATATGTACATTTTGCATAAACACCTGTTTCTGGTGATTAGGTCTAGTTTGAATTTAATTCGAATGCATGAAAGGCTGAGTGTAAACACCCTCAGGACTGACTAGCATTTGAGAGAATAAACAAGAAACCAAAATATGGAGGATGCATGAAGCTGAGGTTATGCTCAAACCAACAGCTTTTCTGCACAACCAGCATAAAATGTCCCAAGGCCAAGCCTCCCAACTTACTCCAACAGCAGAGTTACTAACTGGTCTTGATAACTGACAGTTTTCAATGGGACAGTCAGTAGTCGACTCGCTCTATCAGTCTATGTCTATTCAGGAGCAGTAGTCAATGGTTCGTCATATAATAAAGGGACTGAGACAGCCTGAAAGCGTACATATAACATTTATACATATAATTATCAAAACATATTACCAGCACACACCAGTCCCACATCACTGTCATGGGAGCAGTTGTGTTTGAGTGAAGGTGATGTTGGACAGGAGTGAATCTGAGATTCGTTGCCTCTACACTGAAGCTTCTCTGTCCACACCTGACCCTCCCCTCTGCCAAAAGCAGCTCCTCCCAGCACCTCCACAGGAAGCCCACAGCCCAGCTCTCGACACACAACATCTGCATCCTGCTGGTCAAAGTCAGCATCACACACCGTGTACCAGGTCTCTCCATGAAGCACCTCCACTCTCCCAGAGCAGCGAGATCCACCAACAAGCCTGACTTCTAACATGAGAAAAACAGAGGAGGCACTGTTTTAAAACCAGGTTTTTAAGGTGACTGTGTAATTCTTTAAATGCTAGTTTATGGTCTGCTGTCTTTAATGTGTTTGCTGAGACTTTTATTCTAAAGTAAAGCATTAAGCTAAACATAAGGAAACCTAGGAGTAGCTGTGTCTGTGGAAAAATTATTTTAAATGCAAACATTAGTAGTCTATACCTTGTTTCATTTCTGTTTTCATACTTAGACAGCTCCAGGTATGTAACATGACATTGAACTTTTATGTTCTGAGTGGGGAAAGCTCAAATGGTTGAATAATAGACTCTGGACTAATAATAGACTGCGGCTGGATTTCTACATCTACATAACGTATGTATTTAGTACATTAGACTAAACTAACTATTAAGTAAGTTAAGTTAGTTAGGTTAAATCCTTATAGTTTAACATATTTCTAAAAGGTGTTTAATACATCTTGCTTTAAAGGTGCCACTAAATGAAAAACTGCAGATGAACAAAGTCAGTTCGGTACACATACCATGAACATCAAACACTGTTATTTCCTTCTTCAAAAATCCTGCCTTTGCAAAAGAGGCCAGTAAAACAGGTCTTTGAAACTGTTACAAAACAAAATGTAGCAACAGCAATGATAACGGCCGACTACATGAAAAAATCTGAAGTTCCAGGCTGTGAAGGCAATGTTGGCAGTTTTCATACCCTTTCCAACTACAACGGCCAAAGTTGTTAGCATGCTCTGCACATTTTAATACGGGCAGTTTCTCAAATTAAAGTTCAAGTTAAATTAACACAGCCTTCTGGTTGAAGCAGATCATCTTAAACTGAGAGTTTCATGGTGAGTAACAACTTTACCATACTTTGTGTTGATGTACAGATGGAAAGTAAGTAGCTAGTATATGCAAGCTCCAAGTAACTAGCATTGTTAACCTGTTTGTGTCTATTTCAACATGTTGCTTATGTATGATCATCATGGTGGTACACTGTACACCAGTCAGTCAGAGCGAGCTCAAAGTATTCACATACAGCTTGAGCTGTGCTGTTATTTAAATACCTTGCAATGCAGGTGAGGTTTATTGCACGTTACCTGCACAGATCATTCCAGCACTTTTGGTTTGATTACAGACAATCTCATCTGATTCCATATTTCGTTTTCCACATTTGTTGATTGTGGACTCTAATCCGTTGCATCTTCTTAAATAATTCCACATATCTCCAGGTCCTGGTCCAAAGTGGGAATCACTGAGTATATCCAAAGCCTCTCCACAGCCCAGCTCTCTACACACCACTGCAGCACCTTTCATATACCAATAATCATCGCACACCGTTCCCCTCGCATCAATTCGAAAAATATCCACTCTTCCAGCACAGCGTCTCCCTCCATTGGACAACTTTACCACATCTATACATGTAAAGAGATGGAGAGAGAAAATGTAAGAAAGGCAGAAAGAAGGAAAACCAATAAACAACAGAGTTAGGAAAAGTTGTATATGATGTCAGACAGACAGCTACTGATGTAAGAGATGTTAATACAGTGATAATGTAACCCCAGTTAGAGAAGATCATAGACTGATAATATTCTGATCCAAGAAAATGTGTTTCAAAACATTAGTTCTAAATCACAATTATGATTACTGTGATATAACTATAATTATGATCTGAAAAATAAAATACATTCACAAATACATTCATTTGTTGACAATAATTACATACCAGCTGTGGAGAGAATGATTGTGGAGGAGAGAAGAATGAGAACCACACAGCTGTCCATCTCCCTCTGACCTGCACACAGTCCGTTCAACTCAGCAGCAGAACAAGCTTCACCTCCTCTCCCCCAGAGAGACTGAAGATACTGAGGCAGAGAGTGACAGAGAGAGGAAAAGAAGAAGAGAGAGGGAGAGAGAGATAGGCTCCCCACAGCCACCAATCACACTCACTATTACCTTATTAGAAAGAGAAGAGGAAATCATCAAACACTTTCAGTGACAAATCAGAGGAGGCATTTTCTCTCCCTCCATATATATCAAAAGAGCGTCAGCGCTGATGAACAGAACTCCACCTCCGTCTCTAGAGGAGTGTGTGTGAAGAGAGATACAGCATTAATGCTGCACCTGCAGAGACACACTGATAACCATCTCACAGACACACACACACATACACACACACACACACAATGTCATGTGTACCAAAATAAATAAATTCTAAAGTGTTCTATATCCCATAATAATTCTGGATATAACACGTTTTTTTATTAGAATATAAGCTGACTTACAATAAACACTTTTATTTTAGTAATAAATGTGGCAACAATTATACTGTATATCTGATCTGATAAAGCTCACTCCCAGCAACAAATAAGAAAAACATTTAATTCTTCACAGAATTTAATGAGCTATGCAACCAAATTGTCCTGTGTATTAAATGCTTGTTGCATTTATTGCCCTATATGTATATTGCTTCCAATGAGCAAAAAAAAAAGCCTTCTGCCCAAGAAACGTTGGGATAGGCCTCAGCACCTTCCACGAGCCAGAAGGATGAGCGTCTCAGAAGATGAATGAATGAATGAATGTATGTCTGGTGCATGCACAGAGGTTAACTCACGTAGTACTGGTTAAAGTGCTGCTGCTGTGTGTGTTGTACTATTTACCTGAAGTCTAACATTTATTCCAATATATAAGTTTACCAATGACAAACATCCCCACCTCGCGCTCTCTCTCTCTCTCTCTCCTGCTCCTCTACACACACCTGCTGATACGCGGCTTCCTGTTCCTTCACTAAACCAGAAGCTTCAAAGGAAAAACAGCTCCAGCTGCCAAACAGCTCTTTATCAGCAGCATACAGATTTACCACATCACATACAGAATTACTGCACTGCTCTAAACATGCAGATACAGGACAGACTTTAGCTTCATTTAAAGTTATTATAATTAAACTTTTAAACTTTTTTAACTTACACCTGCACGTGTATGGGTCTCTGCTTGGCCTTTGTATGCACATGTTTGTTTATGAATATAAATAGCCAATTACATGAAACATGAGGAGAGAGTCACACATTAAGAAAAAAATTATACTACCCAAATATGTTTCTGATATGTACCCGAAGAAGTTTCTGAAATTTACTATATCGTCATAAAAAAGCGCATAACATGTGGGATGTTTATTAGTAAGCAAAATGGCAGCCCCTAGAAAAATCCTGACTAGTTCTGCTTATTTTACAAACAGTAACCCAGAACAAACATGGACACATTTCTTAAACACACTACAATTGTATTTGGTTGTTTGTTTATCTATTTATCTATCTATTCATATATAAAGTGTTTGACGAATTTTAAAGGAGAATGAATGTATTAAAAATTTGAAATTAATAGTTCATAATCAATAATGTCAAGAGCCTGCCAGTGTATGATGACTGAACCAGATTAAAACAGAGAAGAAAGTATTTAATAATAATGAGGCTTTATTGTTAAACTTTATACATATTATTTTAAACTTTTGCTTTAATTTAAAAAGTTACGTTTGTTCATTTAGTTCAGAGAAAATATAATTATAAACAATTTTAACACACAGTCATTTTACTGTATGTCATATTCTGTACTCATTTGATACCAAATTAATCATTTTCAGCAATTTAAATGACGCAAAATGTGAAAAAGTGAAAAACATTTTGGAGCGCTGTATTTATAACTACCCTAGAATTTCATGACGGATAACACAATATAAGCAGCAGCTGTCATGAAGGGACCGGTTTTGTGTCACTTTCTGGCATGAAATTATAAAGCACCTTAAACAAACCGAGGGTGTGTATTTTGTAGCTGTGTGTATTTCTTGTAGGTCAAATACACAACGCTGATTATGTTACACAAACTGACGAGGTGAGTACTTCTAAACAGGTTACAGTAACACTGAATGAAAATCTACTGTACGGAGATAATGTGATACCCCGTAATGAAATATCATTATTGTCTCCTATTAAATAGTGTCTGGTTTAAAGATGTTACGATCCTTATTGAGGCAAAAGGAGCAGTTTGTGGAATTGCTCTTTGCTGTAGGTTCTGGCACTCATAGTGAAAATGAGATAGTTTGAAGTTGAAAAATTAAGCCTTTATTTTGCTGCTCATGTGTATGTAGGCTGCTATGAAAAACTGTAAATGCCATGCAGCCATAATATTAATGGCTGAAATGCTGATCATGCAAAATATACTCTAAACGAGGATTGTGGGAAGCTGAAGGAGTGCCGAGCAGGGTCAGGAATCATTGAGTAAAGAGACGCCATCGGTACTGTGAGTGCTACTAGATAGAGACATGCACTAACCATGATGTTTTAATGTCTGGTAGATTTACAGATTTTGTTCTAAAGCACTATAATTTGACCTTGAAACTTCAAAGAAAACTAAAGGACGAGCGGGCTAAAGAAGCATCTTCAAGAAAACCCAACCTCTGTTTGGATTTTTACCACACAGTGCCTACAACAGACACAAACAACCCGCTAATGTTCCAGCAGCTCCTGTCCCATGCCGTATGGTTACTCCTTGATATTAGTTACCTTTGTCATGTCGTTAATGATCCACTGTCACATGTATATGCACTGTTCTTAACTGACAGCTGAAACTATCTTGTCTAAACTGAATTGTTCACATGTGCTTGGTAAAGTGACTACCTTCATACTTATATCAAAGTTAATTACATATTTCCTGTATATATAGAGAGAATATGAGTGCGAGAGAGAATATCTGCTTTAGTACTGTTATTCATGAATCAGAAATGAAGTTACATTTTCACTGATCACATTCACTGAATAACTCATATCACATGCTGGTACTGTTGTTCCAGTGGTGGTGGTTGTGACATCACAGTTCTGCTAAGCAACTCCAGAATGCTCAGTTTGGAATTCTGTTTGGGGGAAAACATTTCTGATCAGCTAAAGACGCTCACGACTTTACTCTGATTTCCTGTTTTCTATTTCTCTGGTTTACTGTCTTCTGATCTCCCTGTTTTTAGAATGACCTTCTACAGGCTGTTCGAGGTCTCCACTGAGCGGGTGTACCTCCTCCCCAATGGAGATCTCTACATCGACCGGCGGCCTGTGATCATCCCTCCCGGTACAAACCCCGCTAGAAACTGTAACTCTGTACTGAAACAGAGGAGCTCATCTCCATTTCCATGTGCTGTCGCTTCCAAACGCTTTAGAGTGGATCTAGTAAAGGCTTTAGGCGGTGCTAGAAGTGGGAATAAAGGAGTGCCGGTTCTCTCCTTACTCACACGTTAGCGGGCCTATCCGCCATATCAGCAGATCGGTTAGTGACGTCACACCCCTAATGTCTATAGTGGATTACAGATACTCGGAGAATCGCTGATAAATGTGAGATATGTGAAATATCTTGTGTTTAATCTGAGCTAAAAGTTCAGAACCGTGCTGGTGTCTGTGCTGTTCGGCGCTGATACGGTGAATATTCGCGGCCGTACAACGTTTTTTGAGCGTCTTCGCTTCCCGTAGGTTCAGTAGGCTATGGCTCGCCGGCGGTTGTGTTGAGTGACTGCGCTCCCGGACCCACCCAGACCGACCACCAGCTGATCCAGTAGGATGGAGGGAGCATATCTGAATTAGCTGAACTGGTAGTGATGCTGAAACTGATCTGTTTTCTGGGAGCGCAGAAAGTCAATCAAACGCTTTCCACCAAACTCCGCCCTTATCAGTCCACCAATCGCTGCAGAGCAACCGCTGCAGTCTTCAGCCCGGTATCCGCCCGGTGTTTGAAATTCAAGTAGCGGCTACAGAATGAAACTTTGGCTGATCAGACTCAGCTTTTTAGGTGTACTGTGTTCCTGGCTCTGTACAGATCAGCTGTCTGTTTAACTGGCTAGTTACGGCGTCTATGTTGAGTTTGTTTTTAAATATCAGTTTCATCATTTAAATGTACTTTGAGCTGTGTAACTCTGCAGACCGTTTACATGGACACAAAGCTCCATAACACACTACATGAAAACCATTACTGTGGTCATGTGATGTGGGAGTGTAAACAGCAGATCAGATTTCTTAGACTGCATTAAGGCCTAGAAACCCGACTGAGATTAAAGAGAGCTGGATTTTAGCTGACCAAGCAGTGACTTACAGAGTCTGTGTTACTTGGTACTGTGGTGTGTGCAGGTCTGCCCCACTCCCTTGTTGACCCACCGGTGTGTTTGGGACCCTACGACGCAGTGGTCACCGGAGAAGGAGACCTCATCTTCTCTGAGGAGATCCTTGACCTTCTGGAGGCAGTTCCAGGGATCCTCAGTCTGGCTCAGGAGATGGGGTTTTCAGTTTGAGGAGCTGGTGTATATTTGTAGAAATGTTTATATGTAAAATATTGTACAGTAATTAAAACCACCACATCTTAAGATTGGTGATAAGTTTCCTTTATAATTTTTATATTTATATAAGTTTCCTTTATTATTTTACAGATTTATATAAGTTTCCTTTATGTTTTTTTTAGATTTATATAAGTTTCCTTTATGTTTTTTTATATTTATATAAGTTTCCTTTATGTTTTTTTTATATTTATATAAGTTTTCTTTATGATTTTTTAGATTTATATAAGTTTCTTTTTTTGTTCTTCTCATTATTAACATTTTTATTATTTGTTATAGTAGTTCTACAATGGTGCTCGTACTAACAGGAGGATTCATGGAGGGCATCTCTGCTCGCTGAATGGGCTGTTGGGTCAAAAAGGTACAGTGATAAGGCCCATCCTTTCTTACGTCACACATGCAGCATGTCTCACGATGTCAAACCCACCCACCGAGTTTCATACCTGTGGGTTGATTCCTTTTGGGTGCAGCTGTTCTTTTGAAGGTGAGTGTATAATAGGGAGTAAACAGTAACTGTGGAAGATTTGACCAGAGACATGCAGTCTTATACTTACACTGCACAGAACTGCATGTGTTGTTATTGCTGTGTATGGAAATTAACACTTTCATTATTGCAGCATTCTCTGTGGAAAGGATAGTGTGCTCATAGACACTGTGGAGACGAACTTGCTAAACAAAGAGGAACAAAGAGGAGAGGAAGGCAGGAGAGTCATTTTGAGGACATTCAATTTGGCAGAACATTCAAAAGTTACTGTAACCCCAAACAGCAGAGCTCATATGGTCAGACTGAGACGGCTCTTCACGAGTTCTCACAGTAAGTCTTTTATGTTTTCATGGCTGTTTAGCTGTTTGTGTGTGTTAACCTCCTCTGGCCCAGGCTTGTTTAGCTGCCTCTCCTTTCCTTCCTGACTCAGGACCTTTTGATCTTATTTTGCTCCGCAGTTTTACTAGCCTTGAAGACCAGTCTGTACCTCACCCACTCAGACGTCTAGCTCTTACTCAGTTATACAGTTTTGTATCTACAGCAGAGTTACGTCAACATAAGGGCTGCAGAACCATCTAGGAGCAGCCGCACACTCTACCATACACTCCTGAGCACAGAATCAGAATCAGAGTGCAGCTGAATTGGATTTGAGATGATTCTCAGGTGTTGTATTGATCTGGAATGCATCTTTGAGGGAATACATCCACAGGTCTGACCACTATGAGAACTCTATGCCATGAGTCTGAACTGTGGCTGTCAAAAAGACAATACAGGATAAACACTGCAGATCAGACAAAGAAGCTGCTGATGTTCTCACAACAACGGACTGACCACCCCAGATTTCAGACCTGATCGTCACTGAATGGGTTTGGGATTATTTGGATCATGAGAATCCAAAAATACAACCGACTCCTACAACTCAACTGTTTCTGACTCTTGGCTACTATATGGAAGGGTTCTACAGGAGTCTGTTTGGGTGTCCAGCCTTCTGAATGACTGGTTCATGATTCTTTGTATTGCATCCATCCATCTTGTCCTCTTCCTTTTTTACCTGCACCTCTTCCAAACATACTGATCTTTTCTAATGAACAGGTTCTTCTCATGATATGTCCAAATTCAGAGAGCTTTAGTTTGGCTGTATGGGCTTCGAGTGAGAGGTAAGTTGTGATTTGTCGGGATTCATTCGGATGTGTGAATACAGATCTGCAGACCTGGCAGTCGTGGGCTGGATGTTAGGGAGACTGTTAGCCTAACCAACCAGTTTGATTCCCTGAACCAACAGGATACGAGTTAAATGCCGTTGAGCAAAGCACCTAACCCCAGACAGCTCCCCGGGTGCTCTGGATAGGGTTGCCCAGCACTCTGGTCAAGTGTACTGACTGCCCCCCAGTGTGTGTTACTAGTGTGTGTGTGTATGTGGGTACAGAACCGTTCATGTGTAAATGGTTCTAAATTCTAATTCTTAAAGCAAATTTTAGTTTGGAGATTATGAAACATGTTAATATTGATACCAGATTTGTGTTTTTACAGGTGGATGATGTGAACGTTGAGAATATGAGTAATGACGATGCTGTGAAGATTCTACAGGAAGCTGTCTCTAAGCCTGGGTAAGCACTGACACTGTATCTAATCAGCTGTAACCATCTGCTAAACTCTGGACACACTTAGATCATGATGCTGACTGCTGCTGAATGCCTTTTCCCCAGGCCAATGAGTCTCACTGTGGCCAAGTGTTGGGACCCCTCACTGTGAAGTTACTTCACCATCTCCAGAGGTACTGCATATCATACACTAATGCTTCAGTAGTGTAATCATCAATATTAGGCCGGGATCAGCTACTGCCCACAAACAATCTACTCATTAGTGATGTGATGTGTGGGGTAAAAGGCTATGCCACTAGTCTTACAAGGGCGTCTAAGTATGACATCATATTAATGTGAGTATATTAATGGCCTCTTTTGGCTCTTCCTCTGCTGAGCCTGTAGGACCCATTGACCCTGCTGCTTGGATCCCTCACACTACAGCGCTGACTGGAACGTATCCACACTATGGTTTGCTTTAAGGACTCATTTAATTTCTATAGGACATGTTTGGTAGGACACTGACCAGCTGCATGTTTCCTTATAAAGAGTGGTGAACTGGTTCTGTGTAACATGATTTAGTGCCAAACACTGAAATTCATCCTTAAGTTCATCCTTAACTCACTCATCTGTCAGTCAGAAGCCTCTGTTTAAAATACTATTCACTTTTTACCTCCAGACATGGCATCTCTACACCTCAATGAGGGTTTGTGGTGGGGGTTCTGAGCAAGCTTCAAACCCATAAGCTTTCCACAGCGGCAGTGCTGGCAGCAAAGTGAAGGTGAGAAGGTGTTTGTTGGAGTGTTTATTAGGAAAAAGAAAGTGAAAGAGAAAAGAAAGAAAACAAACATCATTATTAACATACTAAGTGAACAGTTTGTGAAAATCGTCATTATCAAGTCATTATTTTCTTTTAAAGGATTCAACATGCACTCATGTTTTACTGCTTTCAGGTGCTGACGTTTCAGGTTCGCTTCCTTCCTCACCCACCACCAGTTTGACCCCTGGTCCCCTTCACTCTCTCATCACAAGGAAAGCACTATAAGGAACAGAGACCTAACAAAATCCACACACAGAGGAGTATGTCTGAGCAAGGTGATAAGTCCATATGATGAGCTGCAGGTGTGTTACATGAGTGGGAGAAGCTGTAAACAGTGAAACATCAGAACATGGCTTCACCATTTACAATATATCACATGCCCAGCAGGAGGAGGCTCATTCACTTACCCTCCGGTGATGTGCAGTACCAGTTATAAGTTCAGACAGGGCTACTCATAGGTTTCCTTATTTTAAGCTTTACTTTAGAATTACAGTGAAGTTTAATAAAAGTGTAGACATCAAATTATGAATTATGGATAGTGGAGTGATAGAAAAACACAGATATTAATATAAATATAATATAGATATTTATAGCGTGATAGAGAATTCAGTGTAGCTTGTATATAAAAGGTAAGTCTGCAGAGTAAAGATGACAGTAACAGAATTATGAATAGTGCATTAAGTACCGTCCAGTGCAGTGATGCAGTTAAGGTGGCGGTGTGGAGTTCAGCATGGTCTGGACAGGGCAGTGTGGACAGAGATATTCACAAACCTGATGGCCTGTGGTTAGAAACTGCTCGTCAGTCTTGTTGACCTGGACCTCACACTCATGCATTGCCTGCCTGATGGTAGAAATGTGAAGAGGCTTTGGGGGGGGTGCATGTTACCTGATGACGTTGAGTGCCTCCTGATGAACCTGGTGTGGTAAATGTCCTGTAGTGAGGGCAATGCAGGTCCTGAAATGTACCTTGCAGATGGAGCTAGGAAGGACGCTTTCACTCTTCACCTGTAGGAGTTTCCTCAGGCTGTTTAGGATGTACAGCTGCTGCTGGAACTTCTCATTGATTTGGTGTGTGTTGTGAAACCAGCTGAGATCCCCACTAATGTAAATGGCAAAGAATTTGGAGGCTTTTACCCTCTCCATCTCTGTCTGACCTGTACGTAGTGGTGTGTGCAGCTCCACCTTCCTCTTTGGATGAGCTATCATTTCCCTGGTGTTTCCTTCTGATTTTAGAGAAAGAGTGTTGTTTTCCTCATTTTCTTATATTACAGAGCAGAAGTCTACCATAACACTTTTAGCTGTAATCCTAAATTATGAGTCCTATTGATTTCTTCTTGGGATGGTCTGTTATTCTGATTGGAAACTGAATTTAAAATGTTTTAAATTGAAGAAAGTGGTATAAATATTTTATATGATTTATTTATTTATTATTATTATTATTATTATTATTATTGTTGTTGTTGTTGTTGTTGTTGTTGTTGAACACAAGTTGTACAAGGATATCAGACTTTAGTGCCCTAAACAGTTCAAATCAAAAGTGCATTAAAGCCGAACTGTGACACTGATTTTTATCTATTCTCTAGTGGAGAATAACATGTACTACAGTGGCTAAAGTATTTCTCTAAGATGAATGGGGAAAGTTCTAAACTAGATGCAACAGTATAAAGTGCCTGACTGGAATAAATGTTAGTCAAATTAAAATGAAGTAAAATTAAATAAAGATGGAAAATATTATTTTCAAAAGATTATACTGTATCCTTTGATTATCCTTCATCGTGTTCTATTTTATTGTTTTTTAATTTACCAAATGATCAAGTAGTGGCCTGTTCTTAACATTTCTTTATTTCAAGTCTTAAACTTTTATGAGGGATAAACTGATATTTTAAAATCTATATTTTACTCTAAGCAGTGTGTGAGTGTGTGTGTGTGTGTGTGTGTGTGTGTGTGTGTGTGTGTGTGTGTGAGAGATGGTTATCAGTGTGTCTCTGCAGGTGCAGCATTAGTGCTGTATTACACTGGAGCACCTCCTCTCTGAAGTCAGTCTCCTGTATGTTGGTGTGTTTCTCACCACACAGCTGTGAGCGTCTCTCCTCACACACACTCCTCTAGAGACGGAGGTGGAGTTCTGTTCATCAGCGCTGACGCTCTTTTGATATATATGGAGGGAGAGAAAATGCCTCCTCTGATTTGTCACTGAAAGTGTTTGATGGTTTCCTCTTCTCTTTCTAATAAGGTAATAGTGAGTGTGATTGGCGGCTGTGGGGAGCTTATCTCTCTCTCCCCCTCTCTTTTTCTCTCAGTATCTCCAGTCTCTCTGGGGTAGAGGAGGTGAAGCTTGTTCTGCTGCTGAGTTGAACGGACTGTGTGCAGGTGAGGGAGATGGACAGCTGTGTGGTTCTCATTCTTCTTTGCTCCACAATCACTCTCTCCACAGCTGGTAAGTTGTTTATGACCTATAAATATTGTTCTCTACTTCTGTTTTTATCTTTTATCAAGTTATGACTTGACACTAGTTACACATTAAGTCGAAGAGTAAAGTGAACATGTAACACTGTAAAAATGCTGGGCTAGAAAACGACCCAACCTGGGTTATTTTGCAACCCAGCACTGGGTAAATACTGGACAAACACATGCTGGTTATTTATACCATAGATGCTGTTTTTCTTGTGTTTATTATAATATACTACTACTGTTACAACTACTACAAATATTAATATTAATAATAATTATATAATAATATAATAATTAATAATTAATTACCCCCACACAATAAATTATTAATATAATAATAATAATAATAATAATAATAATAATAATAATAATAATAATAATAATAATAATAATAATAGGTTTGCATTGTGGCACAAAAAGTAACACGGTTGCCTCACAGCAAGAAGGCCCTGGGTTCAGTTACTGGTTGGGGCGTCCAGCGTTCTTTCTGTGTGGAGGTCTCATGTCCTTTCCCCACACTCTAACGACATGCTGTCAGGTGAATAGCAGATGCTGAATTGCCCTCTACATGTGATCATGGCATGTGTGTTTGGCCTGCAATGGACTGGCAGCTTGTCTACAGTGTTTCCTACCCAATAAGCGCTGGGTTAGGTCTAAGCAGTCCCCTCACCATATCCCCCAGAGACCCAGGAGGATAAGTAGTTTAGAAGATCACATAATTATAATATGGTTTGACGCATGACTTTATAATTTACAATTTAAAAATGACTCAAATAAATTAAAAAAATCGAACGGGTATGTTTTCTCCTTTACAGCTACAAACTACGGTAATTCTTAGTTTCAAGATCCAAATGAAATAGGAGAAAAGGTCTTTGTCTGTTTCTCTAGACACAGAGACTGTGTTGATACTGTTGAGATTATTAAAAGTTGTTTTGATATTATTCTGTGGCGCAGCCTGGTGAGGGGCTGATGTACACAACATACACACAACACCAGTGTGAGTCAGCCAACGTGCTTTATTTACACATATACAGTGAATAATCCAACACATTTCAGCTACATTACTTATTCAATATCCTTAAAGTCAATGAAAACATCCAGTCCATAAAACAATGATGCAATGTAAGTTTAAAACATTCAAAACAAGCAACAATAGTGAGAAGAAGGGTGTATGTGGTAAATGGATGATTATAACTAGTGGTAATGGGGTGCCATGACTTAACTGGTGGGTAAAAAAAAACTCAGCAACTCGTCCACACCTTTAACACAGAATGAAAATGAGAAATAGAGACACAACCCGGCAGAACTGTCTGTACCAGCCACTTTCTGCGTCGTTTCATTTTAACGATAAACATCACTCTGTATGTGTATATCACTGCTCTCTCTCTCTCTCTCTCTCTCTCTTTCTCTCTCTCTCTCTCTCTCTCTCTCTCTCTCTCTCTCTCTCTCTCTCTCTCTCTCTCTCTCTCTCTCTCTCTCTCTCTCTCTCTCTCTCTCTCTCTCACACACACTCTCTTTCTCTCTCTCTCTCTCTCTCTCTCTCTCTCTCCCTCTCTTTCTCTCTCTCTCTCTCTCTCTCTCACACACACTCTCTTTCTCTCTCTCTCTCTCTCTCTCTCTCTCCCTCTCTTTCTCTCTCTCTCTCTGTTGTACAGGCAGTGTGAGGTTGGTGGATGGTGACAGTCGCTGTGCTGGGAGAGTGGAGGTTCTTCATAGAGGACAGTGGGGAACAGTGTGTGGTGATTACTGGGGAATGAGTGAAGCTGTAGTGGTGTGTAGAGAGCTGGACTGCGGAAATGCTATAACTGCACTGAAACGCTTTGGACCCGGATCAGGACCAATCTGGATGGATAGTGTGTACTGCAGTACATTAGAGTCTACACTGAAGCACTGTCGAACACCAGGATGGGGTAAACATGACTGTGGTCATTCTAAAGATGTAGGAGTCGTTTGTTCAGGTAATATTTAATATATAATTAAACACACTTGGAATAATCCATCTGTATGCTACCCTGTCTATTTATAGTCAGCTCAGTAATGACTTATTATTACGTTGGGGGAAAAAGGTTCTGAAAAATTGTGTATGTGATTAATTAGCTGAACCTTAAATAGAAAATAAGGATAATGAATTGAAGCTTGTTTTGTGAATTTTCAGTTCTGCCTTAAATGGTATCGCAGCTGCTTTCTGGCACCTGAACAAGCTGTGGTATTTAAGGTGGAATGGAACATTAGATTAATCAGCTGCAAAAAGGGCATCAGTGGCAGCCTTGTTTAAGGTGGTCGAGCAGAGAACTGTGAGGGGGTAGTTATAAGGAGGGGCAGGGAACCGGAACAGAGACTGAGTGTGGAGCTGAAACTATGTGCCCCTGTGTTGCTGGTTGGTGATTGCATATTTGTACTCTTACTGGTTCCCCTTGTGTTTGCTTAGTGCTTTGTCTCTCTGTCAGTTGTTGTGTTGTTCTGGTCCTTGTTATTAGTGGTGTTGTATTGTTTCTTTTATTTTATGATGTCTTTGGTTTCTGTTCTTACTCACAGTGGTTCCTATTAAAACTGCCCCCTCATCTCTCGTGTCCTCGTTACAGTATATAGTATACTATATTTTCACAGTAAAATTAAAGCTAAGAAAATGTTTAATTGCTTTTTCTTTCTTATTAATAATTACAGAGCTGGGTGCTGACTTTTAATAATTAGGGCTTTGGATGTAAAACAGCTTTACTGGTGTGCATTAAAATTGATTATGCATAGACAGTTTCTGTTGTGCTTGTTTACATACTGTATACTCATGTTTACATAGTGTTCTTATATTATCTCTACCTCAGATGTTATTTTCATTGTGTACATACTGTCTACTTGCACTACTCTTACAGTTGAAACATTCATTTGTAAATGCTGCCCTATACATTCATATATATATGTATATAGATATGCTTATATATGTATATATTTATTATTACGGCTCTTTATGTAAATAATACTGTACTTGCACTTCTGGTTAGATGCTAACTGCATTTGAATAGATGCTAACATGAGATTGAATCTAGTCTAATCTAATTTAATTTGTGAAAAGTAATTATAAAAGCCACATTTAATTTAAACAGGCATATATGAACACTTCACTGGCAGTTATAAACATGTGTAATGCATAATCTTTGTTCTCCAATGGTAATATACAGGAGTCAGGCTGGTTGGTGGATCTCGCTGCTCTGGGAGAGTGGAGGTGCTTCATGGAGAGACCTGGTACACGGTGTGTGATGCTGACTTTGACCAGCAGGATGCAGAGGTTGTGTGTCGAGAGCTGGGCTGTGGGCTTCCTGTGGAGGTGCTGGGAGGAGCTGCTTTTGGCAGAGGGGAGGGTCAGGTGTGGTCAGAGGAGCTTCAGTGTAGAGGCAACGAATCTCAGATTCACTCCTGTCCAACATCACCTTCACTCAAACACAACTGCTCCCATGACAGTGATGTGGGTCTGGTGTGTGCTGGTAAGAGATATAGCTACATTAGTTACTGGGTCGTTTTAATTCCATAAAACATTGCCATTGTCAGGTAGTGAAATATTGTTTTTTCAATATGTGTATTGTTTTTTTGTCTTTGTTGTGCAGACAGTGTGAGGTTGGTAGGTGGTGGCCGGCACTGTGCTGGGAGATTAGAGGTCTTCCATGATAATCAGTGGGGAACAGTGTGTAATGACAACTGGGATATGAGTACTGCTGCGGTGGTGTGTAGAGAGCTGGGCTGTGGAGAGGCTGTAGCTATAGCATGGAATTCCCACTTTGGACCAGGATCAGGACCAATCTGGATGGATGATGTGTACTGTAGTGGACCAGAGTCTACACTGAAACACTGTAAAACAGCAGGGTGGGGTAAACATAACTGTGATCACTTTAAAGATGTTGGAGTCGTCTGTTCAGGTAGGTTTTACTGAACTACAATCTAAGGATACTGTACATGCCTTTACATTTCATTCAACAGCATATACCTAATTTTTCTAATGATTATTATCAATATTATTATTATAAAGGTCTACATGGGCTTTTACAATCTGTAAACAGCATTAGTTTTATGTCTTTAGAAACATGCAGTGGGGTTCAAAAGATCACACTGAAAAACTGGTATTTTTTGCCCTAGAACAAAGTTTAAGTGAATAATAATAATAATAATAATTATTATTATTATTATTATTATTATTATTATTATTATTATTATTATTATTATTATTATTATTATTATTATTATTGTTATTGTTATTATTATTATCATCATTATTATTATTATTGGTTTTCTCACCAGTTAATTTCTATAAAATTCATCTCAACAACATGTCAGTTATCATACAGTGCTACATAAGCTTTGATTTTTTGTGATAATATTTCAGGAGTCAGACTGGTTGGTGGTTCTTTCTGCTCTGGGAGAGTGGAGGTGCATCATGGAGAGACCTGGTACACAGTGTGTGATGCTGACTTTGACCAGCAGGATGCAGAGGTTGTGTGTCGAGAGCTGGGCTGTGGGCTTCCTGTGGAGGTGCTGGGAGGAGCTGCTTTTGGCAGAGGGGAGGGTCAGGTGTGGTCAGAGGAGCTTCAGTGTAGAGGCAGTGAATCTAAAGTTTACTTCTGTCTGACATCACCTTCACTCAAACACAACTGCTCCCATGACAGTGACGTGGGTCTGGTGTGTGCTGGTAAGAGATGTATCTTCACCAGTCTGTCTGATGTGCTCTCTAAGAATCTCTGTGCTCTCTGGATTGTATTCCGAGTTGTGTGTGTGTAAATTCAGTATTGTCGCCCTACTGTGTACAACTAAGCTTTGACAATGGCCCACTGATTCTATGTATCTCTGCGTAAAACCTTTGTCTCTGACCTTTCTGACTTCTTTTGTACAGACAGTGTGAGGTTGGTGGATGGTGGGAGTCGGTGTGCCGGCAGAGTGGAGGTTCTGCATGATGATCAGTGGGGAACAGTGTGTGGTGATAAGTGGGATATGAGGGATGCTGCAGTGGTGTGTAGAGAGCTGGGCTGTGGAGAGGCTGTAGATGCATTTAGTGATGCTCACTTTGGACCAGGATCAGGACCAATCTGGATGGATGATGTGGACTGTAAAGGATCAACCCAGCCTACACTGAAGCACTGTAGATCAGCAGGTTGGGGAAAACATAACTGTGGTCATGCTAAAGACGCTGGAGTCATCTGTTCAGGTACCGCATCATATTCAGTGTTCCTTTTAGAAGTGTTGCAGTATCCGAGTCACAAATGAATGACATCAACATTAAATTTCAACATTTACTAATATGTATTAATGAAGTGTAAACCGTGTTGCTTACTATGTATTTTCATTTTTTTTTTGTAGGAGTCAGGTTAGCTGGTGGGTCTCGCTGCTCTGGGAGAGTCGAGGTGCTTAATGAAGAGTCCTGGTACACGGTGTGTGGTGCTGACTTTGACCAGCAGGATGCAGAGGTTGTGTGTCGAGAGCTGGGCTGTGGGCTTCCTGTGGAGGTGCTGGGAGGAGCTGCTTTTGGCAGAGGGGAGGGTCAGGTGTGGTCAAAGGAGCTTCAGTGTAGAGGCAACGAGTCTCAGATTCACTCCTGTCCAACATCACCTTCACTTAAACACAACTGCTCCCATGACAGCGATGTGGGTCTGGTGTGTGCTGGTAAGAGTTATCTTTTCAAGAATGTGATTTCTAACAGATATATGGGAATGCCATACATGGTGTTTAACATATACACACCCCACATATGTACCCCCAATACCCCAATACACAGAGAGTGTGAAAATTGTGGATGGAGACAGTCGCTGTGCTGGGAGAGTGGAGGTTCTTTATAGAGGACAGTGGAGAACAGTGGGTGGTGCTTACTGGGATTCGAGTGATGCTGCAGTGGTGTGTAGAGAGCTGGGCTGTGGAGAGGCTGTAGATGCCCTGAGTGATGCTCACTTTGGATCAGGATCAGGACCAATCTGGATGGATGGTGTAGACTGTTTTGGATCAGAGTCTACACTGAGGAACTGTAAATCGGACGGATGGGGTAAACATTATGGTACTCAAAAACATGCTGGAGTTATTTGTTCAGGCAAGTTAGACTAAATATTTGCATTAACAACAAGAGAGCTATATATAGTAAACCATTCTGTGCATGGTACTAAAGTCAATCAAATACAAACAGGTCACAGAAAATCCAGACTTATCGATGGTCCTCATCTGTGCTCTGGGAGAGTGGAGGTGCTTCATGGAGAGACCTGGGGGACAGTGTGTAATACTGACTTTGACCAGCAGGATGCAGAGGTTGTGTGTCGAGAGCTGGGCTGCGGGCCTCCTGTGGAGGTGCTGGGAGGAGCTGCTTTTGGAAGAGGGGAGGGTCAGGTGTGGTCAGAGGAGCTCCAGTGTAGAGGCAACGAATCTCAGATTTACTCCTGTCCAACATCACCTTCACTCAAACACAACTGCTCCCATGACAGTGATGTGGGACTGGTGTGTGCTGGTAAAGTATCAAAATTTAAAACTAAGTGAAAGGTTTGGTTAACTATGCCACTGTCACAGTGCACCGTTTCTCTAATCTAGTTCAATTTCTCTAATATGAAGTTAATTCAGGTCACACAGGGGCTCAACTGACGAATGGCTCTGACTCCTGTTCTGGTCGAGTGGAGCTCCAGTACCTCAGTGAGTGGGGCACAGTGTGTGATGTAAGCTGGGATATGAGAGCTGCCAGTGTCCTCTGTGGTCAGCTGAAGTGTGGGAGTGCTGTGGCTGTGGTGGGATCAGACTGCTTTGGAGAGGGGAGTGGCCAGATCTGGGCTGATGTGTTTGATTGTCAGGGGAACGAAACACACCTGTCACAATGTCCCATTTCATCATGGAGTCGAGCTGCATGCTCTCATAAACAGGATGTTGGACTTATCTGTAATGGTGAGCGCTGAACTGTAAAACTTGTAAATGTACAAAACAGCCTGTAAGAGTCTGCCGATGTCAATCACTTTTAAAAATATTGTGATTATTTTCCTCTTCAGGTTCCTCTCTGGTGTTACATGAGGGCAGAGTGCAGTTGTCAGGAGGGATGGAGTGTGAGGGGGAGGTGGAGGTGTACTTCAGGCAGGACTGGAGGAGAGTTCTGCTGGACTCCTGGAGTGAGTCTGTGGCCTCTGTGGTCTGCAGACAGATGGGCTGTGGCTCTGTGTTCAGCTTCTCCAGCTCCTCTCCATCCAGTCCTGAACACAGCCACATGTGTGTGACGCGTTTCAACTGTTCTGGGAGTGAAGCTCATCTGGGGAACTGCAGCAGCCCACAAGCAGTCAACTGCAGCTCTGGAGAACCGCTGTCAGTCACCTGCTCTGGTATGTGTTATAACTCATCTAATTATTCTAAATGTCCCTGTTTTTTGGGGACACTGGCTGTTTTTTGTGGCCTTTCCTTGGCTGAAGCTGTCCCTGTAAATGCCCCAGCTTTTAATTGTTAATAAAATCATGCAGGAAAATCCTAAGACCAGGCAGCAGCAGAGTTATGATTTTTTTGGCCTACAGAGCAGGCTAACTGCTAACCCTTTCTGCCAGATGGTCAGCAACATTTTTAGAGAATACAGCTGCAAAACTCTACAGAAGCTAACAGGAGTCAAGGTAATCCACAAAATCAATCAATCAGTGTTTATTTGTATAGCCCTTTTTATAACCAGCATTATCTCAAAGCAGCTTCACAGAAAATCAATTTGTTATATAAAAAAAAAAGAAAAGAAAAAACACAAAGTTAATGTACAGACATTTGAGGGTGGTGGGGTGGGGGAAAACCGGGTCCAAGCCCCCCTTGAGCAAGCCAGAGGCAGTGGTGAGGAAAAACTCCCTTGAGTAAGGAAGAAACCTCGAGAGGAACCAGGCTCAAGGGCGGAACCCAACCTCCTCAGGTCGAACCTGGATGAGACGAGAAAGACAGAACCAACAGGAGAAGAACATCTATTAGATCCAGTCTGATTAGATCCAGTCTGATTAGTCCAGGAGGGAGTAACTGCAAGATGGAGCCGACCCTTAGATAGAGTTCATGATCAGAGCCAGACGCTGGTCAGTGTAGAGGTTTTGGTCATGCCGGGCGATGAAACAGGGCAAGAGACCCACAGTGGCGCTGATGCTCAGGTGCCTCTAGCTGCTCTGGGGCTCTGATGTGATCACTCCGAAGAAATTCTCATGCTTAACTAAGAAAAAGAAAGGAAAGAGAGAAAGAAGGAAAGAGAGAGAGAGAGAGAGAGAGAGAGAGAGAGAGAGAGAGAGAGACTGATTAGGAGGATTAAGGATTAAGAGGTAGATATTGTAACTTGTTGAATAGAGTGTGTGTAGTCCTGAGAGTCCTGGAGGTGATTCCTCTGCACTGGTAGCCCCTCAGTGTTGTCCATCAGCAATGATCCGCTCATAGAGAAGACAGGTAAGAGGGAGAAGTTTGGGTGTTTGGTCCCTTTATGGAGAAATGTAAATTATAGCGGTAGACAGATGGTATCAGCTGAATGTTTGTGCAAACAAGTAAGTTTTGAGTCTAGTTTTGAATGTAGAGAGTGTGTCTGATTCCTGAACGGATAAAGGGAGAAGATTCCAGAGTTTCGGGGCTACACAAGAAAAGGCTCGACCACCTGCTGTGGTTCCTCTGAACCTAGGTACTGTCAGCAGGCGGCTATTTTGAGAGTGAAGCGCACGTGTGGGTTCGTATGAGTGAAGTAGTTCACTGAGGTACTTTGGGGGGGGGGGGGGACCCAGGAACGAAAAATCCCTGACCATCAAAGGAGTAGTTGCAGTGAAAGCTGCACCCAGAAGAAATCACCTGACAGGATCAATACCTGGTGGGTGGGTTTGACATCATTAGACATGTGAATGAAGTTTTATGCTCGGCCCACTGTATTGTTGCAGATGTGTGAAGTGGCCGAGCTAGGAATTGCTATAGAGGACCAATACATTGTTGCTAACATTATTCAGGTGTAATTTCACAGGTGTGTATGTGTGTGCACGCGTGTGTGTGTGTGTGTGTGTGCGCGTGTGCGTGTGTGTGTGTGTGTGTGCGTGTGTGTGTGTGTGTGTGTAGGTAAGTTTAATTCAGCTCACAGCTCCATCAGGCTGGTTGGTTCTGGAGGAGACTGTGCAGGAAGGCTGGAGGTTTTCCACAGCGGCTCATGGGGGACAGTGAGTAGTGACTTGTGGGATATTGAGGATGCACAGGTGGTCTGCAGACAGCTGCAGTGTGGAGTGGCCCTCAATGTCCCGGTACCAGCCCAGTTTGGACCTGGAACTGGACCCATATGGCTGAATGAGGTGGAGTGTGAGGGGAATGAGGCGTCCCTGTGGAACTGCAGATTCCAGATGTGTGGAGAGGATGAATGTGGACATAAGGAGGATGTAGGAGTCGTGTGCTCAGGTAAAATTATATTGGTATTTGCACAAGTAAGCAAAGCCTCATAATGAACGAATGAATGAATGGATGGATGGATGCATGGACTAAGTCTGTAAAAACATCTAAAAGTTAAAAGATAAACATCAGTAAAATTCTTTCTTTTATCAGAGTATAAAGAGATCAGACTCACTGAGGGCTGTGAGGGGAATCTGGAGGCGTTCTACAATGGAACCTGGGGTAACGTGTGTGTAAGTGGGATGAATGAAGAAACAGCCAGTTTGATCTGTCAGGAGCTGAACTGTGGAAGATCTGGCAGAGAATCCTGGTCCAAAGCAAGAGTGGAATCAGCTCCTAACTGGCTGGATGATCTGAAATGTAGAAAATATGATTCCACTCTGTGGCACTGTCCATCTTTACCCTGGAGAGAGAACACTTGTAATAATTACACTGAGGTGGCTCACATTACCTGCTCAGGTCTGCAGCTTGTGGTGATTTTATATATTAATATTAATTGAAGGGAAATTGTGGTAAATATTGAAGGTATGAGGAAGGTGAAGTAATTCAGAATGAAGTCTGTAGAACTGAATGGTCTGAAGTATTAAATATATAATGATATTTTTAATAAACCTGTTTTTTTTAATACTTACAGAAGATATAAATGATCGTGTGTTACAAAGTCTGCTGAAGTGCTCTTCATCTCTCCATCACAGACAGTGCTCGAGTAAGACCTACTGCAAACAGATCTAGTGAATATTTGATTGGAAGCATTAGGTGTTATTCTACTTCACATAAAAATAAATGGATTTTTAATTAGTAAGCTTTAATTACAGTAACAGTTTGTATTGTATTATGTACCGGTACTGCTGAGTTCAATGACTCGACTGATTAATCAATATCTCTTCATGTGTGCTGCGTGTGATGTAGATCACCTTCCTCTCAGGCTGAGAGAAGGAGATGGAAGCTGCTCTGGCAGACTGGAGGTGTATCATAATGCTGAGTGGGGGTCTGTCTGTAATGATCTGTGGGACATCAGGGATGCTCAGGTGGTCTGCAGGCAGTTGGGCTGTGGCCCGGCGCTGAGTGCTGATGGGAGTTCTGTGTTTGGTGCTGGTTCAGGGCCTGTCTGGCTGAACAGAGTGAAGTGTAGAGGGAATGAGATTCACCTGTGGGACTGTCCTCATTCCCTGAAGAACCACACTGACTGCTCCCACAGCCGGCATGCTGGAGTCACCTGTACAGGTCAGAGGTGTCTGCTGAAGGCTGGAGTTTCTGACACCAGTCAGAACGTAATACACAATATTGAACATTAATACCATATTCTTTTACACACTGTATCTGTTGTTTGGCTGTCCAGTTGTTTATTCTCTCACTCAGTCACTTACATGGTTTCTCAATCTCCCAGTCATTCACTTATTCGGTCACTGACACATACACGGTTACTTACTTGTACACTCACTCAGAGACTCAGTCACCAATGCACTCAGTTATCCTTTCCATCATTTAGTTGGTCACTTACACATTCTGTCCGTCACCGCAGTTGTTTTATGTCCTACTGATGGGCAGCCAGGATCAAGGTGGAGGTTTTTGAAGGGAGTTTGAGGCTGTGTGATTATTAAAATCTTGTGTGAGTATTCAAGCTAAACCAGCCTCTTATAGCCTGCACACCTCTGTTATTCAGATCATTTAGCCCCGGAAGTACTGCAAAGTAAAATAAATCATTGTGCAGTGCAACTGCTTGTTTCTCTGCGCATATGACAAACTATTGAATCTTGATTGACCAATTTCTATTATTAGTTTTTAATATTAGTTTGTCATATTCAGTTTTAAAATTGTGAATATATATTTGCATTTTGTGTGTTGTTGACTAATTGTTAATTGATTGATTGATTTATTTATTAATGAAATAATTTATTTTGTTTTGTTTCAGTATTGACAGAAATTTCTACTACTACTGCACAAACAACAGTCACCACTTCCTATGGTACTCTTTTCGTCTCAAAGCACATTTTATAAATGTTTTGAATTCACTGTTTAATGATCAACAAAGATCCTGTTTTTACAGTTGGTCAAACTGAGAAGAAAACAACCCCTACTCTACAAACCCTTTTAACTGCTGTACCGTCCATCTATCCGGTGTGCCTCCTGGTTCTGGGAGTGCTGCTCTTCCTGTCTTTAGTGCTTCTGGTTGTGCTGTTGTACCAGAACAGACGGCTCAGGAGAGGTAGAGAGATTCTATCTACAATCCACTTTCTGTACATTCTCTAAACATCATTAGTCCTTCAATCTGTCATCAGTCTTCTCTTCTACTGAACTGCCTCCATGTTCCTCTCTGTCTCCCTCACAGTGCTCTCTAAGAGGAGAAGTAAACCTCCTCCTGAGGCAGTCTATGAGGAGATTGACCGCAGATACAACACTAAAAGAAATGAGTCAAAGAGAAGGAGTGAGTGATAATATGGAGTGTCTAATATAAGGCTTATTGCATATAATTAACATATATACCCACTGGCTATTTAATTAGGTCCCTCCTTGTGTTTACACTGTTTCCTTGTCTATTTTATCAGCTCTACTTATTTTACAGATGCACTTTGCAATTTTACAATTACAGACTGTAGTCCATCTGATTCCCTGCAGACTTTGTTAGCTCCCCTTCACCTTGTTCTTCAGTGGCCAGGACGCACACTGGCAACTTATCCAAACTGGTCATACACATGGGAGTTCGAGGTCCCCTGCTTCTGAACTTTTTGTTCCTGCCATCATCTGGTTTCTATTCTTAACAGTAAACATGAAAGAGAAGCTCATAATCACTGTTTCCATATTTCCCAGTTCATAAGCATCTTTGTGTCTCTGGGGAGTTAAGTAATTCGATAGCTAGCTAGGTTAACCAGTAAAGCCAGACCAATAACACAAGCAGTAAGGTTTGCATACAGATTTGTTCGTCAATAAAATATGTGATTTAAAAACTAACTAGCTTTCCTGGACTTTGTACTCGCCCACACACAACAACATGAGCAGCCTAGAACACACCCACAAGAGACAAACTTGGTCATAAGCAACTTATAGCCTAGTGTGAACGTAGGGTGGTGAGAGTGCCATGTACAAGCTGGGCTATTACAATTTTCTGCAGTCAGCCCTGTTCACAATGATCCACAGCACTCAGGGGATTGTGGGAGGTTCTGTATTCTGAATGTGTTTATGTTCTGTTCTCCTCTAACAGGAAGTGTCCTCTCTGAAGCACAGCATTCAGGATATGAGAATGTGGATGATGAGCTTATCTCAGGTATGTGGCTGCTACACCACTGCTGTGCATCTCATTAGGTTCTAGTTTGATGTACTTAATGTGATATTTTAGATAATACATTTAGAATTATTGATAAGTTTAAAATGGTATTAATACACAAAGGTCAATATTTTATTACACAATTATTATTATTATGATTATTTAGGACTGTTTTAGACTAGAGTCTAGAGATGATTATTATTATTATTAATATTATTAACTAATAATATTATATTATATAATTATATATGACATTATATCTTGCTTTTTAAGACATAAAGATGCTTCAGCATGAATCAGCACAAGAGGACCCAGCAAAGAGCTATGGTAATGTCATCACTGCTGGACAGATCTCTGATGGTGCAGCAGGTGTGTTTCTGTTGTGGGTTTGTTTTTTGGGTTCAGAAAGATAGAAATGGATAGAAAATTGAATACTTGTTCAATAAAAATGGTCTTATAAAAACCTTTTAATTTTTATGCCTGTAATCTCCAACATGAACACAGTCACTGATGATACTGATGCTGATTTAATGATATTGATCTACATTCTGACAGAAGACATGACAGATAACTATGATGATGCTGTTTCTGGACTGAACTCCAGCATTATGCTGAGTAAGTTTTACTGAATGTAGATAAATCATTTACACTGAAGCTTCAACTCAGCTTTAGATCTCAGGTTTGTCTTTTTACTGTTTTCATTTGTCTTCTTGTGTTGGTTTACTAGACACACCAGGGAACTATGATGATGTCATCAGTGCTAGACAGGATGTGAAAGGTGAGTGGCTGATCTGATCTGGTGCACCCCACAAATTCCAAATGTGAGTGTGAACGGAGAAGGATATGATTTAAATGGGTCCCTTTATGTTTACTATAAATGTTCATAATTTTATATTTGTGGTCTGCTGGAATAGATTTCCATGTTTCAGTGTTCCTAAAAGCACATAATTATTTACATACTGTACATCTTTACATACTGCACATCTCACCTGCTGTCTGAAATGCTCTGCTAGAGGTCCTGTGTCTTTAGTCCCCCTTCCAATAATCTCAGAGTGCTTTTGCCCAGAGCAGTTGAAAGCAACAGCAGCATCCTGGCACAATCTCAGCCTCTACTAGCAGCCAATAAGGACTGTGTTACAAGACGACATCACCTTGTAACAGAGAAAAGGGCTGGAAGTACACTGGGGCGTTTCAGGCAGCTGAGGAATGTGGGTTCTGTGGAGAGAGTTTCTCCCTCTGGCTGACCCTTTACATTACATGGGAAAAAACAGAAAGATATAATAAGTCTCATTTAAATCAGGTGTAGAAGAATTCTGCTGAAAAGATGTTCACAGTGTTTATGACATATGATAAATCAACAGTAATACATGAACAGGGAGACACTACATGTATCCACTTAGCATTCACATTCATTGTGTGAACAGTCAGAACTCTATTGGGTGTTAAATGGGATGGTCATCAATGAAGTACTTCAGTTAGGTGGTTTTAGAGAACTAACAGCACACTGTGTCCACTAAGGGGGTTTTTGAGGTAAGACAATATTTTGGCAGGGTTACTTTCAGTTTAACAGTTAAGTGAGAGATTCCTTTGTGGTCTGAAATATTAATTAAAAGGCTCAAGAACCTTGGCCCTAGATAATCTGTCTTTCATATTCAATAACAGAGTAGCTACCAAAGTTAAGCTAATACTATGTAGTGCAAATTTAACCGGGATTATGTTTTAAATGAAACAGACAAGATTAAAATATAAATGATATTATACAAATATAAATAATAAAATCTAACGCTTTTTAAAACGTGACTGAAAACATAACCGCTGGAGATGGCTTTGTTTTCTAATGACAGTATTACAGTGATAACAGATGTCATACTGTGTTCAGCAATATTTAACTCCGTTCATCAGTATATTTCATTGGCATTAGTCACTGTTAAAGACATACATTTAGTACACTGGTGAACGTTAATCAGAATGTATTAAGGCTGTATTATGTGTTTTCCTAGTTAAATAAAAAAATAGAAATAAATAAATAAAGTGAAAAAACAAAGAAAATTGGGAACTAAAATAATAACATTACAAGCAATAAAACAAGCAATAAAAATGATTTGGTGTTGCCTGCAGACAGAAAATATGATATGAATAAATAAACGTTTGCTAAACAGTGAAACTGCTGCTTCAGATCCACCAGTGGAAAATAATGAGAATAATTAATAAGCACTGCTGGTTTGGAAAGAACAGGTATAAAATTAAGTTGGCTATGAGCTACGAGTTAGCAGCTAAACAGAACCTACACAGAGCTGTACAGACACGCTATTTCATCTGAGAGATATGAGAGATTTTTATCTGAGAAATATTTGCTGTGTTTGCAGACTACGATGACATGGAGAAGTCTCAGACAAAGAAGCATCAGTGTGACTGACAGACCACACGCGCCCAGTGTCCTTCTCAGGAATCATGCCATCCAAACCTCTTCAGGCACAAACAGAAAGATTCAGATTACAGCTCTTACTTTAAAGAGTATAAACACTGTTCCAGAGCTTTACACGTCTCAAATAGGACCCTGTAGTATCAAACACCCTCCCCAGTTTACCCCCACCTAAATATCAGGAAGTGGTGAAGTCTACCCGTCTTAGTGAGTCATTTACACACAGTGCAGATGGTTAACCATCACATGCAGTGGTGTTATATATTAGAGCCGGTCTGTGTGTTCAGGTAGGAGAACAGGGTTCATGTTACTTTTAATGCTACAAGGTGTGTTTCATATTTAACACAGGCAGTTGTACAGTCTGTGTCAGAGACGCTCTGTTCTTGTGTCCTGACACAGAATGAGTTGAATGATTCAGATTTTAAAGTTTAATTGATTTAGAGATGTGTTTTGACTGAATGTTTATTCCCTTGAGTACTTTTTATAGAAGAAGGGTACAGTATACAAAAGCTGTACATACAGGAAGTGAAATTGTGAAAACTGTGGCTGTATGACTGTAATGTGACTACGCCCACATCGCCTCCAAAATGAAAGCGACCCTCAGCCTTCAAGTATTATATTTGCAAGTTCTATATAATGATTGATGATGAGGATGAGGATGATGACGATGACGATGATGACGATGATGAGGCATGATGATCGGATGATGATGATTGAGGAATGATTGTGATGAGGATGATGATGCGGATTGATCGAGGATGATGAGAGGAGGATGATGACGGAGGATGGGGATTGATTTGATGATGATGATGAGGATGAGGATGATAATGAAGAGGATGATGAGAGGGAGGATGATGAGAGAGGATGATGATGATGCGGATGATGATGATGAGGATGAGATTTGATGATGATGAGGATGATGATGATGATGAGGATGATGATGATGATGATATGATCAGGAATGATGATTGAGGAGAGAGGAGGAGGAGGATGATGCGGATGAGGATTTGTAGCATGAGAGATGAGGATGATGATGATGATGATGATGATGATGATGAGGATGATGATGATTATATATAGAGCTTAATCACATTTGCTAGTTAAATTGTATATCTTGAGTTGTTTATGATGTAAGTGTGTAATGTATGGTATATCCTGCTGTGGTCTGAGAGGTAATTCTGTACTGTCCAGATCTCTCTTTATCAGGAGCAGCAGTGGACCGCTGGGCTCCTGGTCACTCTGAGGAGGAGAACACACTGTTAGCTCCTCTCTTTTACTGTCAGTGTCAGAACTGAGAATAGGTTCTAGATGTGATGATGCATATTTGATGTACTATCTGCTGAGGTTACTGAAGTGTAAAGACACACTGAGTTTAAAGAGGGAGTTTAGAGGAGAGAACAAGCTGCACCTCTAACATCAAAAGAATGCCAGTCTGTGAGCTCTGGATATATGTACTCCCTAAGTTAGATAGTGGAGGATTGGTGCAGGTGCAGGAGAGAGGACACAGAGCCCTCAGACTAAAAGACCAGTTATTTAAACAGTTTTTGTTTCTTTACACCATGTTATTACTTTCACATTGTTCCTGATTTCTTTCCATTCTAATCCTTTTGTTGTAAATCTTGATATTATTCATCTGTTCCTGACCAAATTATTCATTAAGCCAATGCAATAAACCCAGTATTTTGATCACTAATTGCCACTTGTCTTTATTTATTAAGCGAGTCCTGCAATATGCCTGCTAACTAACAGTCAGTCCATTATCATAGACCTGGTATCTGGGCTGACCTGGTATAATCAAGTAATACATGAGTACCGACCAGACCGACGTCCACATAAACAGATCTCCCGCATACAAGAAACACGACGACCTGTTCTACATTTGCCACTGATCACCAATTCCCACCATTTAAAGAAACCCAGAGAACAGATGAGGTCCACCACATGTGTCACCTGGCCACTGAACAGTTCTGCATGGCATGTGGCCAGTTTCAGTCGACCCCTCGGACAGTGACGTTTTCTCTGTTCTCCTGAGTAATCATTGAAAAGTCTGATATATTTATAATCTCGAGTCATATTCATTTCTACCAGTTCTCTCACATCATTAAAAGGTGGTGAACACCTACCAGATCATGGGCAAATGTTCATATAAAAAGAAATTAAAAAACTCACATCACAAAGGCTCCGTTTGCCCAGTAAGGCCCCAGACGCCGATCACACACATGAAACTAGAACCACCCGGGTTATCTATCCGCAAGCATCAAATTTACACTTCATCGTAATCAGATGCCATGTTGATGTGCGCCCTTAATAAACCTGCACACGCTGTTTCTAAGCGAAAAAATAATATTTATGATTGATACAACTAGAATTTCACGAATCAGTGCTATAATATAAAAATACAGATGGAATATGAAACAGTTTATTACCTTCAGCTACAACTGTTCACTGATGTCAGCTGGTTCAGATATTGTTCTCCAAATCATTAACCCACATAATCACATTTAGTCTTACATAACAGGCACGACCGTTCAACTGGATTGCCTGAGGAGGACATGTGGTTTGTAAAGTGGACCTCATATGGGCTTCCCCTGAACAAAACCAGGACCCCTATGTTACTTCCTTCAAAACAGTGGGGCATTGCAGTTGGTATGATAGTGGAATAATCAGTTTTAATCGAATCCATCCAGCAAAAAAAACATTACGCACAAGAGCGCCAGCTTTCACAAAAGGCCCATCACGTGTGGCATCCCGAAGAGCCCATCTTCACACCAATGCAACCTTCATATGGCCATCCCGAGGAGCCCCAGCTTCACACGACTGCCACCTTCAAAGTGCCCCCATTACCGTTAGAGAGCGGCAGCTTACACACACGCTGGCAACCACATCACATTGCAACTCACCCGACGAGCCAGGCTTCACACGAATGCAGCCTGTTCACAGTGCCTCACCGATGAGCCCAGCTTCACCACGATGCACCTTCACAGTGCCTTCCCTGTAGAGCCTACAAGACTTTACACAATCCCGCCTTTCACAATCCCTCCCGAGTAGCCTCCCTTGCACCATGTGTTCCGTTTTGTCACCTGTGAAACGACAGGTAACTTAAACGGAGTGGTTGAGGCAGATGTTTGCAAACGCGTTAGTGGCTTTTATATTTAAGTTTGTTTCCGGGAAACAGGTCAAAACACAGGGCTTGGTATCAAACAAAGGACATGTCCTAAATGAGAGCGACAGCCAGCAAACAAAACAAGCACCCACAAACCTCAGACTATGCAAACACAAACACTACAAACCACAGAGAACACAGAGCAGCACTTAAACACGACTTAGGACTCACGAGGGCTGAAAT
>JAMWET010007143.1:0-10000 GCA_024036415.1 Prochilodus magdalenae
CACGTGTAGATTAACATTCCTGCCTGGAATTTAAGGCGGAACAGAGAAGAAGCATTCTCAAGCTTGCTTATATCTCACCTGATATCCAAATCTGTTAAAACCCACCTTGGAAAAAAGTATCTAGCCCTGACTTCCCTGCAGGTGTTATGGACATACGCTTAACTCTAAGATATTAATGAAGCTGCTATTGGATAACCTCCATCTTCATAGATTTCCTCCATACATGCTAATATGAGCCTCGTGTTTCTGGTCCTCTCGAGGAGAATGCGTACACCGGTATCCCTGGTTCTGGGTAACGAGTATTATACATAAATATGCCTGAGTGCGCGTGAGCCGCCAATCATGTCCCTCCCAACTAAATTGCAGATCCTCGTCGCGTCTGAAGCGCCGGTTTAAGCGGTGCCCGTGATTTACATTTCCATTAGTAATCTGCTGGAGAACGAGCTGCATAATAAACACAAGCTTAATTGATCCAGAAAACATTACCAGAAAACTCATATTTACACCAAACCGGAAAAACCGGGGAACATGCCAGCCCGGGAACATGCCATCCCGCTGGTTGGATGAGACTTCTCTCTACCCCCGGCACCGTGCTACTGCGGCTCACTGCGCTTCATTACGCTATGTTTCCTTCTGTGAGTGTCATTAAAGGATCCCATTACAAAATGACGTCTGACTACATGGAAATTATTTCCCATCCTACAATCTGGTTACACATTACAGTAAATTAATCCCACACACCAAGACTGTGACTAATCCGGGTTTAGATACTCAGGAACTTATGTGATTAATCCAGCTGTGTTAGATACCTCAGTATATCACATTGTAACTATTATAATTCCATGAGTTATTAGATACGTCAAGAAACTGTGATTAATCCCAGGTTAGAATACTCAGAACCTGGTGATTAATCCTGGGTTTAGATACCTGAGGCCTGTGATAATCCAGGTTTAAGATACTCATGACTGTGTGTTAATCCGGAGGTTTGAGACACTCAGACCTGTGATTGAGACATCCAGTTTAAAGTAATTTACAACGTCAGACTCTGTGATTTAATCCAGGTGATAGATACTGCGCAGACTGGTGAGAGCTTAGATACCTGGTTTAGCCCTACTCATTTGAGTATCGTGGATTAATACCAGGTTTAGAGTAACGTGATCAGACTGTAATTAATCCATGAGTGGTTTTAGAGAGGTCCAGACTGTCAATTATCCTGGTTTGTCAGAATACTCAGACTGTGATTAATCCATTTTAGATACTCATACCTGTTGATTAATCCAGGTATTAGTATATCTCAGACGATGGACTGTGATTAATCCTAGGTTTAGAGACGATCAGACTGTGATTAATCCAGGTTTTAGATATCTCGACTCTTTGTGAATTAATGCCAGGTCTTAGATGACTCAGCCTGTGATTAATCCAGTTTAGACACTCGACTGTGATTTAGATCAGTGGGTTACAGATACTCAGAACTGCTGATTAAATCCGAGTCTTTCACGATACTCAGACTGGTGAGTTAATATACGCATGGGTTTGATCATACTCAGCACAGAGTGATAAATCCTGGTTTAGAACTACCTCAGAACTGTGGTTAATCCATGGTTTAGATATCTCAGTCACAACTTGGTGATTAATCAGGGTTAGAGACTCAGTTTCACTGTGATTAATGTTCGCTGAGTTTGCTAGATACTCAGACGGTGATTAATTCCAGGTTTAGCGACTCCAGACTGTGATTTATCCAGGTTTACATACTCAGACTGTGATTAATCCAGGTTTCCATACTGCAGACTGTGATTAAATCCAGGTTTAGATACTCAAGACTACTGATTAATCCAGTTTGATACTCCCGACGTGATTAATCCAGGTTTTAGATACTCAGACTGGTGCATTAATTCCAAGGTTCAGGACAACTCAGAACTGTGATTAATCAAGGTTTTAGATACCTCAGACTGTGATTAATCCTGGCCTTTAGCATTCTCCAGACCTGTGTATTTAATCCAGGTTTAGGAGACTCAGACGTAATTAATCTAGGTTTAGATGACTCAGACTGTGAATTAATCCTGGTTAGCATACTCAGACTGGTGATTAATCCAGGTTTTAGATCCTCCAGTACTGTGATTTGAATCCAGGTTAGACACTCGACTGGGATTATATAATCCAGGTTATTACACACTCAGACTGTAATAAATCCAGGATTAGATACTCCAGGACTGTGATTACGGGCTCCAGGTTTTAATGACTATTACTACACCACATTCTTGTGTGAAAACTGAAGCTACAGACTGTGAAGTAATATTCCTGGTTTAGATACTCAGATCTGTGATTATCCAGGTTTTCATGAGCAAGATGACTGTATCTTCAATCCACGTTCTGAGACTAGAGCACTGTAACTGTAATCTAGTTTAGAGACTCATACTTTCGCACATCCTAGATTTTTACTGCATCAAATGCCGACATGTTTGTGATTAATTTCCAGGTTTTAAGACACTCAGACCTTGTGATTAATCCACTGTTTTAGATACGTCAGACTGTGAATTAATCCTGGTTTAGATACTGTGATTAATCCAGGTTTAGAGACTCAGACTGTAATTAATCCAGGTTTAGATACTCAGACTGTGATTAATCCTGGTTTAGATACTCAGACTGTGATTAATCCAGGTTTAGACACTCAGACTGTGATTAATCCAGGTTTAGATACTCAGACTGTGATTAATCCTGGTTTAGATACTCAGACTGTAATTAATCTAGGTTTAGAGACTCTGACTGTGATTAATTCTGGTTTAGACACTCGGACTGTGATTAATCCGGGTTTAGATACTCGGACTGTGATTAATCCAGGTTTAGATACTGAGACTGTGATTAATCCAGGTTTAGATACTCAGATTGTGATTAATCCAGGTTTAGACACTCAGATTGTGATTAATCCAGGTTTAGACACTCAGATTGTGATTAATCCAGGTTTAGACACTCAGACTGTGATTAATCCAGGTTTAGATACTCAGACTGTGATTAATCCAGGTTTAGATACTCAGACTGTGATTAATCCAGGTTTAGACACTCAGACTGTGATTAATCCAGGTTTAGATACTCAGACTGTGATTAATCCAGGTTTAGACACTCAGACTGTGATTAATCCGGGTTTACACATTTACAGTATTAATCCCACACTCACTAATACTGTGACTAATCTGTGTTTAGATATTGAGACTGTGATTAATCCAGGTTTAGACACTGAGACTGTGATTAATCCAGGTTTCTGACTTTTGAGCACAGTACTGTAAATCTCAGCCCAAATTTCGCACATGTAGATTTCTACTGCATCACATGCAGACTGTTTGTGTATCGTCTCCTGGAGATGTAGGGTATGAGTCTGTATGAGAGTTGGATGACTATGCTGGCAGAAGCTGGGCCTTTAGTGACCTACTGTAGGGGCAGAAGAGGCTGCACTGACCTCATGGACTTCACTGTCATGGTGGGGAAATGCCACAGGGTCATGGTGACTCAGCAAAAAGATTTGACTGCTGAAGCGGAGACCCTGGGTTACTCTTACACACATGCACCCACACCATCTGTTTCCCTCCTCAGCACCACTCGCACTGCACAGTCCCGATTCAGCGGCTTCTTCGGAAAGCGCCACCGCGGATTAGCATCAAGTAGCCAAGAGTGGACAGTGTCTACAAGGTCCTCACGCAAGTGGACGTCAGATTCATGCACAGTAATGAGATTTTATCAGCATGACGTATTGGCTCTCTGCGGACCTCCACTTCACCTGGCCACTTTATTAGAAACACCCACCCTGTACTTCTACTAAGTGTCCACTTTATTAGAAACACCCACCCTGTACTTCTACTAAGTGTCCACTTTATTAGAAACACCCACCTCATTCTTCCACTCACCTGGCCACTTTATTAGAAACACCCACCTCATTCTTCCAGTCACCTCATTCTTCCACTCACCTGGCCACTTTATTAGAAACACACCTCATTCTTCCACTCACCTGGCCACTTTATTAGAAACACCCCCCTCATTCTTCCACTCACCTGGCCACTTTATTAGAAACACACAACTCATTCTTCCACTCACCTGACCACTTTATTAGAAACACCCACCTCATTCTTCCACTTACCTGGCCACTTTATCAGAAACACCCACCTCATTCTTCCACTCACCTGGCCACTTTATCAGAAACACCCACCTCATTCTTCCAGTCACCTCATCTTCCACTCACATGGCCACTTTATTAGAAACACCCCCCTCATTCTTCCACTCACCTGGCCACTTTATTAGAAACACACCTCATTCTTCCACTCACATGGCCACTTTATTAGAAACACCCCCTCATTCTTCCACTCACCTGGCCACTTTATTAGAAACACCCACCTCATTCTTCCACTCACCTGGCCACTTTATTAGAAACACCCACCTCATTCTTCCACTCACCTGGCCAATTTATTAGAAACACATACCATCACTCGAAGGGTATAACACCCCGCCCCCTTCATGGGGCTGTGGAGCAATGGAACTGCATTTTCTGGATCTCCCTTCAATCCTTTTGTGATCCTGAACTGATCACCCAGCACCTGACCTCACTTGTGATCTTGAGGGTGAAAGCAATCACATCCTCATGGCAATGTTCCCACATCTAGTGTAAAGCCGAATGCCTGGAAGAGTCGAGGCTGTAGCTAAGGAGGTCAAACTCCGTATTAATGCCCTTCCATTCAGATGGAATCCTGGAGGATCAGGTGTCTACAGAGTGGTGGATGTACATTCATAGTTGCTAACTTGACTCACATCACAGTGCACCCAGAGCCAAGGGAGGAACGAACACTGAGGGTGAGCAGACAGAAAGCAGATAGCGAGTGACAGAAAAGGAGAGAGAGAGGAAGCGATACGGTGTAGACTAGAAGCAGATGGTAATTTATCTGAGCTCGGTAAAGTGCCATCACATTACCACCTTCACCAGCCCAATCTAATCTGAGCCCCAGCGCAGCCGATGTGTTTGGATAAAAGCACTGGGAGAAGTTCACAGCCAGGACGTCCTTTTAGCATTCCTCACAAGAAACGCCGCATTCATCTTCCGCAATAAATCACCGCATTCGTCTTCCCTGAACTGCCTCGGCCGTTATCGCAGGAAGCCGCCGATGATACCGCATCCACGTGGGTGGCGCAGTGTTTTTGCTACTTTGAAGGTTCAGCCAGCTTTATTTCAGAGCGATGAAAAGAGGAAGCTCAAGGCTTTTTCAATTCCGCAGAAAAAGGTAAAGTGAGGTAAGAGCGATGAAGGTGTCAGGTGTCAGAACCCACACAGACACAGATCTTCAGGTTGCAGTGAAAGCCGCCCCGCTTTTGATCCACCGAAGAACAAGATCCTGGTGTGAAGGTCACCAAAAGTTCCTCAAGTTAGTTTCATGTAGAAATGCATATCAGCAGCATCTATTTCAGGGTAATGACTTTATCTGTATCAGAAACGGTACACTACTACACCGCACGCTGTATTCTACGGTAGTTTATACGGCATACTGTGTGTGGTATACAGTACAGTAACAAGTTCTGACCTACGGTAAGTATACTGATACAGTCACATGACCAGTTACCTCACATTTACCTCAGAGCTGTTATTACTGTATCCACTATTTAGAGCTAGCTGCTGCTAACGCTGCTCAGTTCCCCTGAGATACGGTTAGCCTAGCTGTTAGCTCCCCTCGGCTATTTCACTCTAAAACTGATCCTCTAAAGCGAGTTCATCTTTTATTAATCTTCAGACCTGTATATTTTAACTTTCTGAGGCTCATTCTGATAAAAACACACCCCACTACAATCACTACACCCACATTTACCTCAGAGCTGTTATTACTGTATCCACTGTTTAGAGCTAGCTGCTGCTAACGCTGCTCAGTTCACCTGAAATACGGTTAGCCTAGCTGTTAGCTCCCCTCGGCTATTTCACTCTAAAACTGATCCTCTAAAGCGAGTTCATCTTTTATTAATCTCCAGACCTGTATATTTAACTTTCTGAGGCTCATTCTGATGAACACACACCCCACTACAATCACTACACCCACATTTATACTCAGAGCTGGCTGTGTTTTGCTCCTCAGTGTTACCCACCGCCATTTTCTCTGGCTGAAGCAGGCTGAGAGCTGGTGAGGCTGCGGTGCATGATGGGATGCAGTACACCATGAAGATAGCTCCACCTGTATACTAGAAACTCTGACTGGGGTAGAACACCATCCGGGTATCTCCAGTGCTCTACCGATCTTCAGTTTGATCATATACTGCATACCACATACTACGTGTAGGTAGATTTAGTATGTGAGTAGACGCTGTAGTAACTTTATTTACTCACACATCATTGCTGCACTATAAAGAAAAGCTTAGCTGGACATGGTAGAGGACATTTTTGAAGTACCACAAGTTTAACGCAATAAAATCCCTTCTTTTTTGTTTTGAGTTTGATTAAACTGTATTAACAGGATGGGGTTTCATGGAAAGAGGCTCGAAGAAGCAATCTATGGAATATGAGGAGTGTGGGTCAGTATATCTGTGGATTAGAGTTTGGGGATCGGGCCTGGGTGAGTACATGCAGTTTGGTGGCTGTAGGTTAAAAACAACAATAGGGTTTAAATGGGGTAAAAAAATGAATGGGACTCTATAGGCGAAAAGAGGGATAGAAAAAAGAGGCAAACAGACGAGTGTGGGTCAGACCAACAGTGAATTCATGCTCAGAAGTCTGCCCTGTATGTGAAAGGGTATTTGTGGGTGGAGGAGAAGTACAGTAGATGGATGTTAGGGAAAGTTAGTGTCTAGGGCCAGATACTGATTATCACATTGGACCACACGGGGGCACCACTCACTGGGGCCTCGCCGGAAATGGGGGCAGGAGCAACTGTGGTAATCTTTAGGGTGTTGAAGACTGTGTTTGGGAATTTCTCTTTCTTCCTTTGGTGGAAATCCTTCCCAACAACTGATAAAAACCTGAACGCTACCGTGAACGGAGCTTGGGCTAGCTGGCTACGGGCTCATGGACTGAGCTGTCCCCCCACAAGGTGATTCAAGGACCTGGACAGGTGAGTTGGACTCTTACTGGGTCCAACCAGTTAGACACACACCTCTACGTAGGGTTCATCTACCACGACAAGTGCAACACGTAGGGGCAGGGTGTCTTCGTTACAGTCAGGCCTAGGATCCTAATTAAAACCCTAGACGGTTTTGTGGGTTTGACTTAGTCCCATTGGTCCCTGGGCTTGTGACAATGGACATGTAGTTTTCCCACCCCATTCGTAACTAATGAGGGAAAAAAAATTTGGGGTTTTTTTTCCGAAAAAAAAAAAAGCTGTACACAAGCACACTATTCCGGATTGGACCAAGCATTCTGGAACCAGAACAGTGTCCGGGTTCTCTGTAGAGCTGCTTTGTGAACGTCTTTTGTAAAGAACGCATATAAATAACCTTGACTGGACTCAAATGTGGACCGAAATGAAACCGTCACTGCAGTGACTCACTGGATATGTTATGTGGGTGTACAAGCCTTTATAGCGTACCAAGTATATACTGCTGCCCACGACGGTCTGCTGGGAAAAATAAAAATAGGAAAACCAATAAAACTCAAAATCATAACTCTCATCTAATCTCCAGCAGGGAGAAAAACCTTTAGCATGGAAGTGTGAAGTACTGTACGCAGCGCTGCTGTGCGTGCTGCTCGTGGTGAGCGTGTGTAGGATGGAATGAAAGAGATTTGATGGCCTGCCTACTCTCATTATGACTCTGCAATTCATACATAACCATTTATCATCATCATGATCATGTGACTCATCCCCTCTATACTAATACCCTTCCAGTGCGTTTGTGTGTGTTGGTGTGCGTGTGTTTGTTCACCACTACTCTACAAGCGGGGCTATCAAGCAACCAGTGTGTCTTTACAGCTGTCAGTAAAGTATGTTTCATAGTTTTGATCCCATACTCCTCAGGGTTGCCAGATTGAGTTTCTGTTACATAGGGACAGGACAGGGAGGCAGGACGCAAGCGCAGGTATTTAAAGATGGAACAAACAAAATGAAAACGAAACCAAAAACACTAGAAAGACTACGAACTACTGTGGTACAAGGAGACAGAAACAACAAACAGGGACCGAATCAACAGACAGAGTGAAAATCCACGGACAACGAGCCAGCATGGAGACAAACGACCAACATGGAGACAAACAACCGGCAGGAAGACAAAACACCAAGCAAGAACACAGGGGATCACAGGGACTATAAGAGAAGGGGTGGGGTTACAAACCAAGGACAGGTGAGAAGATTGACAAGGGGACGGAGAAGGAGGAGCCAAACCCAAATCAAGCAGAAGCACCTGGAACAGGACAACAAAGAGCACATGGACATGATAAGACAGAAACAGAAAGCCAGAGAAGACGGGCAAACATGAGCAGGACAAGGCAGGATGGGACAGCTTCCGATCAAAAACATTTTTAAAACACCCAAAATGCACAAATCAAAACGTCTATGATCATTTAGCTACAATACACCATAATGCAGCATTAACCAAAACGAGCTAACAGGCCTCTGGGGTTGCTAACCGCTACAGCCGGACAAACAAGCAAATAAACAGTTTCAGTAAAATGACTACATGATGTGGTTTGTATGTGCAGGTCTCTTACTTCCATAACTTGCAGAGCCTGGATAAACTCGTCAGTGTTTCAGAGTCTAGGATAAGATGCCTTTATTGTCAACTGCACAGAGCAGCAATCCCACGGCACTTTACACACAAAATAATCAAACTAAAATTAAATTAAAATCTATGAAGTGCAGAATTAGGAGAGGTAAAGATGACCCCATGCTAATATACACATATGCACATTGTCTAAAAAATATTTAAATAAATGACTATTAAACTGTATATTCTAAACAGACAATAGACAGTCAATAGGCAATACACAGGTGAGGTAGCTGTTAGCTATCGCACATTCCTTGGATACCTTCCTTTAGTTATATAATTATTGCACATCAAGCGTTTTTTTTTTCACAGATGAATACATATTGCACACTCGAGAACAAACAGTGCAGTGAATAATAAACAGAACATGTTTTTAGTGTGCTGTATGAGATGAGATCAATCAGAAAGGCAGACGACTGCCAATACAGGGAGATAGATAGATAGATAGATAGATAGATAGATAGATAGATAGATAGATAGATAAAAAGTACAAAGAAGTAACGAGAAAAGCACAAGATAGAGTTGTACAGATAAAGACAGAGATACAATATAAAATATAAAAATAGAGTTCTTAGTGTCTGTGTAAAGTCCTTAGTGTCTGTGTAAAATCCTTTAGTGTCTGTGTAAAGTCCTTTAGTGTCTGTGTAAAGTCCTTTAGTGTCTGTGTAAAGTCCTTAGTGCCTGTGTAAAGTCCTTTAGTGTCTGTGTAAAGTCCTTGGTGTCTGTGTAAAGTCCTTGGTGTCTGTGTAGAGTCCTTGGTGTCTGTGTAGAGTCCTTTAGTGTCTGTGTAAAGTCCTTAGTGCCTGTGTAAAGTCCTTGGTGTCTGTGTAAAGTCCTTTAGTGTCTGTGTAAAGTCATTAGTGTCTGTGTAGAGTCCTTTAGTGTCTGTGTAAAGTCCTTAGTGTCTGTGTAAAGTTCTTAGTGTCTGTGTAAAGTTCTTAGTGCCTGTGTAGAGTCCTTTAGTGTCTGTGTAAAATCCTTAGTGTCTGTGTAAAGTTCTTAGTGTCTGTGTAAAGTCCTTTAGTGTCTGTGTAAAGTCCTTAGTGTCTGTGTAGAGTCCTTTAGTGTCTGTGTAAAATCCTTAGTGTCTGTGTAGAGTCCTTTAGTGTCTGTGTAAAGTCCTTTAGTGTCTGTGTAAAGTCCTCAGTGTCTGTGTGAGTCCTTGTCTCTTCCTTAGAGTCCCATTAATTTTTTGACTTACAGCCACCAAATGAGAAACAAAGGATGGAAAAGAGAGACATGTAGTAGCAGCATCATGTGTGGATACAGTAGTATATATTGTACAGTA
>JAMWET010007143.1:15000-22500 GCA_024036415.1 Prochilodus magdalenae
CCATAGTGTGAAGGAAGTAGCTGAATCTGCAGGTGTATGGAAGCGTACGGTCGTATGGGTCTACCAGCGGTGGGAAAATCCCAGTCTACAGGGAATTCTCCTCGGGATTGTGGCAGGGAAGGTATCCACCAAATCTGGACCAACTGTGCAATTCTTTGATGGACGAGTGTCTGAACATTGATGTTGTTGTCTGTATGTGCCTAGATACCACCGAGGTATTTCCTTATATACAGGATACTGACCTCTGTGGTATCTATAAATGATATAAATGAACTACAGCTGCAGATTAGTTGTTGGTTAACAAATAAGATCAAATAAAAAAGATCAAAAAGCTTTGGCACCCCTTTGTTCTTTGATGTGTGTTCATTGATGTGGCCTTGCTGTTAATGAGCTCATGCAGCAAATTAAACGGAGATAATCACATCAATTTGGCTAATTTATTGACTGATCTCAGTCTGACTTCTCTAATCATTTTGACCACATATCCATCTTACCAGCAACACCCACACTACTGTCAGTGTCTCTGTTGTGCTGAACATAATCCGCCACCCAGATATCTGGACAAAAGAGGCCCTGCCATGACCAACGCCAAATTAACCATCTGAAAAACGAACAGCAGAAAACACAACAGAAGGACTACAGAGTGAAATTGTAGGCATGTGGCCAGAAGGTAGGTGTTTCTAATAAAGTGGCCAGTGAGTGGAAGTACAGGGTGGGTGTTTCTAATAAAGTGGCCAGTGAGTGGAGGTACAGGGTGGGTGTTTCTAATAAAGTGGCCAGTGAGTGGAGGTACAGGGTGGGTGTTTCTAATAAAGTGGCCAGTGAGTGGAGGTACAGGGTGGGTGTTTCTAATAAAGTGGCCAGTGAATGGGAGTACAGGGTGGGTGTTTCTAATAAAGTGGCCAGTGAGTGGGAGTACAGGGTGGGTGTTTCTAATAAAGTGGCCAGTGAGTGGACGTACAGGGTGGGTGTTTCTAATAAAGTGGCCAGTGAGTGGACGTACAGGGTGGGTGTTTCTAATAAAGTGGCCATTGAATGAAAGTACAGGGTGGGTGTTTCTAATAAAGTGGCCAGTGAGTGGGAGTACAGGGTGGGTGTTTCTAATAAAGTGGCCAGTGAGTGGAAGTACAGGGTGGGTGTTTCTAATAAAGTGGCCAGTGAGTGGAAGTACAGGGTGGGTGTTTCTAATAAAGTGGCCAGTGAGTGGGAGTACAGGGTGGGTGTTTCTAATAAAGTGGCCAGTGAGTGGAAGTACAGGGTGGGTGTTTCTAATAAAGTGGCCAGTGAGGGGGAGTACAGGGTGGGTGTTTCTAATAAAGTGGCCAGTGAGTGGGAGTACAGGGGTAGGGGTCGAAGCTAAATCAAACCTGTCCATGTGATGATTTCTAAATGGGATATCTGAAGTGTCCGGGCTGTTTCTGGATGTTTCTCCATCACACTAACCAAAACATGAAGGGACATCCGCGTTCGGAGCGAAGCAGGGGGATACTCTCAGACACAGTGAAAGCTTCTCCGTAAGACCAATATAGCACAAGTGCACTTCAGAAGTGACCGAATCTGCAATTCCAATTCCATCCAACATGGTACGCAGCTCGAGCACCGAGTTCATACATGCCCTGAGAAATCAGAGAGCGCTCTAAACACAGCAGGAAGTAAACCTTCCACAGTCATGCATAGTAATGATGCATTTTCTACACAAAGAATGCCGAAGCAGTCGGATGCACCTTGCGGTGAAGGCCACCACTGAACTAAACGCGGACCTCCACTCGTCTGGGAGAAATTTGCACAGAGGAATGAATTATTAATAACTCAGAACATTCACCATCACAGGCTTGGTGTGTTTATCGAATGAACCCAGTCACATGGTGACCTCAGTGCAAATGATCTGTTCCACTGGTGGGAGTGGGTGCAGCTTATATAACAGCTTGTGAAGCGGAGAATAGAAATATCACACACACACACACACACACACACCAAACACACGCACACGCGCACACACACGCACACACACGCACACACACACAAACACACAAACACAAACACACACACACAAACACAAACACACACAAACACACGCGCACACACATGCGCACACACGCACATACACACACACACACACACACACACACGCACGCACACACGCACACAAACACAGACAAACACACACACAAACACACACACACACACACACACAAACACACACATAGAGACAAACACACACACACACACACACACACACACACACAAACACACACACAAACACAAACACACAGACACACACACACACGCACACACACACGCAAACACACACATACACCCCCCACACACACACACGCAAACACAAACACACACACACACACAAATACACACACACACACAAACAAACACACACGCACACAAACAAACACACACGCACACAAACACACACCTGCACACACATACACACACACACCTGCACACACATACACACACACACACACACACACACACACACACACACACACACACACACACACACACACACACACACACTATCAATAGGATATAATAAAAAAATTGATATAATAACACTATTACAAAAAGTACACATACATGAACTCGAATGACATCCCATTCCTTATCCATAAGGGTGTAATCTGATGCTCCACCCTTTACAGCTATAGCAGCTTCTGCTCTTCTGGGAAGGTTTTCCACGAGGGTTAGGAATGTGCTTATAGGAATTTCTGACCATTCCTCCAGAAGGGCATTAGTGAGGTCAGACACTGATGTTGGACGAGAAGGCCTGGCTCTGTTCTAATTCATCCCAAAGGTGTTCTATCGGGTGGAGGTCAGGACTCTGTGCAGGCCAGTCCAGTTCCTCCACACCAGACTCGCTCATCCATGTCTTTATGGAGCTTGCTCTGTGCACTGGTGTCCTGTTCATGTTGGAACAGGAAGGGGCCGTCCCCAAACTGTCCCCACGAAGTTGGGAGCATGAAAGAGTTCAGAGTCTCTTGGTCTGCTGAAGCATTAAGAGCCCCTGTCACTGGAACTAGGGGGCGAAGCCCACTTCCTGAACACCACCCCCACACCACCCCCCTCCACCAAACTTCACACTCGGCACAGTGCCGTCAGACAAGTACCGTTCACCTGGCAACCACCAAATCCAGACACGTCCGTTGGATTTCCAGACGGAGAAGCGTGATTGGTCACTCCAGAGAACACGCCTCCACTGCTCTAGGGTCCAGGGGCGGCGCTATACACCACCACATTCCACACTCTGCACTGCGCTTGGTGATGTAGGCTTGGGTGCAGCTGCTCGGCCATGGAAACCCATTCCATGAAGCTCTACACACTGTTCCTGAGCTGATCTGAAGGACACATGAAGTCTGGAGGTCTGTAGTGATGGACTCTGTAGAAAGTTGGTGACCTCTGTGACCTATGACCCTCAGCATCCGCTGACTCCGCTCTGTCATTGTACGTGGTCTACCACTGTGTAGCTGAGTTGCTGTCGTTCCCAGTCACTCCCACTGTGTTCTAATCCCACTGACAGTGGACTGTGGAGTATTTAGTAGGGAGGATTCTCACGACTGGACTTGTAGCACAGGTAGTATACTATCACGGTACCACGCTGGAATTCACTGAGCTCCTGCGAGCGACCCATTCTCTCACTAACATCTGTAGGAGCAGTCTGCATGTCTTTGTTTGTCAAAATATTAATTCATTTATTATAAAATATCACAGTTGAGTGTGTTCTCTGTAAGCCAGTGCTGAAACACTGAGCCCAGCACCACCGATTTCGTGTACTTCCGAGACCTTAATCCTGTAATCTCAGCGTGATCCCTGTTCCTGTAGAGAACCACCACTCCCCTCAGCCGCCAGCTCAAACACGGCCCTGCTGTAGCTGCTGACTAAGGCGGCATGTGAGCCCGGGCTCGTAAAGCATGACGATCTGAATCTCAATCTGAATCCGGACGCCTCCGTCTGCACAACAGGCGAGTCGAGCGTTTGCTGACTGTGCTGTGTTTTCTGAGTGAAGCTCGGAACTGATCAGAAAGCGGCACATTCAGGAATTCCAGAACAGATTAAGGTGTTTACAGCCAAGCCAGAATTCCAGCCTTTGTCTTTAAGAAGGATAAAAATTCCTTCCTGCCCTTCTTAAGTCCTGCCATGCTAACGCATCACCCGTCCCGGTCCTGTTCCCAGTGTATTTGGGTAGCCCAGTATAGGATCACATCTAATTATGATTAACCAACTTCATTCTTCTACTCTTAGGGATCATAGCTGCCATTCTGAGTCACTCCATGACAGTCTGGTACGACACCACTGCAGTCTTTGGTGACGGTGACGTGGTGTTAAGGGCAGTCGTGGTAACGGTCTGTGTGCATGTAGTCCTGCATCGTGCAGCCGTCTACCAATGGTGCTGCACTAACAGAAGGACACCACTGGTCACTGAATGTCTTAAGACTAGGGCTGCCCTCTAGAAGTGGACGATTCAAATCATCAGTTGGTGACCCTTCAAGTCGGCTGACAGCAGTGACCTATTTTTTCCCCTGTAAAACAGACTAAAGCTTACAGAAATGCACAAGAACTGTAAGAATGTAAAAAGACGTGTTAATAATTATTAAAGGAGGATAATAAATATATATATATATATATGTGAGGTCTAGCTGGGCTGTGACGCTAAAAAATTAAACCCACGTGACGGCGTGCGCTGGCTGTTCTCCACTGAAGGAAGCTGAAGCTGTGAAGCTGAGAAACACGGGGGGGAGCGATGTCTCAGAGAAAGAGGAGGAGCTTCTGAAGAAGAGAATCTGAACAGATTAAACCGAATTCTGCTCTTCAGCTAGTTAGACATCCAACACTGCTCCAAACGAGGGAGCTGACCTTCATTTAGACATAACGGCTGTTTGCGGTGAAGGAGAAACGGACCGGAGACGTTTGTTTTATTATAACTCCATTATTATTATATAACTTAAATTACAGATATTTATATTTATTCATCTACAGCTGAGATTATCTTTATTTAAGGATGAGTACAGTCCCTTAATCTGCCTGCTGATAAACGAGAGATTCCAGCTCGGGTAATATAATAAACAGTTTCAGGTTTACCATTCTTCTCTTCATCTATACTAATATAAATATGGACTAATCTGCTTTTATTTAGCAGCTCATTATTTATGAGAGATGAAAGGCGAAGGGTCCTCCTACTGAAGAAGCTGTTAGAAGTGAGATTAAAAGACTAGAAGCTATAAGCGCTAATGTTTAGCATAACTACACGCTGCTGCCCGACGCTGTATCCTGTAATTAAATCAGGCTCCAGTTCAGATCCATCATAAGCCCCGCCTCTTTTAGTTCAGAAATATGTTCCTGTGACTCTGCTGACTTTCTAAATGAGGAGATCAGATCTGAACCATGTGCAGACTGATTTACTGAGTACTAGATAATGTACATGGAGAAAAAAAACAAATAGTCGAATCGTCGACCAGGACGGGGGAATCCGATTTCTGAGATGAAGAATATTGTGCGTGCCATTGGCTCATGTCTGTGTCAAAAGACATGCCTTGGATTTCATTGGATTGCCTAGATCAGCGTTTCTCAACCAGGGTGCCGTGGTCTTCATCGGGGGTGCCGTCAAAATATTCTGATGTGAAATAAAAAACTATAGTTTTAAAAATTGAAGCTTATTATACGCTTTAAAAATCATTCAAATTTATCTCATATGACCCTTACCAAGGTCAGCACGTGATTACGCAAGTAGCCTCGTGTAAACTGTTTTTTTTTTTTTTTCCCACGCACTGCAAGAGCCCACAAGCTAGCATGGAACGTTTTTTGAAAAGAAAGGCTGGAGAATCAGATAACTCTGAATCTGAGCCACCAACTTCTTCATCCAGTGGTAGTTTGGCAGTTGGTGTAACAGAGGCCAGCAGCAAGGCAAAGAAAAAACAATACGACGACAGCTACTTGTCGTATGGTTTCATCTTCACCGGGGATCCATTTTGCCCTCTACCTTTGTGTCTGGTATGTGGCATGAAATTATCAAACCAAGCAATGGTTCCGAGCAAGCTCAAAAGACACCTGACAACAAACCACCCATCGCTAGCCAGTAAGAATGCAAAGTATTTTTCACGTTTGAAAAGTCAGCATAGGCGACAAGAGCAAGTGATGATAAAGTGTGCAAAAGTGTCAGAGAAAGCCTTGGAGGCTAGCTATTTAGTGGCCGAAATAGTAGCTAAGGCTAAGAAGCCGCACACGATTGCCGAGACGGTCATACTGCCAGCATGTACAGCTATTGTGGACAAAATGCTAGGTTCGCAAGCAGCGAAAGAGATTGCAAAGGTTCCTGGGGTGCCTTAAAATTTTGCATACTTATAAAGGGTGCCACGACTGAAAAAAGGTTGAGAAACGCTGGCCTAGATCATGTGACATTGCTGGCCCACCGGCTAACCACAGGTCAGCCCTGAGTTAGTGCTGGTCAGTTAGTAAGCTCCCGTCTCACTCATGAGCCTCATTCATTCCACCCAATAGGTCAGGTTAGACTTTAATGCTGTTCTAGTATGGTGCCCAACCCTCCACCCTTTATGGTGTCCTCCTTCTGGGGGTGGGATGTCTTCACGTGGGGGTCTTTTGGGGGTTATGGAAGTGGCCACCCTAGCAATCGTGCCAGTCAGGTATAGCGATAAGGTCCATCCTTGCTTACGTACCATCCACAGCCGAGCGTGAAACTTGAATCGTTGGCATGTCTCATGATGTGAAACCCACCCAGTGAGTTTGCTTCCTGTCGGTTGACTTGTGCTGCTCCTCTTCTGCTGGCGAGTGGAATAACCACCTCTGCCCCCATTCAGAGAGCACATGTTCCCAAACAGAGCACATCCCAGCCCAGCTTGGAGGAGGACACCATCTTCACTGAACGCTCAGAGATCTGCAGAGGGGACAGTAGCATATGGACAGGTCTTGCTGTGGGTTCTGAGATGCTTGACGTGCTGTGCGGACGGTGTAGTGACAGAGAGAGTTTCTCTGTGCTGTAGGTCCTGAAGAGCTTGCTGTAAAGGCAGCTGCAGAATCGGATTCTGCTCTGAACTCAACCTTACAGCAGAACTGCAGCACGTCTAGTGAGCTTGGAGAGATTCCAGTGATTTGAATGTTAATCCCATGCTTAAATGTCAACCTGTCCCGTGTGATTACTCTCATGAACATCAGCGTTACATCAGACAGCACATAGACGCCTCGGAGATCCACCTCATGCTCAGCGTGCTTTATGTGTTTAGTTATTCCATTTTATTTGAATATTTTAATCCCCAAAGACCACAGGACATCATCACCATCATCATGATCATCATCACCTCCTGCGTTCTCTCAGACTGGTGCAGATGTTAAACACGTGGCATTTCCTCCGCGGTTGCTAATCGATTCGAAGAAGCCCAGTTACGGCCTGTTCCTATTTGCCGTCCTGAACTTTGGGTGACCCTCATGCTCAGCTTTAATTTTACTCCGCGGGGAGCTGACATTTCTGTGACATTT
>JAMWET010007143.1:25000-94244 GCA_024036415.1 Prochilodus magdalenae
ATTATAATCCCTCCACAGTTATTACCGTCAGACTGCAAACACCACACATGCTGCAGATTCATACTGGATTATAATCCCTCCACAGTTATTACCGTCAGACTGTAAACATTACACACGCTGCAGATTCATACTGGATTATAATCCCTCCACAGTTATTACCGTCCGACTGTAAACACTACACACGCTGCAGATTCATACTGGATTATAATACCTCCACAGTTATTACCGTCAGACCGTAAACACTACACACGCTGCAGATTCATACTGGATTATAATCCCTCCACAGTTATTACCGTCAGACTGTAAACACTACACACGCTGCAGATTCATACCGGATTATAATCCCTCCACAGTTATTACCGTCAGACTGTAAACACTACACACGCTGCAGATTCATACTGGATTATAATCCCTCCACAGTTATTACCGTCAGACTGTAAACACTACACACACGCTGCAGATTCATACTGGATTATAATCCCTCCACAGTTATTACCGTCAGACCGTACACACTACACACGCTGCAGATTCATACTGGATTATAATCCCTCCACAGTTATTACCGTCAGACCGTAAACACTACACACGCTGCAGATTCATACTGGATTATAATCCCTCCACAGTTATTACCGTCAGACTGTAAACACTACACACGCTGCAGATTCATACCGGATTATAATCCCTCCACAGTTATTACCGTCAGACTGTAAACACTACACACGCTGCAGATTCATACCGGATTATAATCCCTCCACAGTTATTACCGTCAGACCGTACACACTACACACGCTGCAGATTCATACTGGATTATAATCCCTCCACAGTTATTACCGTCAGACCGTAAACACTACACACGCTGCAGATTCATACTGGATTATAATCCCTCCACAGTTATTACCGTCAGACCGTAAACACTACACACGCTGCAGATTCATACCGGATTATAATCACTCCACAGTTATTACCGTCAGACCGTAAACACTACACACGCTGCAGATTCATACCGGATTATAATCACTCCACAGTTATTACCGTCAGACTGTAAACACTACACACGCTGCAGATTCATACTGGATTATAATCCCTCCACAGTTATTACCGTCAGACTGTAAACACTACACACGCTGCAGATTCATACCGGATTATAATCCCTCCACAGTTATTACCGTCAGACCGTACACACTACACACGCTGCAGATTCATACTGGATTATAATCCCTCCACAGTTATTACCGTCAGACCGTAAACACTACACACGCTGCAGATTCATACTGGATTATAATCCCTCCACAGTTATTACCGTCAGACTGTAAACACTACACACGCTGCAGATTCATACTGGATTATAATACCTCCACAGTTATTACCGTCAGACTGTAAACACTACACACACTGCAGATTCATACTGGATTATAATAACAGAGACCAGTTTAGATCCAGTAGGGCTCAGGGCTTAGATCCAGTAGGGCTCACGTAAGTATTCATAGGTTTGAATTTCAGGTTGGAGCGTTTCCCAGGTGTTTGCTGGCAGTGTGAGGGTGGAGTTCTTTAAAGGACAGGAAGTGACCCAGATTTAAGGGTTCTCAGTACCTGGTGTGGCTCACACTCCATGTAAGGATGGGAGCAACACAGCCTTTTAGAGCCGCGTTGGTTTGAAGCAGGAGGTGTTAATGGCACACTGCATGTGTAAAATCCTTTATGCCATTTATCTCCCTGCCCTCGCGGTGCCCTCTCCAAAGCTGGAGGCCAGGAATCTTGAACTTGGTAGTAGTAATGTTCTGCTGTACTTTTCAATTTGCATAAATTATTAATATGTAGTAACATCAGCTCCATGGTGCATTGCATATTTTTCTATACAGGTTAAATATCAGCACTTCCACTGAAAGCCAAGTAGCGGTAGAGTTCCGGGAGGTTCAGAGGGGAAAGGTATAGGTCGCTTATATCGCCCTTAACAGCCCTAAATCAACAAAACGACAGGCGTATTTGGCCTTGTGGCTGGAATCATACCTCCTCATCGTTTCCTTGACTCTGTACATACCATGACCTGCTCCATAGGCGCGGTTGTTCTGTATGTTGCCCTTCAAACAAAGTTTATCCCATAAATCCAGCAGAAGGGTGAACTTGTTTGTCTGGGGAGGACAAGGGCACGGACTGCCACAGGCTGTGCATTCATTCATATTACCACTTCCACCTTTCATTAGCTGATCAGTGAGGCAGAAATGGCAATATGTTGCCAATTAGAGACCACCAAGGCTGCCTCGTCGGAGATAATCTGCAGCGCGTGCGCGTATGTGTTTTAATGGAATCTCCATCTTATTGATTTATGAGGGGAGCAGTGAAGGATACGGGGGTCACACGCACTCAGAGCCTTGGCAGCCTGGGCGCCGTTATCTCTATAAAACATAACGGATGTTCACACGCAGACTCGGTCAGAGTCGGAGCACATCTATACAAACAGTCCTCCATTTGTCCCAGTCCAGGTGCCATATGGCTGGGGTACTGATTTATGACATGATGAATGTGGAGGGAGGGATCCATAAGGCCAGTGCACTCAGTGGAGTCCGTATGACGGTGTCTCCTGTGTCAAGGCCAGTCGCGGTATGCAGGTGGAGCACGTTCCACAGGTCCTGGCCTTTGGGCGGAGGCCACCACTGTATACCCACCTGCAGGACGGGTTCTACCTCTGATGGCCAGTGCAAATTTCTCAGAGCACCACGTCCCATACCTGGGAGAACATGCATCAAAGCTAGAGTTGTGGGAAACTACACTCATCAATGTCATCAAATAAGTAGTAGCACCCAGAAAGAGGTGTGGGAGTGCGGTGGTGTTGGGAAGGAAGCTATAGGTCACCAGGTCAATAACTGATGATATATGTAGACTGATATGATCAATATTTATAGAGCTAGTAGTGTCTCCCGGTGTGGTGTCGGGCCTCCATGCTTGCCAACGCAACATGTCACACGTCTCGGTATGGAGCTGTAGAGGTTCCTAATGGTGTCCTGTAATAATCCATCCCATGCAGCTTGAATATCATCACACAGTACCTGCAGATGGTGCGGTAGGCGTGGAGGTGGAGTGACACCAGGCCTTCTGGACATGTGACGTGTGACAGCGTTTGTCTTGGCGCCTCGGATCCATTGGTCATCTCCACCCAGACCAAAGCGGGCTCATCACAGAAGATGAGCCACTGCCGTTCTGTCAATGGTGCTGGCACTAACAGGATGACCCATGGGGGACATCACTGCTTGCTGAACGTCCGCTATCGTGGCTGTTGGGTCTCTCTCTCTGTGATTCGTGTGGGTCTCCCAGATCCTTCATGTGGTGCCTTCCGCTGGTGCCTGCCTTCTTCCGTCCACCTTCACCAGCACTGTGCTATGGTAGTATCCGGACGACCTGGCATGGGGCACAATACCTTCATGATAACATCCTGCTTTCCAGAGCCCTACGATGCCACCGCTCTCCAACTCTTCTCTGAGGCACACTTCACTTGCTAAGGATGCACAAGCATACGCAACAGGACCGCCGGATACAGTCAGTCAAGGATCGAGCGATAAGGCCCGTCCTTGCTCACGTCACATGCATGGTTGGGCCTGAAACTTGAATGACTCACATGCCTCAGTGGTAAACCTACACACCAAGTTTCATTCCCGTTGGTTGATTCCTTCTGGGCCCAGCTATTACTTTACCGATGAGTGTACACAGCTCTGGTGAAATTTAACGGACCACCAGAAAGTGATCAGTGTCTCTAGGTGTACAGGTTCTGGGTTTGTGTTGGTTCTGTTTGGTTCTCTACACTACTGGAAGCATGTCTCCCAAACTCCAGATCAGATATTGTATTAGATCTGTGTATTTAGGAAATCACTAATGACCTCCAGAAGCCTGTTTTTAGAACCATGCTCGCTGTGCGTCTCACCCCAGCCACCGCTCGCCAGTCTCTCTGTAGGTCACCTGAGGTCATCTTACGGTGGGTAAGGGACATTGGAATGAGGTGGCGCTCATCACGGTCAGTAGAGAGTGGGTTTGGCCCTCTGCCAGTCTGTAGCTGTGTTGTCCTGTGTGTTTGCTGCTGGACCTTGTTCTTATGAACCAGACGCTCACTGTATCTGCCAGTGAAGCTAGAACCCAACCTTCGGTTCCTCACTGAGAACATGCTGTACATGTGGAGATGCTGATTTAAGGAGAACCTGGAGTGGGCTCTGATTAATTTCCAGAGATGTTTAAACAGCTTTCAGTGTTGAGGTGTGGATGTGGAGAGGTGGGCTCTGACTTTATAGACCCCCCCACCCTGCTGAAACCAACACTATGCCCTTGCTGCAGTGGAGGTGGTTCCGTCAGCCCCGCGAGACTGTCAGGTTGAGGAGTAAAAGACTCCAGTGTGCTTTTGATGGTGCCTACGCGTGCCAGGAAGCTGACGGAGATCCTTTTATATTTCAAAGGGCGGAGTGAAAGTTACTTTCAGCTACGCTCTGAAGCAGATCAGCGCGTCTCATGCACTCCATGGAAGACGCGACCTGCTGAACCGACAAAAGATCTGACTGGTGTTAAGTGGAATAAAAGGTCTACATGATGATAACGGATACTGTGAAGTGGGTGTGCAGAGAAGGGGAGTTGGTATAAAAGGTGGAGGAGAAACTTCTGAAACGAAAGCATGAAATTTAATATTTGAGCGTTCGTGTGCCTGATAAACTGCTCTGCTCTGAAAACGGCACTCAAGGTGAACTCATATCACAGTAGCACTGATCCCGTTCACCGCATCCAGAGGAACCGTAAACCCAAATTGGGACTTATCTGTATATTTGATTGACATCTCGAACTAGAGAGGTGTGGTTACTCAATGAGCTGTAAACAGTGGATTGAGAAAGCAGCTAAGCAGGGGCTGCTGAAGGTGTTGCTAGGCCATTGCTTTGGTATCCCAGGTGGTTGCTACAGCATTGCTTTGGTTTCCCAAGTGGTTGCTATGGCTTTGCTTTGTTATCCCAGGTGGTTGCTACAGCATTGCTTTGGTTTTCCAAGTGGTTGCTATGACATTGCTTTGGTATACCAGGTGGTTGCCAAGATGTTGCTATGGGATTGCTTGGGTTTCCCAGTTAAAGGCTGTTGTGATGCCATGTCAGGTGGTTGCTAAGGTGTTGATAGGCTGTCGGGACGCTATGCTAGGTGACTGCTAAAATGCTGCTATGCCAGGTGGTTGTTTAAGTGTTGCTAGGCTGTTGTGATGCCATGTCAAGTGGTTGCTAAGGTGTTGCTAGGCTGGGATGCGATACCAGGTGGCTGCTAAAGGGTTGCTATGCTAGGTTGTTGCTAAGGGGTTGATAGGCTGTTGGGGTGCTATGCCAAGTGGTTGCTAAGGTGATTTTAGGCTGTTTAGATGCTATGCCAAGTGATTGTCAAGGTGTTGCATTTGGGATGCTTTGCTAGGTGACTGCTAAGGTGTTGCTATGCCATTACTAGGCTGTGGGGTGCTTTGCCATGTGGTTGCTAAGGTGTTGCTATGCATTGCTAGGCCATTTGGATGCTATGCCAGGTAGTTGCTAAGGTGTGGCTATGCCATTGCTAGGTTGTTGGTGTGCTTTGCCAAGTGGTTACTAAGGTGTTGCTATGCATTGCTATGCCACAGCTAGGCTGTTGGGGTGCTATGCCAGTAGGCTGCTAAGTTGTTGCTAGGCTGTTGCGGTGCTATGCCAGTAGGCTGCTCAAGTTCAAGTTCAAGTGGTTTTATTTGTCATTTCAACTATATACAGTGGTGTACAGTACACAGTGAAACGAAATAGCGTTCCTCCAGGACCAAGGTGCTACATCTAACAATAGACTACACAAAACAATACAACATAAAGTGCACGTGCGTAAGTGCGCAAGACAATATACTATAAATACACACAACCATTTACAAGACAAACAATAAATACAGGGGGGGAGAACAGTGCAGTCGGCCCCTTAGTAGTGGGAGCAGTAAGGTGCATTTGGTGTAGATGTAAACATTAGACATTGTAAACACTGTATTTGAATTTAACAGTAGTACTAAAGTTATCCAGTTGGTGGAACAAGTTTTTTTTTTTTTTTTGGTGGTGAGTGGTGAGTGTGTGTGTGTGTGTGAGAGAGAGAGAGTGTGATTTCAGTTCAGACACTAATGTATTTGTTTGTTCAGACCAGACTCTGGTTGTTAAGGAGTCTGATGGCATGGGGAAAGAAGCTGTTGCACAGTCTGGATGTGAGGGCCCGGATGCTTCGGTACCTTTTTCCAGATGGTAGGAGGGTGAAGAGTGTGTGTGAGGGGTGTGTGTAGTCATCCACGATGCTGGTTGTTTTGCGGATGCAGCGTGTGGTGTAAATGTCTGTGATGGTGGGGAGAGAGACACCGATGATCTTCTCAGCCGTCCTCACTACCCGCTGCAGGGACTTGCGATCCGATGCGGTGCAGTTCCCAAACCAGGCAGTGATGCAGCTGCTCAGGATGCTCTCGATGGTTCCTCTGTAGAAGGTGGTGAGGATGGGAGGTGGGAGATGTGCCTTCCTCAGCCTTCGCAGGAAGTAGAGGCGCTGCTGGGCTTTCTTGGTTATGGTGCTGGTGTTGAGGGACCAGGTGAGATCCTCTGCCAGGTGAACTCCAAGGAACTTGGTGCTCTTGACGATCTCCACAGTGGAGCCGTCGATGTGTAGTGGAGAGTGGTCACGCCTTGTCCTTCTGAAATCAACAACCATCTCTTTGGTCTTGTCTACGTTCAGAGACAGGTTGTTGGTTCTACACCAGTCTGTTAACCGTTGCACTTCCTCTCTGTATGCTGACTCGTCGTTCTTGTTGATGAGACCCACCACAGTCGTATCATCCGCAAACTTGATGATGTGGTTCGAGCTGTGCATTGCTGCACAGTCGTGAGTCAGCAAGGTGAACAACAGAGGGCTGAGCACACAGCCCTGGGGGGCCCCAGTGCTCAGCGTGGTGGTGCTGGAGGTGTTGCGTCCGATCCGGACTGACTGAGGTCTCCCAGTCAGGAAGTCCAGGATCCAGTTAGAGAGAGAAGTGTTCAGGCCCAGTAGGTTCAGCTTTCCGATCAGGTGCTGAGGAATGATGGTGTTGAATGCTGAACTAAAGTCTATGAACAGCATTCGAACGTAGGTGTTTCTATTGTCCAGGTGGGTGAGCGCCAGGTGAAGGGTGGTGGATATGGCGTCGTCCGTTGAGCGGTTGGGACGGTACGCGAACTGCAGAGGATCTAGAGAAGGAGGCAGCAGGGTCTTGATGTGCCTCAGGACAAGCCTCTCAAAGCACTTCATGATGATGGGTGTGAGTGCAATGGGACGGTAGTCGTTGAGGCAGGACACTGAAGACTTCTTCGGCACAGGGATGATGGTGGTTGCCTTGAGACACGTTGGAACGGTGGCACTGCTCAGGGAGATGTTGAAGATGTCGGTGAAGACATCTGTCAGCTGGTCTGCACATTCCCTGAGCACTCTAGCAGGAATGTTGTCCGGTCCAGCGGCTTTCCGTGGGTTAACTCTGCGTAGAGTTTTCCTCACGTCAGCTGCTGTAAGACACAACACCTGGTCGTCTGGAGGAGGGGTGGTCTTCCTCGCTGCCACGCTGTTCTGTGTCTCGAACCGGGCGTAGAAGTGGTTCAGCGCATCTGGAAGAGTGGCATCACTGTCACAGGCAGGTGGTGCAGTCCTGTAGTTAGTGATGGCCTGGATGCCCTGCCACATGCGCCGTGTGTCACCGCTGTCTCTGAAGTGGCTGTGGATGCTCTGGCCGTGTGCGCGCTTTGCCTCTCTGATGCCCCGGGACAGTTTGGCCCTTGCTTTCCTTAGGGCCGCCTTGTCTCCTGCTTTGAAGGCGGAGTCTCGAGCCTTCAGCAGAGCACGCACCTCTGCAGTCATCCACGGCTTCTGGTTGGGACGTGTGGTGATGGTCTTGGAGACGGTCACATCATCTATGCACTTGCCGATGTAACTGGTCACAGATGAAGTGTACTCCTCCAAGTCTGTGGTGGTGCTGTAGGTTGCAGCCTCCCTAAACATTTGCCAGTCAGTGTACTCAAAGCAGTCCTGAAGAGCAGAGATGGCTCCTGATGGCCATGTTCTCACCTGCTTTAGAACCGGCTTTGATCTTCTGACGAGCGGTCTGTATGCTGGAATTAGCATAACAGAGATGTGATCCGAGTATCCGAGGTGGGGGCGGGGCTCTGCCCGGTACGCGCTGGGGATGTTGGTGTAGACAAGGTCCAGCGCGTTCGCTCCTCTCGTAGCAAAGTTCACATGTTGGTGGAATTTAGGGAGAACTGACTTGAGATTCGCATGGTTGAAATCTCCAGCAACAATAAACAGTCCGTCAGGGTGTGTGTTCTGCAGTCCGCTGATAGCGCTGTACAGCTCACAGAGCGCGTCTTTAGCGGTAGCGCCGGGTGGAATATAGACACTGATTATCAGCACTGCGGTGAATTCCCTCGGTAGATAAAACGGTCTGCATCTGACGACCATAAACTCCACTAGAGGTGAGCAGTAGCTAGAGACCAGTACAGAGTTCTTACACCATTCTGTGTTGATGTAAACACACAGTCCTCCACCGCGAGTCTTACCGCACAGGGCTGAGTCTCTGTCGGCTCGAAACGAAGCTAGTCCGTCTAGCTGAATGGCGGCGTCGGGAACTCTGTCGCTCAGCCACGTCTCCGTGAAGACAAAGACGCAGCAGTCTCTAGATTCTCTCTGTGTAGTTCTCTGAAGTCGGATGCAGTCCAGTTTATTCTCCAGGGAGCAGACATTCGAGAGCAGGATGGACGGGAGAGCTGCTCGCGCGGGCTTTGAGGTTAGCCTAGTACGAACTCCAGCACGCTTACCGCGCTTCTGTGGTCTCGCGCAGCGCTTCCGGTGCCCCCTCTTTCGGCTGCCGGCTTCAGGCGAGGCCGCGGTCTGGAGGTCTGGTTGGCGCAGCAGACCGAAGCCGCGTAGCGTCTCTCGTAGCTCGTCATTTATGGTGTTGTTTGGTCGATTCCGGTAGTGTAGCAGCGTCTGACGGTCGTATACATGGACACCGGTTGTTCTTATGTCCATGTTCCAATGACACACGAAAAATAAACAACAATAAACAAAAAGCACCGTTTTTGTATCCGGAGCAGCCGCCGCAAGCTATGGCTGCGCCGCCGCCATCTTGGTGATGGCTAAGTTGTTGCTAGGCTGTTGGTGGAGTGTATTAAAACAGTTGGCTGCAGAGTGTGAACTGTCGGTACTGTGAGGAACAGAGGAACTGTGTTTGAAGAAACACTGTAGGAACACCGTGAGCTGAACTGGTTAAAGAGCACCATGTGTGTACAGACTCTAGAGTCCTGCCAAGTTTCTTGTTCTGACTAATAACCTGCAGGATGAGAAACACTGCGAATTTGAGAACGTAGAATAATAATAAGCCGAAGAAAACGATAAGCGCCTAGTCGCCCTTTTCACACAACATAATGAAGGAATGGAATGAATTCAATATTAAAATCAACCTGCTGCAGATTTTGTACAGGTTAGAGTATTGATGTATCAGTGACCTTTTAAATGAAATATTAGATTAAAAATTTTGTTTGCCAAGCGCAGATTGTTATTTCTTATGCCGTCTGCGGCTGAAGCTGCGTCTTTGTCTGTTTTTGGAATGTCTCTAGTCTGCTCCTTGATGGCTATAGAACTCAAATTAAACTTAAATCAACTGAAACAAGCAACTCAACCCAAAACAAGCAACTCAACCCAAACAACCCAACTCAAAACAAGCAACTCAACCCAAAACAAGCAACTCAACCCAAACAACCCAACTCAAAACAAGCAACTCAACCCAAACAACCCAACTCAAAACAAGCAACTCAACCCAAAACAAGCAAAACAAGCAACTCAACCCAAACAACTCAACTCAAAACAAGCAACTCAACCCAAACAACCCAACTCAAAACAAGCAACTCAACCCAAAACAAGCAACTCAACCCAAACAACCCAACTCAAAACAAGCAACTCAACCCAAAACAAGCAACTCAACCCAAACAACCCAACTCAAAACAAGCAACTCAATTCAAAACAAGCAACTCAATTCAAAACAAGCAACTCAACTCAAAACAAGCAACTCAATCCAAACAAGCAACTCAACCCAAACAGTGAGAAACGTTCTAAAGGCTTAAACAGCTCAGTTTCATGAGTACGCTCGGTGTGTGTTGGTTTATGGCTGCATAACATACACACCAACAATGTGAATATATGAATCAATCAATCAATCAATGAATCATTCAACCAATCAATCAATCAATCAGTCAAATGAAATACTTAAATAAGTAAATAACTATAAAAACAAAGTCTTAGGAAAATAAATAAAGAATTGATAATCTCAATAGCCTTCAGGGAACTAGACCTTTGCTTCAGCCCTTGTTCTCCTCCTCCCTTCCTACTGCTCTGTCCCTTCCCTGGAAGAACCCTGGAGGAATCGTGGGAAAACGAGAGGGGAATAATGCTACAAGGTTGGCACTGTGATGTGGGAATGCTTATTTATTCAGGCTGAACTTTATTCCTCCTGTGGGTCTATACATTCCCAATGCACTGATGACATCACCACGTGGCAATATATAAGTGGTGATGGACTACAGTCGAACTACAAGGTGCTCTTATATGGTAAGCTGCCAAATGCATGGATGAAGAGAGAACTGAGAAAGCTTGGGAATCGAGAACAACACTGCGAGAGCCATGGCTGATCGATAAGACCCACAATGATGCTGTGGAAACACTGGGACCAACTAAGGCATCACCTGGGCCCATACCATCCAAAGCAGCAGTGGGGCTCATAGCATCTGGGGCAGGATTGAAACCTGCTGAAGGCCAGCACCACTGGAGCCAACACCAGCCAATCCACCACTGGGGCAGAGGGTTGTCCCTAAACCCATGAGGCCAAAGGGATCCAAGCTACCCTCATTGAGTCCAAAGCACCAGCAGCATCAAGAGTGTCCGTGGTCTCATAGCACCCACAAAACCACTGGGATCTTTGGCAGCTAAGGCACCACATGGGTTCAATGAACTACTGGGTCCCATAGCATATGGAGCACTCCCGCAGAAGTGCCATTTGGATTGAGTCCATGTGAACCAGCTCGAGGACCACTGGCAGCCGGAATACCAATGAGATCCGTGTTTCACTACCAGGACCCATGGCATGTGATGCTGCTTTTGGAACCCTGCCAGGAGCCATGGATTTGTTTGAACCTGAAACACCAGTAGAATAATATCTAGTACCTCCCTGACCTGCAGTACTAATCCCACTGGCAATGATGTCTGGAGCACTTATAGGTAATAAACCTTATGATCAATACAAATTAACCATAGAAACCGTAGTCTCCATAGAAACACAGAGTCGCTTTGTGTGTTTAAGGTGGTAGTAACTTCAGGCTCCTGCAGATGGTGCTGCACAAGGTTGAGGGGACTATAAATGCCTGTGGGGTGTGAGTGACGGGATCCATAGATTGGGAAGAGGTGCTACAGTGCAGGGAATGTCTCGTTCCATGTGTGGAAAACGCTCCAGAGCAGATGTTAATGATTGGCTAAAAGGAGTGACTGAGCATGTGGGCGTGGCCAAAGACCATAGTGTGGAGGAAGTAGCAGAATCTGCAAGTGTATGGAAGCGTACGGTCATACGGGTCTACCAGCAGTGGGAAAATTCCAGCTCAGAGAGGGAATTCTCCTCGGAATGGTGCCAGGGAAGGCATCCACCAAATCTGGACCAACTGAGCAATTCCTTGAAATAAGACTGTCTGAAGAACTTGTCCAGTGTACCGGGGCCCGTGAATGCGTTACACACCATGAGTAAGACCAACAGGTGACTCATTATTAGTTCGCTGAGCCTGTACTCATGATGCAAGTAGGCCGATACTGGAATTTCTGACAAGGGTGAACCTTGGAAGTGATGGATGACTCCTTTCCTTCGTCTCTCATTAGATCTGCTAAACTGTGGAGCTCATAGGACCACTTAACTCATCAGTAAGACCTTCTACTTGGTTGGTTGGTTGGTGTAGCTCAGCGGGTAACACCACTACCTGACAGGGAGCCACCACCACATGTGGGAGTTTGAATCCTGGCCTGGGTGACTACGCTGTGCTACACCGATAAGAGTCTTTGGGGAAGACTCCTAACACTACACTGGCCCACCTGTAACATGATTAACCTCGGAAGTCGCTCTGGATAAGAGAGAGTTTACTCTCGCTCTCCCCTTTCCTGTGTTGTAAAATTGGAAAATCTATCCATCCACCATATATCTATCTATCCATCTACCCATCCATCTACCCATCTATCCATCCACTCATCTACCCATCTATCTACCCATCTATCCATCCATCTATCCATCCACTCATCTACCCATCTATCTACCCATCTATCCATCCATCTATCCATCCACTCATCTACCCATCTATCCATCTGTCTGCCCATCTATCCATCCATCTACTCATCTACCCATCTATCTATCTATCCATCCATCCATCCATCCATCCACTCATCTACCCATCTATCCATCCATCCATCAACTCATCTACCCATCTATCCATCCATCAACTCATCTACCCATCTATCTACCCATCTATCCATCCATCCATCATCCACTCATCTACCTATCTATCCATCCATCCATCTACTCATCTACCTATCTATCCATCCATCCATCTACTCATCTACCCATCTATCCATCCATCCATCCTTCCATCCTTCTACCCATCTACCCATCCATCCATCCACTCATCTACCCATCTATCCATCCATCCATCCATCCATCCATCTACTCATCTACCCATCTATCCATCCATCCATCCACTCATCTACCCATCTATCCATCCATCCATCTACTCATCTACCCATCTGTCTACCCATCTATCCATCATTCTATCCATCCATCCATCCATCCATCCACTCATCTACCCATCTATCCATCCATCCATCTACTCATCTACCCATCTATCCATCCATCCATCCATCTACCCATCTATCCATCCATCCATCTACTCATCTACCCATCTATCCATCCATCCATCTACTCATCTGTCTACCCATCTATCCATCCATCCATCTACTCATCTACCCATCTATCCATCCATCCATCTACTCATCTGTCTACCCATCTATCCATCCATCTACTCATCTACCCATCTATCCATCCATCCATCCATCCACTCATCTACCCATCTATCCAGCCATCCATCTACTCATCTACCCATCTATTCATCCATCCATCTACTCATCTACCCATCTATCCATCCATCCATCTACTCATCTACCCAGCTATCCATCCATCCATCCATCCATCTACTAATCTACTCATCTACCCATCTATCCATCCTTCTACCCATCTACCCATCCATCCTTCTACCCATCTACTCATCCATCCATCTATCTATAGCATTGAAAATGATTGGTTATTGTTTATCTTGCATCTCCAGATATCACAAAGTTTGCTGAGATCTGACTTCACATCAAGTCAGGTCCTTCGCTAAGCACAGAGTGGGCAGTTTTATCAGCGGCGTCTGCCTCCTGCCTGCAGTCCGTTATGGAAACGCTTTGCTTCTTCATCCAATTTTGCTCTTTAAAAAGCACAAATATAAACAGCATCTTAATGTGTTCCTGGACGTTTAAATGTCCTGGACGTTTGAGTATAATCAAGTCAGGCATTAGCTGGGTCTTAAAATGCATCCCCATTTAAAAGGTACGTTCTGTACCGATTACAGAACCAGTCACGTGTTTCTTTGAATGTCAGATCCACAAGCTGTTCCACAGAGAACCCTGGCTGTAAAGCATGGATGGCACAGGACATCAGTCAGTCAGTGTATTCCCCAGTGCAGCCTGGAGTTTGAGCCTTGGTTGGCCACTGCGGGGCCAATATCCGTACAGCTTTCCCAGTAATCAGCTAATAACACAGTAGGCAATCTGCAGTTTGCGCTTTCAGGGACCCAGCCAGCTTTATTACCGCAACTGCAGGTTATTATTACTTCTTTAATGCAGCGGCTGGCCATGATTACTTAAGTAGCTCAACACATTGTGCTAACTGAACGCCTATAACTCTCCCCGCTACATTAGGATTGTCCAAGTTATATCCACTGTGCTGAATAAGTCTTGGGTTTATAGGATGTGGTCCTCAGATGTCATTACAGCAGTACCCAGCCTGTACATTAACACAGAGTTGGCAGAGTTCAGGTACCTTCAGGCTGCACCTACAATCACTGAGAATTACGCTGTGGAGTTCATGGAGCTGAACCCTGGCTCCTTGCTGTGAATGTTTCTCATGGTCATGTGGAGTCTTTCCTTTTAGGTACTCGTTCCTCTCAGCAGTTCTTCGTGCTCTTCTGGAGTTCCTCAGTTTGAGCCCTGGTTCTTTTAAATGGGTACTAATGCTTTTCTAGAATTCTCAAGTTGAGTCTTGCTTCTTTCCAGTAGTTCTTCCTTGGGCCCCTCTGGGGTCTCTTAGACTCTTAAATTTTGGTTCAGTTTAGTGGTTCTTCCTCATCCTCTTCTGGAGTTTCTTAGTTTGAGTCTTGGTTCTGCTCATTGGCTCTTGCTCATGCACTTAATGAATTCATCAGTTTGAGTCTTGGTTGGTTCTTTGTGGTCTTGGAGAACTTTTTCTTTAGAGTCTTGGTTACCCTCAGTTGTTTCACCCTGTGCTGTTTTGGAGTTCATCAGTCTGAGTGTTAATTCCTCTTGGTCGTACTTCTTACTGCTCCTGAATAGGTTCTCCTTTGGTGTCTTGATTCCTCTCAAAGCCTTTTAGTCTTGGTTGGTTCTTTGTTCTCTTGGAGAACTTTTTCTTTTGTCTTGGTTACCCTCAGTTGTTCTACAGTAAACAGTAGTACCAACATGGTGGAGCGTATAGATGACCTGCGAGCATCCTTGGGCCCTCTGGAGTCTCTGAATTTAAGTTTTGGTTCAATTTAGTGGTTCTACCTCATCCTCTTCTGGAGTTTCTCAATCTGCGTCCTGGTTTTGCTCATTGGTTCTTCCTCGTACAAATAACGAATTCATCAGTTTGATTCTGGGTTGGTTCTTTGTGGTTTTGGAGAACTACTTTTGAATCTTGGTTAGTCTCTCTTGTTCCTCCTTGTCCCTTAAAGTAAATCCATTCTGATGATTCCTTTCAGTGGTCCTTCCTCATGCCCTTGGTGGAGCTCCTCAATTTGAGTCATGGTTGGTTCTCGGTTCTCTTGGAGAACTTTTTCTTTTAAGTCTTGGTTACACTCAGCTGTTCCACCCTTTGCTCTTTTGGAGTTCATCAGTTTGAGTGTTGATTCCTCTTGGTGGTACTTCTTCATGCTCCTGAGAAGGTTTTCCTTTGGTGTCTTGATTCCTCTCAAAGCCTTTTCTGACCAAAAGAGCCCTGGTTCTTGAACTGGATCTGTTTAAGCTTCTTAGAACCTTGGTGCTATTTTGGAACCAAGGGACATCAAGGATACGACATCAACCTCAACAGAGGGCGCTGCACAGTGGTAGTAAACAGTGGTACCGAGATGGTGGAGTGTATAGATGACCTGCGAGCACCCTTGGGCCCTCTGGAGTCTCTTCATTTAAGTTTTGGGTTAATTTAGTGGTTCTTCCTCGTCCTCTTCTGGAGTTTCTCAGTTTGAGTCTTGGTTCTGCTCATTGATTTTTCCTCATACACTTAACGAATTCATCAGTTTGAGTCTTGGTTGGTTCTTTGTGGTCTTGGAGAACTACTTTTGAGTCTTGGTTAGTCTCTTTTTTTCCTCCTTGTGCCTTAAAGTAAATCCATTTGGATGTTGATTCCTTTCAGTGGTCCATCCTCATGCTTTTGTTGAGTTTCTAAATTTGAGTCTTGGTTGGTTCTTTGTTCTTTTGGAGAACTTTGTCTTGGTTACCCTCAGCTGTTCCACAGTAAACAGTAGTACCAAGATGGCGGAGCGTATAGATGACCTGTGAGCGTTTGGGCTGTTATTCCAGATGTTTGATCCAGAAAGCCAGCACGGATCAACTACTGGAGATAAGACGAAAGAGAACAGGTTCTTCTGCAGACCACTAGGTGTCGTCATTGTTACCTTCTCTTTCCTTAACAACTGACACGCCTACGGACGTGGTCACAGCTTTTCAGGTTCCGACACTGGTTCCTCCTATTGCTTATCTGGAGTTTCTCAGTTTAAATCTTTGTTCCTTTCAGTTTTCTTTAAACATCATCGTGGGGAGTTGGTGTCCGTGTCTTGGCTACCTGTTCTGCTTCCGTAGCATTCTTGCTCTTGGATCTGGAATTTGGCAACGATGCCTTGTGACAGTGGTCATTGTGCTAAGACATACAACTCTGAACAGTACCGAACATGTTCAAGTGCACCTGTTGGTGTTTCTTATAAAATGGCCAGTGACAGTAGATACACATTGGGTGTTTCTAATAAACTGCCAAATCTGTATATCTTCAAATAAAGCCAACTCTAAATGTATCTTCCCGGGTTGAAGGGCTGAGCAGATGACCATCAGATGACCCCGAACCCCGACCTCTCCATCTTACATACATGAACTCCCAGAAGCAATCAGTGAAATTGCGTTTTCTTGTCTTCTGCACGCACTTGGTGTGCAGACGCTGTCTGTCTCCATCCACAGCTTGCTCATTCACAACTCTTAAATGACTCCGCTTCCTTCATTACGGCTCTGCCACCGGCTCTCGTGGGCGTAGGGGTCCACCGAAGGTTTAATTTTCTTATGGAAATGAGTCCGAGGGGCCACTGCTGGTTGATCAGATCATTATCAGTTTAATCATAGCAGACTGCACGCTGTTTGTCCACTGTTGTTCAGCAGGCATCGTGATTTCCCCGAGGTGATTGAGTTTGACTATTAAGTTTTGGTATACTGAACCAGCAAACATGACGGATTATTATTCCTAATCTGTAACGTGAAAGAAATTCAATCCAAGGAGAAAAAGACTTAGCCGAGTGCTGTTGACAGCAGGTGCCGGCCTCGCTGCAGGTGCAAAGCCTTCATCGTAATCAGAATCGAACACATAGGCAGTCATTCGGGGTTGCCAGCCTAGATTACCCGCCTTGGGTTGGTTAAAAAAGCTGGAAGAGAACAAATTAATGCGCTACCTGAGGGGTCCCGGAAGACTGGATCCCAAACCTTTCCTATGGCGAGTTTGAGTCTAGCGCATAACAACAGCTAGTCCATAGCTGTCGGTATGATTGCCTGAGGCCCATTTTACTTATACATAAAATAACTGCAGTAAGCTCATATGGTAGGTTAGCTTTTTGGACAAGCATCAGAAACTTGTGGAGGACTGTAGGGCAGTCTACCTCTGCTCGGTTATGCTGCTGGATGAATAAGGTCAACCACATAATGACAGATGAAGAGTGACTCACCCGCACCATCCGCTTGCATCAGCTGAACTTGGATGGCAAAGTTTTAAGGTGGTAGTTTGTGTGTATGGAAATGGCCCCCTAAGCAGCGGAGGCTTATTTGAGCTGATGGAAGCTGGCACAAAAGTGTAAATGGCCATCACCCAGGCTACTTTTTTATATACACTCCTTATCTAAAGAACAGCAGCACCCAGGAGGAGGTGTGGGAGTGCGGTGGTGTTGGGAAGGAAGATAAATGAGACCAGGATCAATAACTGATGATGAATTTAGACTGATATGATCAATATTTATTGAGCTACACATACAGAAGTCTGTCTCTCAGTATGGCGGAATCGGGTTGCCGTGTTTGCTAACCCAACACGCCAGACGTCTCGGTATGGAGCTGTAGAGGTTCCTAATGGAGTCCTGTGATAATCCATCCCATGCAGCTTGAGCATCCTCACACAGTTCCTGCAGATGGTGCGGTAGGGGTGGAGGTGGAGGGACACCAGGTCTTCTGGTCGTGTGACAGCAAACTGTTCATCTCGGTGCTGACCACGGCGCCTCTACACACGGATTCGTTGGGCGTCTCCACCAAGACTAAAGCGGGACTTGTCACTGAAGATGACCCGCTGCCATTCTGAGTCACTCCATGACAGTCTGGTACGACACCACTGCAGTCTTTGGTGACCGTGACGTGGTGTTAAGGACAGTCGTGGTAACGGTCTGTGTGCATGTAGTCCTGCCAATGGTGCTGGCACTAGTAGGATGACTCATGGAGGGCATCACTGCTTGCTGAATGTTGGTAACCGTGGCTGCTGGTTCAGTCAGGTTGCAACTTACGACAATGGTGAAGAGTCGATCTGTACCTCATCCCTTCGAGCTTCATTTACAGCTCTTACTCAAACCGTTAATCCCTGAGGACACAAGTTTAATTCCTCCAGACTCTGTTCTGATCCTGGCTCTAATGGGTGTGGCTATTTGTTAAACTATTTTTCTGATGAATGTATAATGACATACAGTATCATTAAAAAAATGTATAAACCCGTCCCATTCAGTCCTCAGTCCATGGGAGCCACGTCCATAAACCATTTCTGGCCATTTGTGTCTCTTTAACCGTGTTGCACTGAACAACCTTTTGTTCTCTCTAGGTGGTCACCCATGTCGCTCCACTGGGGTCACTGCCCTAGTGCACACTGGCTTCCTGTATGTTGCCCATCATCAGGTTTGAGCACTTGGGCTGATGCCTACACAGCCAAGTGCACTTTTTGCTTTAGCCCCTCCCGTATTTCACTCTCTACGTATGGTGAAGAGTTTCGAGCTGTACCTCGTGCCCTTCGTGCTTTATAAGTCTACAGCTCGACTCGAACCGCCATGGGGTTGGGGTTGCCACATATTGGAGACAAGCGTCCAGATCTTCTCTGTGTATTGAGCTCAGGATGGTGGAATGGGCTGCCAGGTAGTGCTGTCTGAACAGTGGTGTATTGATCTCTCGGGTATTCAAACTGGGCTGGGACTGCCAGGTATTGACCATCTCTTCATAATGCACTGAAGTGCAGTGATTGATCTCTCTAGGTATGAGTGCTGGGTTGGGGTTGCCAGGTATTGCACTTTTTGACCTGCAGACTTTTGCTTTATATATGTCTGCGTATTCATCTCTCTAGGTATGAGTGCTGGGTTGGGGTTGCCAGGTAGTGCACTTTTTGCTTTATATATGTCTGCGTATTCATCTCTCTAGGTATGAGTGCTGGGTTGGGGTTGCCAGGTAGTGCACTTTTTGCTTTATACATGTCTGCGTATTGATCTCTCTAGGTATGAGCGCTGGGTTGGGGTTGCCAGGTAGTGCACTTTTTTGCTTTACATATGTCTGCGTATTGATCTCTCTAGGTATGAGTGCTGGGTTGGGGTTGCCAGGTAGTGCACTTTTTGCTTTACATATGTCTGTGTATTCATCTCTTTAGGTATGAGCGCTGGGCTGGGGCTGCCAGGTATTGCACTTTTTTTGCTTTATATATGTCTGTGTATTCATCTCTCTAGGTATGAGTGCTGGGCTGGGGTTGCCAGGTAGTGCTCTTTTTGCTTTATATATGTCTGTGTATTGATCTCTCTAGGTACCAGCACTGGCCCCCTGTTCGGGCAGTGTCTGAGCTCATGGTGAGTTCTAGGCTCTAACCTTCCTGTACCAGCTGGAATATTATCCAACGGAGCACTAAGCACGGTTGTAAGTCGCTCTGGATAAGAGCGTCTGCTAAATACCTTAAACGTAAATGTTACCTGGCCCCTCACCTGTGTGTAGTTTACAGCCCCGCCCTGTCAGCCCCAGGTGTTTCCTGTTTGTTCTCTGTATTTATACACCTGTGTTTGCTCTGTCTTTGTCTTGCGTAGTCTGTTTACCCTGGTTGCTCTTTTCCTCTTTTGTTCTCCTGTGTTCTACTTCTCTTGTTTCGTCATGGTCACCTCGCTCACCTCTGCTAGTCAATTCCTGAACTCCATTAAATCAGATTCGGATAAAAACTTGGTCTTGCATCCACCCTCATCACCTCCCCCAACGGTCACACTAGCAGGTGTCAAGTCCCTCATGTCTCCCCAGGTTTGCCTCTTGTGGGTGTGTTCAAGGCTGCCTGTGCTGTGGGGTGTTGTGGACGTGCCCAAGGTCCAGGAAAGCTAACTAGTTTTGAAAGCTCACATTTATATGGAATTAGTATGGAAACCTAACTGCTTGGATTCGTGGCTAGCTTTATCGGCAGGTTAGCATGCTGGCTCACCTAGCTAGCTATCAAGAGAGCCAACTCCCCAGAGACACCAACAACATCCACTACTTTCTTCCACACGTCATTTTTCTACAGATGTATATGCACACAGGCGCATCATACAAGCTGGGGAAAGAGGAAACAGCGGCTGAGCTTCTCCATGTTTGCCACCATACTGCTGAGAACTGGAACCAAAGGCTGGGAGGAACAGAAAGTTCAGGAGTTGGGTGGGACCTAGGGCTGCCACCCGTCCTGTAAAATATGGAATCATCTTTTATTTGGAAATGAAATGTTGCGTCCCATACTAACCCACCCCCACCCTGCCCCCCAAAAAATCAGCTCAAATACGTGACACGATTTCAAACACGTCAAATACACATGACCCATCCTTTATTTTGTGGTTGGTGTAGCTCAGCAGACAACGCGGCTACATATCATCTGGTTCTATAAGAAAGGACTGGGTGCTTGTCACTCTGTCACTCTGAATGCGGGGGGTCGTATGTTACTCAGTGTTCCGTGTCCTCCCTCATTTAGTCTTCCTTCATACCACCACCACCACCACCACATTGTAACGGTCACTTTAAGGTGGGGTGCAGTGCGCATGTGCATAGTGGACAGCCAGAGCGAATAATGGAGAGAGTGGGGGGAAAACAGAGACTGTGCGTGTGGTGAACTGTACTAGGTTCTAGTCTGGGTTCTCCAACAGGTTGGAAGTAGGGTATTAGGTGGGTGCTCTCGTAGAGAGGTTTATACTTGGCTTCTTCATATGGAAGAGACCAACGCAGCCACCACCACATGTTAGTGGTCACTTTAAGGGGGTCTCAGAGCGCAGTTTAATAAACGCCCATGAGATGCACCGAGGACTTCACTCGTGGGGGAGAAAAGTAAAAGACTGTGCGTGTCCCAGATACACCACTAGGTTGGAGAACCGACTGGGTTCTACACAACCTAGTACAGTTCAGCACACGCACAGTCTCTCCCGCGCTTTCCTCCACACTCTCCATTATTCACTCCGGCTCCCACCGTGCACATGCGCACTGCACCTGCCTTAAAGTGACCGTTACATGGTGTTACCTGGGAACTTGTGATGAGCGAAGCTCGGCGTGTCCCTGCGTGTCTCTTCATGGAAGCCAAGTATCCACCTCTCCACGAGAGCACCAACCTAACACGGTACTTCCATTCGTTACAACATCCACCCACCACATGTCAAAGGCACGCTCCAAACTCTCCAACTGTGAAACGGAAGGGTGCAGTTCTGTTTTCCCACGTTTGAAACATTCCCTCACACACATTGTCCATGAAATCCATGGGATCCAGACGTACGTGTCACAGGTAGGCAAGCAGAGCTATATGGACCCTCAGGACACGATCCTGCTTGGGTTTGCTGCTGCATGGTTCCGTGTACAAAAAGAAAAACAAGTGAAAGTAAAAGCCTCATTGATTAGCATATTAGCACAACATGAGCAGGAGGAAAGCCAAACCCACTGGAAGCTTCTGAATAAATCAGATTGGCCCTCGGCCTCCAAGGCCCCTGGTCTGTCGTACACTGCCAGCCAAAGGATCCCTAAAAGAGCGGCCCGGACACTTCCAGCATCCGCAATGGCTGGGAGGCCACAGTAACAAGGAAGCCTGTGATGCGCTTCCAGCAGCTCTCCCGAAGAACAAAGCCCGCTAGGCTGCGGCCAGAGGACGCATTATTAATCGGCTCTAATGTCCGAGGTATTTACCGAGGCGCTGCTCCCTCAGGTAGGAGGCTGTGTCTGAAGCCATTTCACATGCGGCGGGGAGGCGAGATCCGGAATACCAATGTCATGGTTCTGCCTTCCTAGAAGCGGATGGCAGCACTTTGAAGCTTGTACAATATCATTTGGGCTCGCCGCAGGTCCGCAGGGAGCAAAGCCCTGATCAAGCATCGCCTCGTGCAGATATCCATGACAACCGAAGCTGTGTTTATAGCTCTGCTGACTCCCACTGAAAATAATAATGTGATTCCGTTTGAGGGTAAATAACCTCCCGCTCTGAAAACAGCGGCCACGGTTCCTCTGCCACTGTACTGCAGGCTGAGCTGCCTGGAATTTAAACGCCACGCTTTCCAAATCACGACCATATGACGGTGGGGAGAAATAGATTCACCAGCCGTGACCCTAACTGGAAAAGTGTGATCGTTTTATCGGAGGCTTGGAAAATAAACCCGGGCCTCTGTTTACGTTACTGTATTAAGCTTCAGAGGAGCTGATTTATAAATCAGGGGGGTGGTAAAGGCACATCGACCACACGGATGCACGTTATAGGGCTGAATGTAAATACTGTAGCCCATCTGTTGCTGCACGATTCATCAGCCCCGGACGTCCGTACGCCCACCACTGTCCCTACCGTCCTATTATATATGCGGTAGAAAGAAAGAGAAGCAGTTGCAGTGCAGTTCCCTGAAACAGCCCAGCTCCTCTCTTCCCTGGTCTCTTCCACTGGGTGTATCCCAACACCAGCACACACTCATCTTACCCTCACCTTATTCACCTGCTGATCAGACAGAGTTCATCTTACAGACATTCAGCTAATAAACTACCAGTGGTAACATTACTGTGGATCCTGCAACATCAATAATGCCAAGAACTATCTAGAACATTACATCTCTGTTATTATATTACCATTAACTAGTGCTAAATATCAACAACCATCTAGAACAAAGCATCTCCATTAATATATTACCTCAGCCCTTAGCTTTAGCCAGTAGTGAACACCAAGATTTATCTAGAACAAAGCATCTCCATTAATATATTAATTCAGCTGTTAGCTTTAGCCAGTAATGAACACCAATATTTATCTAGAACAAAGCATCTCCATAATATATCAATTCAGCTGTTAGCTTTAGCCAGTAATGAACACCAATATTTATCTAGAACAAAGCATCTCCATAATATATCAATTCAGCTGTTAGCTTTAGCCAGTAATGAACACCAAGATTTATCTAGAACAATGCATCTCCATTAATATATTACCCTCAGCTGTTAGCTTTAGTCAGTAATGAACACCAAGATTTATCTAGAACAATGCATCTCCATTAATATATTACCTCAGCTGTTAGCCAGTAATGAACACCAAGATTTATCTAGAACAATGCATCTCCATTAATATATTACCCTCACCTGTTAGCTTTAGTCAGTAATGAACACCAAGATTTATCTAGAACAATCGTCCAGAACGATAACAACACTAACGCTGGGTAGCGGAGGCAGAGCAGTCGCCGCATGCTGTCGTGTTCTCGTCTCCCTACTGAGATGTCCGTATGGATCAGGAGGTGCTTCTTATAAACCCCATGCAAATTTAATTAAGTGCTGCTTGATTTCATGCATTACAGCCAATTCATCAGATCCCTGCCTCTTCCTGAGTCGTAGGCAGAGTAGGCTGTACGAGGCAGAAGACGGCTCGGCTGAATATGGGCCACTGCGGTAAGGAAGCCGAGGTCCAACTGACCACACAAAGACTCCAGTAAAGGGTTCTCTGGATCCGCACGTTTCCGATTCCTGTCCGGAATTCTGCAGTTTCCTGCACCAGAAAGCACTTTTCACAAAAAGCACTGTAAGGAAGTCAGTCCGGAGGTTTCCAGCAGGAGTCAGCTGGGAGTTCTCCACGCTGAGGAGGTGCGGGATGTGATCCTGCTTCTTCACTTCCTTTACCTCCTCCTTCTCCTCTTCCTCCTTTCTTTCCTCCATTGTCTCCTCCTCCCTCTCCTATTTCTTCTCCTCCTACTCCTTCATTTTTCTCCTCACTCTTATCCTCCTCCCTCCCTTCATTTTTCACTTCCTTTACCTCCTCCTTCTCCCCGTCCTCTCCTACTTTCTTCCTTTTTTTCCTCAGTTGTCTCCTCCCTCTCCTACTTTTCTTTCTTTTTTTCTCCTCCTCCTTCACTTCCTTTACCTCCTCCTTTCCCCCTTCCTCTCCTACTTTTCTTCCTTTTTTCTCCTCCTCCTTCACTTCCTTTACCTCCTCCTTTCTTTCCTCCATTGTCTCCTCCCTCTCCTACTTTTCTTTCTTTTTTTCCTCCTCCTCCTTCACTTCCTTTACCTCCTCATTTTTCCCTTCCTCTCCTACTTTTCTTCCTATTTTCTCCTCCTCCTTCACTTCCTTTACCTCCTCCTTCTCCTCTTCCTCCTTTCTTTCCTCCATTGTCTCCTCCTCCCTCTCCTATTTCTTTTCCTCACCTTCCTTCATTCTTATCCTCCTCCCTCTCCCCATTTTTCACTTCCTTTACCTCTTCCTTCTCCCCCTTCTTCTCCTAATTTTCTTTCTTTTTTCTCCTCCTCCTCTCTCCCATTTCTTCTCCTACTTAGGTTTCTCCACCTACTCTGTCTTATCCTCCATCTTTTCCTCCTCCTTCTCCCCCTTCCTTTCCTCCTTTGTCCCCTTCCTCCTCTTCCTCTACTACTTGTTCTCATCCTCCTCCTCCTTTTTATCCCCCTTCCCCACCCTCTCCTACTACTTCCCCATCTACTCCATCTTATCCTCCATCTTTTCCTCCTCCCTCTCCTACTTTTTCCTCATATGCTCCTCCTTCCTCCTCTCCCTCTTCTCCTACTACTTGTTCTCATCCTCCTCCTCCTTCTTCTCCCCCTCCCCCTTCTTCTCCACCCTCTCCTACTCACTTATCCTACTTCTTATCCTCCTACTCCTTCTCACCCTTCTCCTCCTTCTTACTCTCCAACCACATCTCCTCCTTCATACACGTTTGTTCTCTAACCCGTCTCCCACTTTGATATAAACACCATCCCACCTCCAGGGTGTTGAGTGTGATCAGTAATGCAGCCCCTAAACCCGGTTTGAAGGTCACTAATAGCTTGTTAATGAGCGGGTGAGTTGCAGCGCAGAGGGGCTCCCTGGTCCATTCTGGGGACCACTCCACTAATCCTTATGGTCTTACAGTCGCAGTGAGCGTAACCCACTGACGCCTAGCGGGCAGAAAATGACTGACCCTCTCAAGTCTTCAAGTTTGAATTATTCTGAGGCCACTGTCCACCGACTGCCTAAATCTTGGCCATGCTGGCCCAACAGCTGACCTCAAGAAGGATTACACGCGAGAAGTGATTGTGTTGTTTGGCATCTGGTGCTGGAGGGATAACAGCGCTGCTCCGGGGGTTGGTGGGGGGGTGGGACAGGGCACAGAATGAGCTTTGAACGACTTCCATTTGCAACGCATCATTACACATCCGCTTTAGCCCTCCTTACGAGGAGCCTTCAAAAGGAGGCGCCGGTGGATCTCCTCCTGCAGAGCCGCTAGCCTCTGTGACACACGGGCGGCGATGCACTCTACAGGCAGTGTTAATGAGATGCAGCCGGCTCCGTAATAACAGCAGTGAAAGTGTTCAGGCGTTCTAGTGCTTCGTCCGAGCAGTCCCCTCGTAAGCGGCACTCCCATGCTCATCATGCGAGAACAGCATTCCGAGATTACATACTTCTACTCACTGGCCCTGTTCCCATTTACGCTATATGACCATAAGTATGTGGACACTTGACCGTCACACGAGGTTGTTGAAAGTCCCGTTCCAAAACCACAGGACTCCTTTAAATCCGAGTTTGCCCATTATCTGATTACTCAAGTGCATGATTTGGCACTACTGGATTATAAAAGAACTACCGGATTATGATGCGCTACTGGATTATTATGCACTATGGGATTATGAAAAACTACCGGATTATGATGCACTACCGGATTAAGCACTACTGGATTATGATGCACTACCGGATTAAGCACTACTGGATTACTAAAAACTACTGGATTATGATGCACTACCGGATTAAGCACTACTGGATTACTAAAAACTACTGGATTATGATGCACTACCGGATTAAGCACTACTGGATTACTAAAAACTACTGGATTATGATGCACTACCGGATTAAGCACTACTGGATTACTAAGAACTACCGGATTATTAAGCACTATTAAGGTAGATCATACCATCAGAGTGCTCAGGGTCCTTCATCAGGGCACGCCTTTACAGTGACCTCAGCTCAGTTACTGGGTAAACAAGATGTGGTGTTAAGGGTGGTGTTAAGTTGCATTACTAAAGAAGGCTGATGACCCCGGGATGGTTCCTGGCAGTGACACCACAGAGGAACCTTTTTCGAAGGCTTTACCAGAAGCGTTCCGTTCATGGATAAATAGCCGTATCTGTAACCAAATCTCTAAAGAGTCGACCCGCACTCCTTTAAGAGGCGTCATGATGGGTTCCCTGAGCGACGGCATAAAGAGAACCACCTCTGGAACATTTCGGTGGATGGTTCCTTGAAAAAAAGCCTCTGGTTCCTCAGAAAGCCAGATTTATGATATTGATTCTTAAACCATCAATTTACTTCAATTTACTGCCACAACGGTGCCACCAAGCATTCTTTAAACAATGCCCCAGAGGAACCATGACTGGTTCCACAAAAGTTACAAAGCATTTTGTAAAAAAAAAAAAAATAAATAATGAGGGTCTACTAATGTGAAGAACCTTTTAAACTTTAAAAGAACCTCCACATAGTGTAAAATATCAGTTTATGGGTTCTTCCAAGAACATTTACATTACGTGGAGGTCCTTTAAACTTCGAAACGGCTCTTTACACTTGGATACACTTACGAAAATGTTTCTTTAACGAGATCCATATTTATAAACGGTAATAAGAACCTCCACCTAAACTCTTTAGAAGAGGTTTCATAAAGAACTTTCTGAATAAATGTCAAAAGAACCTTTTAACAGATGGTTCTCTAAAAGAACCGTATTTATAAACTATAAACCTTTAACAACAGCTTTAAGGCTTAAAGAGCCTCCACTTTAAAAGGTGCCACAAAAGTGTTCTATAAAGGAACCATGTTCGGTTCCCCAAATAATAAATAAATAAATAAATAAATCTCCAAATGTGAAGAGGCTTTCAAAGCTTCAAAGAACGTCCGCATGATGTACAGGTGTTTATACCAGTTCTTCCTAGAGTGAAGGTTCTAACACTTTGAAACTGTTCTTTAAACATAACATACACTTACAAAAATGGTTCTCTAGGAGATCCATATTTATAAATGAAATAATAAAAAAAAAAATTCTAAAAAGAACCTCCACCTAAACTCTTCATGGTTATCGAAATAACTACATCAACATCTCCACCTTTTCAAGGCTAAAATAATCTACACTTACACTTAGCACATAGCATCACAAAGGAACCCTGATTGGTTCCTGAAAAGTAACAAACAGGTACAGAAAAGCATGGTACTTTGGGGGACCAAACATGATTCCTTTAGGGAACACTTTGTGGCACCTTTTAAGTGGAGGTTCTATTAGTCTTAAAGATAGGTTATAGGCTTATGGTTTATAAATATGGTTCTTTAGAGAACCACCTGTTAATGGTGTAAAGCTTACCAATTCAAGAGTTCTCACGAGAACATATCCATAACATACATCCATATAACACGAGGTTCTTTGGAGGTTCTATAATCTTTTAAAAAGTTCTCCACGTTCATACAGCTTATTTACAGAGGTGGTTCTCCACAAAGCCATCCACTGCAAGGTTCCTTAGGGAAACAGAAGCAGGTCCAAGTGACCATTCCAAGGGCACCATTTATTGTTTTCTAGAACCGCACACCAAATCCACACATCATTCATTTCCAGTCCTGCTGTTCCCTGATCAGTGGTTCCGCTCCGAGGTCCGGTTCTCCTATAGAAGTGGAACACTGTTATTTCATCATACTCTCCTGCGACTGGAAGCCGTACAATTACAGTCTGAGGATAAGAGACCACGCGGGCCCGGAGAGCCGCTCTTACGCTGATGTGATAATCATCATTTCTGTCATTCAGTCTCTTTCAACAATTCAGACCGCGTACACTAAAAGGAAAAATAGATAATTGCCCTGAACCGACACGCCGCTTGTTTCTAAACGATCAAACGAAGCTAAAAGCATCGGAGTGAAGGATGGCAGGGACAGGGATTAAAAAAGAGGACTCTGACAGGCCCATTCTAAAACGGAACCATCATGACGTGCCTTCACATTTTCGGTTTAAAAGTCATTTTCCGTCTCATATCAAGTGCCAAACCGAAGAAAGGAGAAACGGTGAAGTGCTTTATGTGGTGATGGAGGACTGTATGAAGGGCTGAATGAAAAGAGAGGATGGAGAACACAGAATTGGACTTAGTGTTGTGTGGGCATGTGGTAGCGCTGGAGAGCAGTGCTTTGGTTTGGGGCCGTAACCAGTTTTAAGTAGTTTGGTTGTAGCTGACCGGGGAATGGCCTCTACTGTGACCTCCAAGTGCCAAATAAACACACGAGGGACACTCAGGCTGACCCAACGCTCAGACTAGCGAGTGGCTAGTCAGCTAAGCTGCCCCAGGTTCGTCTCTTGTGGGGGTGTTGGAGCCTGCTCACGTGTGTGGGTGTGTACAAGGTCCAGGAAGCTAGCACCTATTAGACACTGCCTTCGTCTGGCTTCACACGCATATGAACTGGAGTGACCTCCCATTCCTAATCCAGAGGGTTTAATCTGATGCTTCACCCTTTACAGTTACAACAGCACCAACTCCTCTGGGAAGGTTTTCCACAAGGGTTAGGAATGTGATTATGGAATTTCTGACCAGAAGCGCATGTGTGAGGTCAGACGCTGATGTTGGACGAGAAGGCCTGGCTCTCAGTCTCCACTCTAATCCATCCCAAAGGTGTTCCATCGGGTTGAGGTCAGGACTCTGTGCAGGACAGTCCGGTTCCTCCACACCAGACTCCCTCACGTGTGACAAAAAGGATGGGTCTTATCGCCGCACCTGACTGACCCAACAGCCATGATTGCAGACGTCAGTCTGGGGCACTTTAGTAGGCACTGGTGTCCTCCATGAGTCATCCTGTTAGTGCAGCACCATTGGTAGACGGCTGCACCACACAGTACTACATGCACACAGACCGTTACCACGACTGTCCTTAACACCACGTCACCGTCACCAAAGACTGCAGTGGTGTCGTACCAGACTGTCATGGAGTGACTCAGAATGGCGTTGGGTCATCTTCAGTGACGAGTCCCGCTTTAGTCTTGGTGGAGACGCCCAACGAATCCGTGTGTGGAGTGTAACTGTAACTGTTAATCGGCCCTGCATTTTGACTTGGAGGAATCTCATAGGTTCTCTCCCAACATCTCTCCTGGATTCAGGTCAGGACTTTGACTCGGTCATTGGATGCCCACTCCAGAGAAGGGCAACACACCAGGGCCATGTATTTGTCTCATTGGGTTCTCTCCATCTCTCGTTAAATGAGTTTTAATGAAGATCTGATCATTTTAGATCACATGCAGGAGTTCAGAAAAAGGGTTCACAAACTTTTGAGCAGCACTGCGTGAATAGTTGTGAGGTTCTAAGGATGTAGGTGTTTAGTAAACTCTGTGCCCACTTCAACGCACAAAACTAAAACCCAGGAGGAAAAATAACACAGAGCTACCGACCGCGTCTCTCCGCTCCTATTCCGACTCCAGCCTCAGATAAAAGGATGGGGAATGATTACAGCCCTGAATTATTTTCTAATCTCCCTCAAACGACATGGAGATGTAACATTTGCCAATTCCGCCTGCAGCCAAATCCTCAAATCCAGTCCTGGGCGGGCCGGTCTCTCCCACTGTTCCATCTCATCTTACACAGAGCTTAAACGGAGAATCCCACAGCCGTGCAGAAGTGATGGCGCCCATCAGTCACTGTACGTAACAGCACTGCACTCGGTCCGTCAGTCCGTCCACACGAGCGGTCAGGCTGGTCATCTCATGTGAACAAGCCTGGGTGTGTTCTAGTTTATCAGCTGTATTAATATTCAGCTTCATACTTATAGGGCACCATTCTGTGCTACTGAGGTTCTGTAAATAGATACTGTGCCTTAACAACAACAACAACAACAACAACAACAACAACAACAACAACAACAACAACAACCCTAAAGGCACCCCATAAGCAGCATATAATAAAAAACTGATATTTTATATGGTATTAAAAAAAACTGTATATAAAATATATCTAATAAAATATCATTTTATAAAATAATGATAGCAATAATAATAATAATAAAACAACAACAACAACAACAACAAAACAACAAAACAACAATAAATTATTATTATTATTATTATTATTATTATTATTGTTATTGTTATTATTAGCAGTAGTAGCGGCAGCATAATAATAATAATAATAATAATAAAAAATCTCCTATAGGCAGATATATGACTCATATCTTAGACTTGACATTATACTGTATATAAAATACAACAAAAACTTTTAGAAATAAATAAATTCAGCAATATAATAAAAAACAATGAAATTATAGATTATAGATTATAGATAAAAACAATTACAAATGATTATGATCAAGTAGTTTAATTGTCAATACCTCAATCCGCTGGTGTAGCTCAGTGGATAACACCACTACCCACCAAGTAACCACCACCACATGTGGGAGACTGGGGTTCGAATCCCGGGCTGGGTGACTATGCTGTGCTACACCAATAAGAGTCCTTGGGCAAGACTCCTAACACTACGTTGCCTTGTACCTGTAATATGATTAACCTTGTAAGTCGCTCTGGATAAGAGCGTCAGCTAAATTCTGTAAATGTAAACAACAACAACAACAACAACAACAACAACAACATTATACCACTACACATTATTATCATAATCATTACTATCATCATCATTATTATTAGTCATATGCAAAAATTGGATCACCTCAGCCAAATTTATCTAAGTGAACACATCCTCCTCAGAGAATACACATGGGTATGGAATCCTGTATTGATTATGGTCCAGTTCCAAACGGCCACTCAAAACATATTAGAGCATATAGAAATAATTAAATATTATTAAACTGCTTTTCTCCAACATGTGAAAGTTAATAAACGGTAGTTGTGTATTAGAAGGTGCTTAAGGATGCCCACTGTGAACCAACCCTGACTCCAGGGCCTCCGACTCCAGGGCGTCCGACTCCAGGGCGCCCGACTGTATGCGAGTTGTTTGTCCCAGCCGCAGGAATCTTTACCCCACTTCTGCACTTCACCGCGCCCTTCAGCTCGCCGGACAGCACGGCAGGCTTTATACCCCATCAACCCCCGAAAGACCTCAGCATGGCAGGAGACCAGCACCCTGGGCAGTGCCATCTGTCGGCATGGCAACCAAGGAGAGGGCTTAAGTGGAGTGTGTGTGCAGTCACTGCCCTTAAACTAAGATCACTAGCGTGTACGTGCACTCCGATGACTGGGACTTTAACGCCGGATAACACCGTGTCCACACACTGTCCACTCTATCAGACACTCCTACCTTGTAGATGGACAGCCAGAGACGATAGCTCATCTGCTGCTGCACAGTGCAGTGTTGGTCATCCTCTAGTCCTTTAGCAGTGGTCACAGGATGCTGCCGGCTGGTTAGCTTTGGTTGCTGATCCACTCACACCAGCACCACACACACTAACACACATCCACTTTGTCAGTGTTACTGCAGTGCTGAGAATGATCCACCACCCACATCATACCTGTTCTGGTGGTCCTGTGGTGGTCCTGACCATTGAAGAACAGGGTGATACAGTATACAGAGAAACAGATGGACTACAGTCTGGACCTGTACACCTACAGAGTGTCCTGTATGGTCAGTGGAGCTGATACACTGGACAATGAGTGCAGACACAAGGAGGTGTGTATAAGCCCGGTTCAGAGCAATAACAGCAGATGGTAATGATTGGCTAAAGGGAGGGACTGCATAGGGGTGTGGCCAGAGTCCATAGTGTGAAGGAAGTAGCTGAGTCTGCAGGTGTATGGAAGCGTACGGTCATACGGGTCTACCAGCAGTGGGAAAATCCCAGTCTACAGGGAATTCTCCTCGGAACTGTGCCAGAGAAGGCATCCACCAAATCTGCACAAGTGCACGAGTGTCGGAACACTGATGTGGCCTACATCCAGAAACTCGTCCAGTCCATGCCAAATCCAGTCACAGCTGATTTCAATGCCCGACATTTGTATGGTGGAACTAACCCAAATACATTACAGCTGTTTATTATATTTCTAATCTTATTTCTTTAACTCTAGTTTTTTAAAATAAAACTCTACAGTCTGCCGTGCGGCGTCCTCTCCTGCCTGACCGCACAGCCTCTCCGATGGGATGAAGGCTGCACGCGTTTCTTCAAGTGTGCATAAAGGCTGCTCTTTATGAGCTACTGACCATGCAGCACTGCTGACCACTTCACTGCACACAGAGGACAGCCATGCAAATGCCTGCCAGGCCACCACCTCACAGGCACCAGCCTGCCATCTTTGCCCTTTCCTTAGGAAGCAGCTGGTCATAGCCTCAGCATTCAGCAGCACAGGGGTGAGCAGGTGAAGCGTCCCGGAATACACACATCAGATGAATTACTGATAAACAGAACAAAGAAACGGCCACGCTAATTTCACCTCGGTTACAGATGCAGTAGTGAGTGGGCGGCGTAACACTCAAATATCATAATTATCCTTATTATTATTATTAATATTATTATTTTAAATTTATTTTTATTAGTAGTATTAGTATTCGTGCCGTGTTTAACCCACCGACCACTAGATGGCAGTGTTGCCATCTATCCTCTGCTATCCTCTGTGGTTGGTGTAGCTCAGCAGATAACACCACTGCCCGCCAGGGAGCCACCACCACCGCATGTGGGAGACTGGGGTTCGAATCCTGGTCTGGGTGACTACGCTGTGCTACACCCATAAGAGTCCTTGGGCAAGACTCCTAACACTACATTGGCCCACCTGTAATATGGTTAACCTTGTAAGTCGCTCTGGATAAGAACGTCAGCTAAATGCCATAAATGTAAATGTATTAGACTTCCACTCCAGCTTAAACAAGTGGCGCAGGAGCTCACCACCAACGTAAACATTAGCATGCTTGTGCATAGGGTGGTGTGTTTTATACCGTGACCGTTACATCAGCGTGCTCACAGTATCGCAATCTACTCCAATATACCAGATCGCCATCCCTGTATCGTAACACGTTACGCATCATCATGCGCTTGTTAGTCATCGGGCCTCTACAGCATTAGCAAGTGCCACGCTGGAGTGTGGGCACACAAGGTAAACCATCACATCGTAACCATCAGATCGAAATCGTCACAACAGCTCCTCTGTAGCTTCTATAGATCCACCATGGAGAGCATCCTGACAAGCTTTGCACAGCACATCACCGCAGCTGCTCCCCCACCCATACAGGACATATCCACCATCAGATGCCAGAGCAAAGCCATCAGCATAGCCACTAGCTCTGCCATTCAGAATGAGGTACCAGAAGATCCAAGCCAGAGCCATACTGTTCAGAAACCATCTTACCCAGGAGCTGTCAAACTGGTCACACCAGGAGCACCTACCAGAATATTACTAGGACACTACTACTGACCGTTACTGATCTTAACTGGTAGATACAGTGAGCGTCTGGTTCATAAGAACAAGGTCCAGCAGCAAACACACAGGACAACACAGCTACAGACTGGCAGAGGGCCAAACCCACTCTCTACTGACCGTGATGAGCGCCACCTCATTCCAGTGTCCCTTAACCACCGTAAGATGACCTCGAGTGACCTACAGAGAGACTGGTGAGCGGTGGCTGGGGTGAAACGCACAGCGAGCATGGTTCTAAAACCAGGCTTCTGGAGGTCATTAGTGATTTTCTAAATACACAGATCTAATACAATATCTGATCTGGAGTTTGGGAGACATGGTTCCAGTAGTGTAGAGAACCAAACAGAACCAACACAAACCCAGAACCTGCACACCTAGAGACACTGATCAGTTACAGGTGGGCTCTTACATTTCTCCAGAGCTGTGTACATACACACACACACACACACACACACACACACATCTACTGTTTACAACTACATACATGACCGCACAGCTGGCTAACTCAACATACTGTACTTTCCTTGATGTACACCTGACACCAATTACATCACCTGGACAGCCGTAACATTAACACTACCTCCTTCTATCCACACTCAGTATCCATTATATCATCCATAGACTATATAGGTATCAGCCACCACACACTGCTGCGTCTGATCCACTCACACCAGCACAACACACCATGATCCACCACACACACACACACACACACACACACACACACAATACCTGCGCTGTGGGGACCATTGAAGAACAGGGTAATACAGTACACAGAGAAACAGATGGACCACAGTCTGGACCTGTACACCTACAGAGTGGTATGGTCAGTGGAGCTGATAACAGTGTAGATACCAGGAGGTGGTCTTAACGTTAAGGCTTATCAGTGTACAACCCTGTACTGCTATAATTACAGTGAGGAGCGCTCCATTCAGGAGACACTGGTTCACTGTGGTGGTGATGGGAACCAACAGTCATCTTAAGTCTCCAAAAGCCACATCATGGAGTTTTTACACGAGCCTGGTTATGAATATACTCATATTGATATACTTTTTAAAAATTCTCTGGCTCTCGGATACAACCAGATGCAGACGATTCCGAAATCTACATCTCCGTTTTCCTGAAGACTAGCAAAGCAGTCCAGGGCTCGTTGGACAGAGTCCAGCAGGCTCTACTTTGCTGGCTTAACCACAGATGGCTTATTGTAAAGAACTCCCTTCTCCACTGGCCCTATTCATGAGGTCATCAGTGATTTCGACCGTCACATAGCCAAGTCGTGCAGCCGCTAGCAGGCTGATAGGACATCAGAAATACATCTTGGAGTATTTAATGAGTAAAGCAGGTTCAGAGCACTGGACACATTCAGACAGCATATGGAAGACCACCCAGGACAGGAGGCCTCAGTGAAATGACTGGCAGTGACTCGGCCTCGTCACTGCGCCATGTTCACTTCAACTCCCCAGAGAGTTCATTTCATGTAACTACAGCTTCACCACGCACGCGCACACACACACCCGCGTGCGCACACTCACACACACACTCGCGCACGCGCACACACACCCGCGCGCGCACTCACACACACACTCGCGCACGCGCACACACACACTCGCGCACACACACACACACCCGCGTGCGCACACTCACACACACCCGCGTGCGCACACTCACACACACACTCGCGCACACGCACGCGCACACACACACCCGCGCACAGGCACGCACACACACACTCGCGCACGCACACACACTTGCGCACGCACGCGCACACTTGCGCGCGCACGCACGCACACACACACTTGCACTCACACACTCGCACACGTTCACGCTCACTCACACACACACTTGCGCACATGCTCACTGACACACACTCACGCACGCACACTCACACACACACACTTGTGCACACGCACTTGCACGCACTCACTCTCTCCCTGACAGTCTTAAAAATAACATTTTCATAACATCCTGTTGCAGAACATCAGCATCCAGAGGAATTACAATATCGCCCTGACATTCAAAAGTAGATCAGCACAGATCCAGCTCTGAACTCATTAAAGCTGTATTGTTATTTTTCACCTCCTCTTATTTACTTATACCTCCCTGTTGGCAGACTCCTCCGTTAAGGGAGAACGTCTGTACACGGATGTTCCAGCCTTGAGAAATGAAAAGGAGCCTGTGATGGCTGTCGCTACAACCGCACCTCACCTACAGGTAAAATTACCCAGAAGTAATATTTATATAAAACTGCTTTTATAACGAGACCTCCCAGTTCAGTTAGGACTGTACAAGCAACCGTCACTGTCAGAAAGAAACGCCTGAAGGAGATAGAGCTTACCAGGAACAATAAACGATCATCAGTTTAGACTTGGGAATAAGGGAGGCGATATTCATTGAGCTACACATCCAGAAGTGGCGTCTCTCAGGATGGGGTCAGGCCACCATGTTTGCCTCGGTATGGAGTTATAGGGGTGGTGGTGGAGTGACACCAGAGTGCCTTCTGCGGGACTTGTCACTGCAATGCCATTCTGAGCCACTCCATGACAGTCTGGTACGACACCACTGCAGTCTTTGGTGACGGTGACGTGGTGTTGAGGACAGTCGTGGTAACGGTCTGTGTGCATGTAGTCCTGCGTGGTGCAGCCGTCTGCCAATGGTGCTGCACTAACAGGATGACTGACGGAGGCATCGCGGCTCGCTGAATGTCCACAGCCATGGCTGGTACAGCAATAAGACCCGTCCTTGCCTACATCACATGTACAGTCCAGCATGAAACCTGAATCACTGGCATGTCTCACATCACATCAATCCCACCCACCAAGTTTCAGTCCCGTTGGTTGATTCCTGCTGGGTGCAGATATTGGGGCAGGTATTCTTTGGATGAGGAGAGGATACGTCCTGTGGGCAGCATCCTCAGGGCATCGTCCTGAGGGGCAGTGTCCTGAGGGGCAGCGTCCTGTAGGGAAGCGTCCTGTGGGGAAGCGTCCTGTGGGGAAGCGTCCTGTGGGGAAGCGTCCTGTAGGGAAGCGTCCTGTGGGGAAGCGTCCTGTGGGGAAGCGTCCTGTGGGGCAGCGTCCTGTGGGGCAGCGTCCTGTGGGGCAGCGTCCTGTGGGGCAGCGTCCTGAGGGGAAGCGTCCTGTGGGGCAGCGTCCGAGGGGGAAGCGTTCCGAGGGGGAGCGTCCTGTGGGGCAGCGTCCTGAGGGGAAGCGTCCTGAGGGGAAGCGTCCTGAGGGGAAGCGTCCCGAGGGGAAGCGTCCCGTGGGGCAGCGTCCCGTGGGGCAGCGTCCCGTGGGGCAGCGTCCTGTGGGGAAGCGTCCTGAGGGGCAGCATCCGAGGGGAAGCGTCCCGAGGGGAAGCATCCCGTGGGGCAGCATCCTGAGGGGCAGCGTCCTGAGGAGAAGCGTCCGGAGGGGCAGCGTCTTGAGGGGCAGCGTCCTGAGGGGAAGCGTCCTGAGGGGAAGCGTCCTGTGGGGCAGCGTCCTGTGGGGCAGCGTCCTCAGGGGAAGCGTACTGTGGGGCAGCGTCCTGTGGGGCAGCGTCCTGTGGGGCAGCGTCCTGTGGGGCAGCGTCCCGTGGGGCAGCGTCCCGTGGGGCAGCGTCCCGTGGGGCAGCGTCCCGTGGGGCAGCGTCCCGTGGGGCAGCGTCCTGTGGGGCAGCGTCCTGAGGGGCAGCATCCGAGGGGAAGCGTCCCGTGGGGAAGCGTCCCGAGGGGCAGCGTCCTGAGGAGAAGCGTCCGGAGGGGCAGCGTCTTGAGGGGCAGCGTCCTGAGGGGCAGCGTCCCGAGGGGCAGCGTCCCGAGGGGCAGCGTCCCGAGGGGAAGCGTCCTGTGGGGCAGCGTCCTGTGGGGCAGCGTCCTGGGGGCAGCGTCCTGTGGGGCAGCGTCCTGTGGGCAATGAGGAAGGACTACAAGATGACCGAAGTGCCATTACAGATGAGCGTCTCTGACGTGGACAAACAAGGTAGGTGTGAAAAACAGTGGACAGTGAGTGGACACGGTGTTTAAAAATTTCAGAAAAAAAAAAAAAAAAAAAAGGTGGCATGTGGTAATGCATAGCTCCATTCACCACAACTGTAAACATCCAAGCCCGTACGGTTCTCTACAATGACCCACTTCACATCAAAGATCTCTGAATGACCATGTTTACATCCCAGCCTCTAAATTATGCAGACATTTAGACGAAAAAAAAAACCCAGCAGCATCCCCTTTAATCTCAGATGCGCTCCCATCAAGGCCGCAGTCTCCACCACTTCGGCTCTCAAGCGTGACCCGATGCCCACTTGGAAATGATTCTGGAACTTCAAAAACATCAAGTATCTCCACTCCGAGTGCAGAGAGCTCCTGAGATTCCAGCTTAGCTTCAGCTCACGTGCTCATCTCCATTATGGAGACTGTCGTGTGTGTATCCGTACAGTAGAGCGACTGAATATGGTCCATTTGGTAATGACAGTGAAACCCATGTGACCTTCCCATATAGGATAAAACAGGCTTTCCCTGATCCGAGCGTCCGCTTCCTTATCTCTCCCCCCGGCGGCTTCGCAAACACACCTTTGAGCATGAGTTCTGAACACACTGGTCTCAGGTATCTGTCGTTTGGACAAATTCAATTAGCGCAGAGCATTTCTCTGTGGCTGGCAGGGCTCCGGGTACGTCTGATCAAAAGGCTGGTGTGCCAATCGTCCCTCAACGTCTCATCTAACACTGTCAAATCAAATAAGCCGCCTGCCGAGCGCCGGGGAGCTTTTAATTACAGTAACGATCTCATCTCGCATATCCACCCAACGGCTGCATCCGAAAGCAGATTAACAGCGACGCTCCTTCGCCAAGGCTTCCTCCCTGGCCCCCCCCGGAGGAGCTACCCTGCGATGCATGTTCATGGAAAGCGATTACTGAATTAACATGGACGTGAAATGGTTCCGCTGGCCGAGCCGGAACAGACTGGCGTTTCACTCAACTCCTGAAGAGTCAGAACAATCAGAGGCTCCAGGAAAGGTTCCTGCCATGGAGAACCCCTTTAAGAGCGTCGTTACTGAGCTGCCAGTGTGGAGAACCCTTTAAGAGCGTCGTTAATGAGCTGCCAGTGTGGAGAACCCCTTTAGGAGCGTCGTTAACGAGCTGCCAGTGTGGAGAACCCTTTAAGAGCGTCGTTAATGACCTGCCAGTGTGGAGAACCCCTTTAAGAGCGTCGTTAATGAGCTTCCAGTGTGGAGAACCCTTTAAGAGCGTCGTTAATGAGCTGCCAGTGTGGAGAACCCCTTTAGGAGCGTCGTTAATGAGCTGCCAGTGTGGAGAACCCTTTAAGAGCGTCGTTAATGAGCTGCCAGTGTGGAGAACCCTTTAAGAGCGTCGTTAATGAGCTGCCAGTGTGGAGAACCCTTTAAGAGCGTCGTTAATGAGCTGCCAGTGTGGAGAACCCCTTTAAGAGCGTCGTTAATGAGCTGCCTGTGTGGAGAACCCCTTAGGAGCGCCGTTAATGAGCTTCCAGTGTGGAGAACCCCTTTAGGAGCGCCGTTAATGAGCTTCCAGTGTGGAGAACCCCTTTAGGAGCGTCGTTAATGACCTGCCAGTGTGGAGAACCCTTTTAAGAGCGTCGTTAATGACCTGCCAGTGTGGAGAACCCTTTAAGAGCGTCGTTAATGACCTGCCAGTGTGGAGAACCCCTTTAAGAGCGTCGTTAATGACCTGCCAGTGTGGAGAACCCTTTAAGAGCGTCGTTAATGAGCTTCCAGTGTGGGGAACCCTTTAAGAGCGTCGTTAATGAGCTGCCAGTGTGGAGAACCCTTTAAGAGCGTCGTTAATGAGCTGCCAGTGTGGAGAACCCTTTAAGAGCGCCGTTAATGAGCTGCCAGTGTGGAGAACCCTTTTAAACGAACCCTGAAGGCTTTTCCTGGACGCATGTAGAGTCCAGACCTTTAAAACTGGACCTTGGATCCAGTTTCCAATCCTGGACTGTGGTACTCCATGTGACACTACATGGGCCAATCGAATGTATATGGACCCAGGACTGGAAACGGGATCCAGTGGCCAGATCTGAAGGCCTGGACTCTACATACCTCCAGTAAAGCCTTTAGGGTACTTTAAAAAGGTTCCTCCATCAAGGTCCAGATTTGTAGAGGCTTGGTAAAGAGGAACCCAAGGTGGGTTTGTAGCCCATCAGACTCCACAGCCTCTGCCATTTGGAGTCATAAGATCAGAGTCACTATGAGTCACCTCTGCAATGTTCTGGAGGTGGGTTCTTCGGTTGAGCTGACGGTAAATCTGAACCACGGTGTTTACACTGAGCTGCTGAGCAACCAGGTTTTGCCTTTCATCATACTGAGGAACATTCCTATCCCGGTATTCCGATGATGGTTCTCACGTTCACAGGGCTGCAAATGTGACTGATTGGCATCATGACCATTCAGCAAAATCCCCAGATTCGAATCTTCTTGAAGATCCGTGGGACTACCTGGAACAACCAGTAACATGCTAGGGATGGCATCTACCAAATCCGGCCCAGTTGTCCAATTTCAGACTGGGACATGCAACACCTAGTTCAACCTGTACGGACCCTGAAGCCATCTTTGTTAATATGGTGTCTCTACTTTTCAACACAAAACCTCAACAAATATGCCCAATGCTATTTTTGCCAGTGTTCTATGAACATGGTACATTTGTAAGTGGGTTGGGGTCTGAACTCTGTACACCCCCACATCTACTACCAAATGTATTAGTGATCTTAAAGCCTCTACAGCCTCACACTGAACAGCTCCACCTGATGAGAGTCTGAACCAGTCCATATCCTGATACACCACATCTACTCCTGATGTACACAGTATGATGCTCCTCCATATCTCCACCTCTAATATATATTTAGTGGTGTAAAAACTTTGATCTCTTTTTCTGCACAGTGTAAAAGCTCTAGTTCTCCTTTCAGGTTAGTGAATATTCATGAGGGACCGACCAATAGAATCGACCTAAACCAAACCTGCTTAGTAATAAACCTATCTATGTTCTATTAGCTCCACTGCAGAGTAAGAATGCTGGTTCATCCTCCTGTACAGCTCCACTCTGGAGGATTTTAAGGTGGACTGTATAATTCCATTCTGGAGGGGTTTAAGGTGGACTGTGTAATTCCATTCTGAAGGATTTTAAGGTGGACTGTATAATTTCATACTGGAGGATTTTAAGGTGGACTGTGTAATTCCATTCTGAAGGATTTTAAGGTGGACTGTGTAATTCCATTCTGGAGGATTTTAAGGTGGACTGTGTAATTCCATTCTGGAGTATTTTAAGGTGGACTGTGTAATTCCATTCTGGAGGATTTTAAGGTGGACTGTGTAATTCCATTCTGGAAGGTTTTAAGGTGGACTGTGTAATTCCATTCTGGAGGGTTTTAAGGTGGACTGTATAATTCCATACTGGAGGATTTCAAGGTGGACTGTATAATTCCATACTGGAGGGTTTTAAGGTGGACTGTATAATTCCATTCTGGAGGGTTTTAAGGTGGACTGTATAATTCCATTCTGAAGGATTTTAAGGTGGACTGTATAATTCCATTCTGGAGGGTTTTAAGGTGGACTGTATAATTCCATACTGGAGGATTTCAAGGTGGACTGTATAATTCCATACTGGAGGGTTTTAAGGTGGACTGTATAATTCCATTCTGGAGGATTTTAAGGTGGACTGTATAATTCCATTCTGGAAGGTTTTAAGGTGGACTGTATAATTCCAGGAGGGCTAGTTTATAGTTTGATATCTTCACTTTTATTCTACAGTAAAGCTTTAAGATAGACATAAGGAGAACCGGCTGTGAGGGGCCGTCTCAAAACTTTCGACTGGTAGTGCGTATTATTTACAGCACACAGCACACGCTTTTATTCAGGGTGTCCTTTGTTGACCCAAGGTATCCTAGCTAGTAACATACTTTAACCACACAGAGCTCTAACGTAGCAACTGTTTCACCAGCCCGTTAGGCTATTCTGGCACTGTGTACGCTTCTATGTCAGATATGTACTTACTGCAGCTGACAATATGATTTAACAGTCCTGCTGGCTGGAGATCTGAAGGCCGCTTAGTGTATGTACCTCTGCCTGGGAGAACAAGGAGTGACAGGAGCAACATTAGCAGATGGGGGGCCTGGGGTGGCATGAGGGGGCTGGTATGTTGGATTGGCTGGTATGGGGGTGGGCGAGGTCAGGAAAAGTCAAAACATAGCTGTACATTTTTGGGTTTTTAAGAGAACAGATTTGAGAAATTACCTCACCCTATCCTCATTTAAATTCTTCATGGGATGTAACTGAGACGCTGAAATCCCCTCATGTAAATGAACACCTACTGTGTTTCAGTCCAGGTGGATACAAAGGACCAGTGTAGAAATTCATTCGGCAGTGTGGATTTGCTGTGCAAGACGTTCCTCAGCATCAGATAAAACAGCAGCGGATGAAACGAGCGGCTCTGCAGGTGTATGGAAGCGTACGGTCATACGGGTCTACCAGCAGTGGGAAAATCCCAGTCTACAGGGAATTCTCCTTGGAATTGTGCTAGGGAAGGCATCCACCAAATCTGGAACCAGCTGCTCAATTCTTTAACGTGTCTGAACACTGCTGAGGCCCACATCCAGAACTCTGTCCAGTCCAAGCCGAAGCCAATCAAGTGGAGGCGTTTCAGTCACATGGGCATCATTTATGTAAATAAGTCTTAATTGGCTTACCTGTATTGCACCTACAGCATGAGTGGGTGGAGCCAAACGGCTACAGGTAGACTCTGTAAATGTGTTTGTTTGTGCCATTGGGGTCATCACTTATGAAACGAATTCTGGTGCTGCAAAAATAAATAAATAAATAAAGTATGGGGATCACTGTGGCCCTGAGAATCAGTCTATTAAGGCTAACTCAATGTTTGGCGTGTCAGGACAAACAGCAGGAGTCAGAACGCAGCAGGCCGGAAGAGAAACGGTGGATAAATGAAAATCTGAAAAAACCCAGAGCACAGTCCAAGAGCCCCAGCAGGCCGGGAAGGGTTCCCAGAGCTTTGGCCATCAGAGGTTCTAATAAAGCCTTAAAGAACATGGTTAGGTCTAATCTTTAAAGAACGCTTCATATATATCAGATAAGTGTTCCTGTAAGGGGAGATGTGCATTAAGCCACAACGTCTCAACTCCGGCGTTCAGAGGATGTAGCCTGAAGAGCCTCAGATGGAAGGTGACATCATCTCAGCACATTTGGTGAATGACAGAATGCTTGTAGAGAACCTTCTCCTGCCCTTCTAAAGAACGTTCTAGCAACCAAAAGAAAACATGCAGCTGTAAACCAGCATGGAGAACCACATGGTGACACACTCAGAACGTTTTTAGAGCGAATACTGTGTAGCTGAGTCCCGGTTCTAGATCAGACAGTGGCGAGAGTAACATCCGGGTCTTTACAGCAGCGTAATTTAATAAACACACAAATACCTTACTGACAAACACCTGACACAGGCTCACACCTGCAGTCCAGGATCAGGAGCAGTGGGACATGATCACTACAGAGGGGGCCATAAAGTTCAATCATGAAAATCCCAACACTGTCATATGACGACGCTCTGTCTGACCAACACCAAAATGCCATACCACAAACTAAACACTGGAACCGAGCACGGATCATCCTGGTCATCCTGTCAAACACATCAATCACAAGCTCAAAGCCTCAGACGGACAAACACAGCAGTACAGAAACATAAGGACGCGACTCACCTGTGACTTTAGAAGAGCTGAAGGCAGTTTGTTCTCCACTCACGCCTTCCTTCTTTCACTCCTTCCTTGCTCGTACATGAGACCAGTGTTGCAGGCCAGTAATCCTCTGTATCCTTGGACAGCATTACCTCGTATTGTGTTCCCCACGTTCCTCCAGATCTACCTGAAAAACCCTAAACTGTTACACCTGACTCAACAGATCAGTCCTGCTGGGAGGCTGCTCATTAGCTGGGTCAGGTGCGGCTGGAGTCCTACCTGAAAGCTTGTTACACAAATGGACTCAGAGGGTACACAGGACCCCTAACTAGACTGTGTGTCTTATGGGGGGTTTCTTGCCATGAACCCACATCTTCATGTTCCAGTCGTTTGGCATGCCAGTCAGACCATCACTGATGAAGATAGCCAAGCTAGCTGAGGCTAGCTGTCTTCACCTTAGCTAGGCAGCACAGGCTAACCATGGAGATATCATGGGTATTCACAGAGTCTCATTTAGCTTTAGCACCCAGTGCAGCAGAGCAGTGTCTCTCAACCCTGGTCCTGGAGGCACCCTGCCCAGTGGTGCTGTCCCTGCTCCCAACACACCTGATCCGACTTATCAGCTCATTAACACAGGCTTTCAGAACTCCGGGGAGTCCACTGAAATAGGGAGGAGCTAGGGAGAGCCTTTGGGAGGTGTTCAATGTCCTCCCATGATCCTGTCTAGAAATGTCTGTTAGCATTAAACAGGCAGTTTTCGTTACTGGGTATATGTAAATGAGGTGTGATCTGATTGGCAGGCCGGTACACCCTTTAGTTTTCAATAATACAGTATAAACCATATCACCCCCTACACTTCCTGTAGTGTACTGCAGTCTGTTAGGATGGCCGAGTTAACACAAACTCAGATTCAGATTATAAAGCATGATGGCCGTGGTTGGTGTAGCTCAGCGGGTAATGCCACTACTCAGGGTGCCGCCTCTACATGTGGGAGACTGGGGTTCGAATCCCAGTCTGGGTGACTATTCTGTGCTACACCAATAAGAATCCTTGGGAAGACTCCTAACACTACATTGGCCCACCTGTAATCATTAACCTTGTAAGTCGCTCTGGATAAGATTGTCAGGTAAATGACAGGGCCGGAGACGGCCTCATTTTCAGACTAGGACAGATTATTTTAACTCACAGTTGGTAATAATCCACAGAATCCTATCAGCCCACCAGAAATCCCTTGCAGCTACCCACTCTGGCACTGGGTTGTGTCTGGGATGCTAAGGGGGTTTTAGTGGAAAGCCATGAGGGTTACAGATTAAAACCTGAGGAAGAAACTCACCTCTATGGTAACGTTAACTTCCCCTCTAGGGAAAGTTAGGGGGGCAACTAGCAGACCCATAGGATTCTAGTAGGGTGTTAGCGCTAAGCTAATACAGACCAAACATTTTTTGTCTGTTCTAGACTAAACACAGACCTTGGAAGCCAGACACATTAGTTCTGTTTTGACTATATGGACGGCACGGTGAATAAATATTTACATACACACATCATCAATAGCTGCACCCAGAAGGAGGTGTGGGAGTGCGGTGGTGTTGGGAAGGAAGATAAAGGTGACCAGGATCAATAACTGATGATCAATTTAGACTGATATGATCAATATTTATTGAGCTACACATACAGAAGTCTGTCTCTCAGTATGGCGGAGTCGGGCCGCCGTGTTTGCTAACCCAACACGCCAGACGTCTCGGTATGGAGCTGTAGAGGTTCCTAATGGAGTCCTGTGATAATCCATCTCATGCAGCTTGACTATCCTCACACAGTTCCTGCAGATGGTGCGGTAGAGGTGGAGGTGGAGTGACACCAGGTCTTCTGGACGTGTGACAACAAACCGTTCATCTCGGTGCTGACCACGGTGCCTCCACACACGGATTCGTTGGGCGTCTCCACCAAGACTAAAGCGGGACTCGTCACTGAAGATGACCCGCTGCCATTCTGAGACTCCATGACAGTCCGGTACGACACCACTGCAGTTGTTGGCGATGTTGACGTGGTGTTAAGGACAGTCGTTGTAATGGTCTGCGTTGGTGCTGCCACTAACCTGATAACACATGGAGGCTTCACTGCTTGCTGAATGTCTGGAGTCGTGGCTGTTGAGTCAGTCAGGTGCAGTGATATGGCCCGTCCTCGCTTACGCCACATGGGCATGTGAAACTCAAACCATTGGCACGTCTCATGATGCCAAACCTACCCACCAAGTTTCACTCCTGCTGGTTGATTCCTTCTGGCTGCAGCTACTTCTTTGGTGATGGGTGTAGATTGTGCTGTGCTCTCTCAGTAGGCTGCACCACTGCGGTGCAGAAGGTCAGTTTCTCCTGGAGTAGAAGCTCCTGTGTTGGGTGTCAGTGTTGGTAGTCAGACAGGGCAGGTGAAATATAGTTCCCATGTACGTAGTCTTTATAATTACACTGAGGGAAAGTGACAGCTTCAGCGCCTGTGACCTCGGTGTGAAACATTTAATTAGATCTTTGTTCTCTGAGGTCTCCTCGTCTGCCTGGTAACTGACTGTCCCTGCCAGCTCCTCAGAATGATAAAGCTAAAAATGTCTTCCTGAGTTAACACTTCACTACTATCCCGCTCCACTTGTCTAAGGTAAGAAGAAGTGAGAAAATCACACGGTAGCAGGAAAGAGGAAGGCACGAGCTTGACTAAGAGCACATCTGTGTTAGAAAGAGCAGCTCCTCAGTGATCACTGCTAATATCGCCATTGACCTTAAGGCCCCCAGGGACCGCTTTACTTGCTGTCCATGTGATGCAGAATGAACCCAAGAGGTTATGGCTTAGCACAGGACCGCATACAGGAACTCAAATATCCACCGGCCAAGTCCATTGTAGGAGACCGATATGGAATCAAAGTACCCAGACGGGACATCGGTGTGCGGTGACTTAGTAAGTGTGATGTGTTAGTGTGCTGTAAGTAGTGTGTTGGTGTACAGTTACTCAGTAATTGTGATGTGTTAGTGTGCTGTAAGTAGTGTGTTGGTGTACAGTAACTCAGTAATTGTGATGTGTTAGTGTGCTGTAAGTAGTGTGTTGGTGTACGGTAACTCAGTAAGTGTAATGCGTTAGTGTACTGTAAGTAGTGTGTTGGTGTACGGTAACTCAGTAAGTGTAGCGTGTTAGTGTGCTGTAAGTAGTGTGTTGGTGTACGGTAACTCAGTAAGTGTAATGTGTTAGTGTACTGTAAGTAGTGTGTTGGTGTACGGTAACTCAGTAAGTGTAATGTGTTAGTGTGCTATAAGTAGCGTGTTGGTGTACGGTAACTCAGTAAGTGTAATGTGTTAGTGTACTGTAAGTAGCGTGTCGGTGTACAGTAACTCAGTAAGTGTAATGTGTTAGTGTGCTGTAAGTAGTGTGTTGGTGTACAGTAACTCAGTAAGTGTAATGTGTTAGTGTGCTGTAAGTAGTGTGTTGGTGTACGGTAACTCAGTAAGTGTACTGTGTTAGTGTACTGTAAGTAGTGTGTTGGTGTACGGTAACTCAGTAAGTGTAATGTGTTAGTGTGCTGTAAGTAGTGTGTTGGTGTACGGTAACTCAGTAAGTGTAATGTGTTAGTGTGCTGTAAGTAGTGTGTTGGTGTACAGTAACTCAGTAAGTGTAATGTGTTAGTGTACTGTAAGTAGTGTGTTGGTGTACAGTAACTCAGTAAGTGTAATGTGTTAGTGTACTCTAAGTAGTGTGTTGGTGTACAGTAACTCAGTAAGTGTAATGTGTTAGTGTACTGTAAGTAGTGTGTTGGTGTACAGTAACTCAGTAAGTGTTAGTGTACTGATGATGTGAATAGATGTCAGTGTCAGACTAATGATGAGCTTCTATTAAAGACTGGTGGACTGAAAGACACTAGAGTCTCTTCACCTACACTGAGCTGATGAAGAGTCCTGTTCCAGAAATGATAATAGGACATTAGAGCCGTAATAAATCATACTCCTGTTACTCTCCATACTTCAGTACATCTGAAGGTACATACTTTAGTACTGTTACTCCAGTGGAGGCCTAAAGGGAGTTTTTTATCCTGGGTATTGCTACTTTAACTCAACTACATGGTTTGTGCACTTCACCCATCACTGTTTAGGAGACAGGATGTACCTGTAAGGCTAAGGCTAAACCCATATGTGTGCTGCCACGGAAACAATGTGGGCTGTTTCAGATGAAACCTCAGCTGGCAAATAACAGAAGCCATTAAAAGTTTGTGTTGGTTTCTGGTGGCGTCCAGTACTCAGTAATGGAATTTAGTGTTTTCCTGATGATTGATATCACAGTGTAAAAGACTCTGATGGTTTAACAGGTGTCCTGGGACTCCATCCAGATACATTTAATGGTTTTCTAATGGAATCCACACAATGCTGGTAACCATTAAGCCAATTCCCCTCAGATAGCAAAACCATTAGGTTTTTATCCTAATGGTTCTAACGGTCTTATTTTGACCGAGCCATTCGGCTAAACGAGATTGGATTAGCATGGTTTCTGATATGTACTTTCTGATATGTGTTCTTATTTATGGCATTCCAGTGACACACTTGGGAATTTCAACCGGTACACCAGATGAACTAGTGGACAAAAAATGGTCACCTTGTGTGTTAAGATGGTAGTACCTTAAGGCTCCTGCAGATGGCACTGCACGAGGACGATGGCGCTATATATCCCGCGGGGTGCGAGTGACGGGATCCATAGATTGGGAAGAGGTGGTACAGTGCAGGGAATGAGTGACTGCATGTGGGCGTGGCCAAAGACCATAGTGTGAAGGAAGTAGCTGAATCTGATGCACGGGGTGTAATGGAAGCGTTACGGTCCATATGTGGTCTAAACCAGCAGTGGGAAAATCCGCAGTCTAACCTCTACGGAATTCTCCTCGGAATTGTGCCAGGGAAGGAAGGCATCCACCAAATCTGGACCACCTGACCAATTCTTTGACAGAAGAGTGTCTGAACAATGATGTGGCTACATCCAGACACTTGTCCAGTCCATGTCAAATCCGATCCCAGCTGCTATTGGCCCACCGTATAATATTCCTATGATATTTCTGAATATTAATTCCCTTAATGTCCGGTCAGAAACCTGCTCACATTCATAACAGACTCAGGACATATAGACAGCCAGCAATTCAAAGGCACTTGAGTGTCTCCGCTTCCCAGGGTGCCTGCTTGTCCACAGTGTCCGTTAGAGTGAACGAATGTGGAGGAAGCTGTCTGAAACTTCCCCCCATGTACAATGGACTTGGTGCATCGTAATGCCATAAAGAGCCACATCAAGCAATTACCCATGCATTAGCCCCCCGCGGCGCAGGAAGACGGCAGCCGGACACGCCCCGTCGGACCACAGTAAGCGCTGCTATCCCTCACAGCCACACGCTTTAATTCACTTTTAACAGGCGTCACCTCCATTTGGAAAGGACTACATCAGCTTCCACCCTCCGCTCTGTACTAACAGCTGCACTAAAAGGCTGGACGGTTTACAAGAGCTGATATGATTACTCAGCAAGCATCCTCTGTTACTGAGGAAAGTTTGCATGCAGGCTAAAACAATCAGCACATCAGCGCATCCCCTCCCCCATACAACAAATCAACGCCGCATACGGCTACAGACCGATGACAAACAGAAGGACACAGTTCTCAGGGCCCTGCATTACATTATTGCCTTAGCTATTAGTGTTCGCTAGTGCTAAATGGCCAAAGAAACACAGAGCAGAACTATTATTTAAACACTTCTATTTTCCCTCATCTGTGGTTGGTATCAAAATCCCCCATTTGGGAAAAGATTAGATGCCACTGCCGTATTGTTCTGACCCTGGAAAAGCAAGCTGTGTAGGGTTGCCACCCGTCCCGTTGCCAATCGTCCTTTTTTTGGCGATTAAATGTTGATTTGTTCCGTATTTCGGTAAATGTCCAACACACAGGTCTGTCACACACACATGGAACCTGCATACTACATACTGTCACATCTGTCTCCCTGTCTGTCTCCCTGGTCTTGTTCATGTCTCACTACGCCCCCTCTGGTTACTTCTGGTGAGGAAAGCTGGCTCTGTGCTGGGACTAGAGCTGGAGTCCTTAACACCACTGGCAGAGAGGAGAGCCCTCAACAAGCTGCTGAACATCATGGACAATGTTCACCATCCTCTGCACACCACGATCATCAGGCAGAGGAGCTCATTCAGTGGCAGACTGCTGTCCCAGTCCTGCTCCACAGACAGACTCAGGAAGTCTTTTGTCTCTCAGGCCATAAGACTGTTCAACTCCTCCCAGTACAGCAAATGAAAAACTCTGGACACTCTTTCATTCCGGTCCCTCCAATGGACACACCCCCATCTCTGCACACACTCCCTCCTAAATGCCCTATTTCTATTTATATTGTATTATTCTACTCCATTCTGTACTGTTTACACTTCTTGCACTGATAATTATTTATATTACTGCGTATTTGCACTGTCTGTATGGCTGAAAACAGCCATCTTCTTAATTTGCTTAGCAACGGTATACCATTACCTCCATCTATACTTTACACTTTACACAGACACTAAGGACTCTATTTTTATACTTTCATACTTTATATTGTATCTCTGTCTCTATTTGTACAAATCTATCTTGCTTCTGTTGTTACTTCTGTATAGTTTGTATACCTGCTACTGGATGCCTTGAATTTCCCTCTGGGATCAATAAAGTATCTATCTATCTATCTATCTATCTATCTATCTTCTTGTCATAGCACAGCTCTTCCTGCTCCCCCTGGCTCCGCCCACTTCCACACCTGAGACCAATCTGTTACCCATTAGGACGTGTATTAAGACCCTTTGTTTCTGCTGTCCAGTTGTTAGTTCTGAGCCTGTTACTCCCCTCGTGTGTTTCCTTTCTGTTTTGTAGGGTTTGTCTTCGTCTGTAGTTCTCGTCCCTGGTTTTGTTTCTGCTTTCAATTCATTCAAGGATTCAAGGAGACTTTATCATTCACATCACATGTGGTACATGGGGTGGAACGAAACTGTAGTACTCAAGGACCCAGTTACACCCAGACAGCAGAACTTATATAAATAAAATATACATACATATATAAATATATAAAGAGAGAGAGCAGCAGGAGATAGAGAAGGGAGCAGCAGAGTGTGGTTAAAGTGACTGAGTGTCCTCAGAGTGTCGGTGCAGTGGTTTTGACTAAGTGGCGTTTAGAAGTCTTACAGCTCCTGGAATGAAGCTGCTCCTCCGTCTGTTCGTTTTACACTTAACGCTCCGCAGCCTCCTGCCTGAGGGGGGCGGGACAAACAGTGAGTGTGCTGGATGAGTGGGGTCCTGCATGATGCAGGTGGCCCTCTTCCTGCATCTGGAGGTGTAGATGTCAGTGGCGGTGGGGCGGCTGACTCCGACAGACCTCTGTGCAGCCTTTACCACCCTCTGCAGAGCTTTCCCGTCTGCAGCAGAGCAGCTTCCGTGCCACACGCTGATGCTGGAGCACAGGACGCTCTCCACCACACATCTGTAGAGGGAGGTGAGCACCGAGCTCCCGAGCCCAGCTCGCCTCAACCGTCTGAGGAAGAAGAGCCGCTGATGTGCCTTCCTGACCAGACTGGAAGTGTTGTTGCTCCAGGTGAGGTTGTTGCTCAGGTGAACACCCAAGTACCTGTAACTGGAGACCACTTGTACCGCAGACCCTTCAACATGCAGGGGTGGTGGGCATGTCTGCCCCTTCTGAAGTCCACAATCATCTCCTTCGTCTTCTTTACGTTGATGCAGAGGTTGTTCTTTCTGCACCAGCCCTCCAGGTGTTCTACCTCCTGCCTGTAGCCGGACTCATCACTGTTTGTGATGCATCCGACCACTGTCCGACTAAAGACATTATGGACAAGTCTTTAGTCATACCCACCTGTGTTTTGAACCCTGTTACCTGGGCTCACTCTAATAAAACCACTATGTACTTGCATCCCGCCTCAACCACAATGTTACACATACTACTATAAGGTAGGTTAAAATACAACCTCCATCACCTACGCACCTACAGAGGAACTGCTCCTCATATTGCACCATCATTAAACGGCCCCATCACTCCTGTTTCCCGAGGTCTTTCCTACAGATCTAAATGCAGGTCACTAGCCAGGTGAGCAGTCTGGAGCTCCTGCCATCTGTTCCCTGATAATGAACCCTCTTTCAAAGTCGCAGAGTCACTCAGATCTTTGCTTCTTGTCATCTTGACCCAAAATTAAGGTCACTGGCACTGTTCAGCATGGTAGGGCGTTACCTGCTAAACTGTATCATGCAGAATGGGCACCTGTCACGTTTCCCCACTCGTTTATTCAGGGTTCTCCTATCATTTGTTACTCTTCTGTATATACTGCTGTATGACCAGTAATACGTGAACCCTGTTATATGATGCCATCTTTGCCAGTTCGTGCCAGCCTCTGCCCTGCTTTGGTCTGCTTTGGTTGACCATAAGTGCTGTTATTGTGAAATGAAAGCATCTAGGAGCAACAGCAGCTCAGCCACAAAGCAGCAGACCATGCAATCTCACAGGGTGGGGCTGCCAAGTGCTGGAGCCTTTCCTTTGATCCATCGCTCACTACACAGTTCCAAACTGCCCCAGGAAACAATGCCTACACCAGAACCGTGCAACAGGAGCTTCAGGGAATGGGTTTCCATGGCTGAGCAGCTGCACACAAGTCTAAGATGGCTAGTGGCTACCACTAGCTGGGCTCCACCCACTGGAAGCATGTTCTGTGGAGTGATGAGCCATGCTTGACTACAGTCCGGGATTGGCTGATACCAGGGGACCTACTGTTGGGTTTGGGCTCCATAGTGCCAGTGAAGGGTGGTGTTTTAGACAATTGCGTGCTTGCAGCATTGCGGCATCAGTCTGGAGAATAGCTCGTTCTTGTTCCGGCAGACTCAAAGACTCAAAAAAGTTTTTTACCCCAGAGCCAAACGAGGACTGAACACTTCCAGTCACACACAGTGAGAACACTGGGCTCAGTAGAAGTGAACTGAACACTACATTAACACTTCACTGGCACTGATTCCAATAGAGCACTGTATCCTGTTCCAGTGTTGTATCACTCATGGCACTATCTGTTCTCGAGTGTGCAACATATCGTCGCTGTCCAAAGAGAAACGGGTATCTCCAAAATAGCAACTTTACAGGAGAGGCCAAAAACCTCATTTAATTTGAATAGGAGTCAATGGAACCAGACGTCCTTCCAAGCGGTTTTGGGCCATTTCTGTTGGTGTCCTCTTCGCGAAATTCACACCCAATGTAAACAGCAGCCCATGTGTTTAAATAAGGCATAAAAGTAAAAATCAACAAAAATGGAGATACATGTTTTTCTGTGGAAAGCGACGATATATTCTTATATATATATATATATATATATATAAACAATACAGAAAACAACAATGTGCAATAATTACATAACCCTTTAAGTTATCCAGTGTGCAGTAACTAACTGCTACCTCACCTGTCTGTTTTAGAATGTACAGTTATTATAGACATTTCTTATATTTAAGTATAAGTATATAAAGATGTATGTTTTAGGCAATGTGCATATTTGCATATTACCTTTTTCCTCTCTTCCCTCTTTCAATTCTGCACTTTATATTTTAGCCCTATGTTTAATTATTTTGTGTGTAAAGTGCTGTCGGATTGCTGCTCAATTTTGTTGTACACTGTGCAGTGACAATGAAGGCATCTTATCTACATGGTTTGAGTATATTGGTGTGGAGCAACTCCATCGGCCTGAACAGGGCCCTGACCTTAACCCTGCTGAACTGGAAGGTCAGTTGCAAGTCGGGCCTTCTCATCTTATCGTCAGTGGCTGACCTCTGGGAAGCAATTCCAAAGACACGCTCCAAAATCTTGTGGAAAGCCTTTCCAGACAGCCTCCCAGAATCACCATTAAGGGGAGCAGGGGTGAATGAATTACACCAACCAAGTTACAGTAGAGATCCCCAAGGTAAAACCTTCTCCAGGGTCAGTCGACACTCCTCGCTTTAGACCTCCACTGGAGTAACAGTACTAAAGTATGTACCTTCAGATGTACTTAAGTATGGAGAGTAACAGTACTAAAGTATTTCCCTTCAGATGTACTTAAGTATGGAGAGTAACAGCACTAAAGTATTTCCCTTCAGATGTACTTAAGTATGGAGAGTACCACTACTAAAGTATGTACCTTCTGATGTACTTAAGTATGGAGAGTACCAGTACTAAAGTATGTACCTTCTGATGTACTTAAGTATGGAGAGTAACAGTACTAAAGTATGTACCTTCTGATGTACTTAAGTATGGAGAGTACCAGTACTAAAGTATGTACCTTCTGATGTACTTAAGTATGGAGAGTAACAGTACTAAAGTATGTACCTTCTGATGTACTTAAGTATGGAGAGTACCAGTACTAAAGTATGTACCTTCTGATGTACTTAAGTATGGAGAGTAACAGTACTAAAGTATGTACCTTCAGGTGTACTTAAGTATGGAGAGTAACAGTACTAAAGTATGTACCTTCAGGTGTACTTAAGTATGGAGAGTAACAGTACTAAAGTATGTACCTTCAGGTGTACTTAAGTATGGAGAGTAACAGTACTAAAGTATGTACCTTCAGATGTACTTAAGTATGGAGAGTAACAGAACTAAAGTATGTACCTCCAGATGTACTTAAGTATGGAGAGTAACAGTACTAAAGTATGTACCTTCAGGTGTACTTAAGTATGGAGAGTAACAGTACTAAAGTATGTACCTTCAGATGTACTTAAGTATGGAGAGTAACAGTACTAAAGTATGTACCTTCAGGTGTACTTAAGTATGGAGAGTAACAGTACTAAAGTATGTACCTCCAGATGTACTTAAGTATGGAGAGTAACAGAACTAAAGTATTTACCTTCAGATATACTGAAGTATGGAGGGTAACAGTACTAAAGTATGTACCTCCAGATGTACTTAAGTATGGAGAGTAACAGTACTAAAGTATTTCCCTTCAGATGTACTTAAGTATGGAGAGTACCACTACTAAAGTATGTCCCTTCAGGTGTACTTAAGTATGGAGAGTACCAGTACTAAAGTATGTACCTTCAGATGTACTGAAGTATGGAGAGTAACAGGAGCATGGTTTATTACGGCTCTAATGTCCTATTATCATTTCTGGAACAGGACTCTTCATCAGCTCAGTGTAGGTGAAGAGACTCTAGTGTCTCTCAGTCCACCTGTCTCTAATAGAAGCTCATTCATTAGTCTGACACTGACGTCTATTCAAATCATCACAGGTTCCATTAGCTAGAACCAAGCTCTGTCCAACAGGTCTCCTGATTGTTGGGCTCGCTTCACACTTCTTTCGTTTGGACATTTTGCTTTTATCCTCATATAAGCCAACAGGAGGGACAGGTTTGGCCATAGCGTAGTGGAGTAAACAGTGTGAGACTGGACTTACAGTAAAAAGACCCCCAGACTGGAAACACTTCAGTACAGGTTTACCAAAATCCACAGCCTGATCAACCCTGCTCCTGGAGGCACCCTGCCCTGCACAGTTCGGTGGACTCCCTGCTTTACCACCCCCCCTGCAGTTCTGACAGGGCTTCTTAATGAGCTGATGATGAAGCTAAATCAGGTGCGCTGGAATCAGGGAGAGCACTAAATCGTGCAGGGCAGGGTGCCTCCAGGAGCACTGTGGTAACCATATACATCTACTGAGTTACGGCCCACTACTGAAGGGGAGGCAACTCCGCAGGAAGAGCCATGGTTCTGGAACGGCATGTCAGGTGTGACAGCCAGGTGTCCACATCCATTTGGTGAAGGCAACAACAAAGGACGAAACATCAGTTTCTAAATCTGCAGACGTCATAACTGATCCAAGCATCATTAAAGCCAATAACTGAGCTTTCGCCTTTGAGGAGGACATGCTGCCAATCTGAAAACCATTTCCTTAAAACAAGCGAGCGCTGATCTGATCCATCCTCTCGTCCTGCTCGCCCAAATCAGCGGCACAGAATGATGATTTCGGCCTGCTCAGTCTTTATCCTCCTCCGAACTGAAAAGAGACACGACAGTCAACACGCAGCCAGGCAGTCGATACGTTTCGACCGGGGGGTCCCCTGCATCTTTTTGAACCATCAGATCTAAAGCCGTCTGACATTTCTGTCTCTTATCAGCCTGAGGAGTCTGATTAGCATCAGAGCCACGTCAGCTCCCGAATCTTCAGATCAGGATTCAACGCAACCATCGCTGCTACTCACACCGGCACTTTTCTGTGCAAGAGATTAGTGGTGTGAAAATAAGCTAGACCGGCCCTCTATATCCATTTCTCTGGGTTCCTTTCTTCCTCGGAGCTTATCTTCACATTCAGACTCTCCTCCTCTGAAGCAGCTCTGGGTACGTCAAACCTTATTTCTGCGCTTCTGACGGAAATTGAGCCGAGACGATCCCCCACCCAAACTGTTAGACCCCCCAAAATAGAAAGAAGGAACGCAGACTTCTCACAGTTGGTCTTAGAAAAAGGGCAAATTTATTTAAAGCACTTTTTGTCCCCTACATAGAAAAATATGATTGATTTGAAGTCAACAATAATAAATAGAGTACCTCTTGCAGGCCCCGCTGACGTGTACAGTAGTACAATCAAATATCCAGTTCACAATACAGCAAAGGCACAGGCATGTACTGCAGATCTGTGCAGTCTACGCAGTGGAGGGATGTGGACGATGCGAGGCGAGGCGAGGCGATGCGAGACGGATGACCCAGTGAAATATCTCACTTTGAGTTCCAAATTTACTCCAACGCAAAACAGTGATGGTAAAATTGACCTATCCATGCTCGGCAGATGTGCTCTGCTAGTTTGGGCAAGCTTAGCAGAGTGCTAGCTAAAATGCTAGTCTGGATTTGTAGCGTACTACTGCAACCGAATAACTCGACTGTGCATAAGAGACTCGTATGTGAGGGAAATGATGATGCTAGAACAGAACTGAAATCATATCCTAACCTATACGACACATAAACGAGGCTTTACCCCCCTAACTGGTTGGAATGGATGGCATTGGTGAGTCAGGGGCTTGCTAATTGGCTAGCATGTAGAGGGCTGGCCTGCGGTTAGCCAATAGGTGGGTCACAATATCACATGATCTTGGTAAACCGACGAAATGCAAGGCATGTCTTTTGATGTTGACGTGAGCCGATGGCACATATATTCTGAATAGTTGATTCTGTAAAGGAAGGGTCGCCACCTTTCCGAAATGGAAATAAGGGAGGGGGGCGTGGTCATGTGTGAGTGACATGTGCTCGAAATGGCATCCTGTATTTGATCTGATTCCAGGGGGGGTTGTTTGTAGGAGAGTGTGATCAATCGGTGTGTACTATCGAACATTTACGTTATGGCGGAGACATGGCGCGTCCCGTATTTGAGCTCAGTCCGGGGGGTATTTCAGTATTCCGTATTTTACGGGACGGGTGGCAACCCTACGCAAAGAGCACTTATAGGCTTCCGGACTGTTCGGCCTAAAACCAGACATGTGGCCACCCTACGGCCAAGACACATCAGATGTACCAAATGAGCTTCTTTAGTTTAGCACTGGAGCTACAAGACTAATGTTGCCAACAAGCACTATAACGTCAATAGTCACCCAAATCATTTCCATAGATACATCCCCAAAACTTTGTCTTCCTTTAGGTCACCCAGACTTGTTGACTAAAGATGTCCCTGCTGGAATACGCATGTTAGACCGGTATAATTTCCAGGCTGGTCTAAACTGGATTATGCTGGTCTCATGCTGGTTTAGCCGGTTACCTGGCTGCCAGCATACCAGCATCCACAACACCGGCTGGCTTTCTTTTCTGGTGACCAATAGAAATAGCAAGTGTAATCTAGTGTACCTGTGGGCACAGTGCACCGGCCGATTCTGCGGAGACGGCAGAACGCAGCAGCACAGCACCCGTTAGCCATCTGGAGTGGTTGCCAAGTGAACTGTGAAATGTTGAGTTTCATTTATATAGCTCACTGAAAGCCAAACCATGTTAAGGATCTGGGTGAGGTTCGAGAGAAGCATTGGTGATGTATTTACAGAAAGGATTTGGGTGACTATTGACTTCTATTGTATGTTCTAGGGTTTGTTAGCACCATTGGCTGGTCATTAGTTAAACTGGAATGAGAAACGTTGTTACACTCATGTAAAGGCCCTCCTATAACGCAAAAGAACCAGGGAGCTTGCTGGTTATGCAGGGAAGGGTCAATTTCAGTAGCAGTGAAAGCCCAGGCCCTCGTTGTTCAGTTGCCTGGTTTGATATAACTGCCTGGTGGTGAGGCAAACATGGCCGCCGAGTGAACTCCTATACGGACACTATTACATGATAACAGCTTAGTTAGACTAGCAGTTTTAGTTAGGTGGCGTGTAGTGTGCTTGTAAACACGGTTACAGTTAGGATAGATCAGGTGTAGCTTTATGGTGGCGTAATAGAGCTAGCATTAGCTTGCCGGCCAGTGCCTTGTTGTCATTTTTAGCATGGCTAGTTTGGATTAGCTACAACAGCATGGTCCAGCACAGCACTTTAACCTGGACTGTTATATAGTCAATAAGATCTCCCAGCTCATATTGGACTGAACGAATGGGCAGCAAGCTAGCAACATGGCTACCGAGGAATGGCATGGATACACCAATTTGTTCCAGTTTTGGGTGGGGTTTGCTCAGTAATTGTAGATCTGTGTACAGTGTCTTCGACTTTCGGGTATATTATTAGATCTTATCAGTGAATAGTGATAGCAACACTGACTGAATGGTGCAGTAGTTTATCAGTATTGACCAATATTGAATAATACAGTCTAAAATCAACATTTACTTCCAAAAGAGAGCAAAAACAAACCAAAAAAAAAAAAGTCGCCCCCTTTGGTGGTCCCTAATATGAGTCTCTAATTGCGCTGATCAAAATAGCAGATATTTTTCTTATTCAAACAAATAATAATCATTTCTTGAAGTGTACAGTTGATTGATCAGAATGGTTTCGAGATGAAAGTTGAGATATGAGTTACCTAAGCTCTATGATGTTGGATATGGAATAAGCATGCCATAATATGTGGCAACGACTTTGTCAAATGACAGTCATAAATGAAGCAACCAGACGTCCCATCATGCCTAACAGAAAGCAAATATGCTCTACATGGTTTATTTCACGTCCCAACTCAACGAGATATGCGTGACTGTTGAGCTCTCTCTCTCTCGGTCACCTAAGGTACTCCGTTTATGGAAATTTAAAAATAATGGGATTCTGTTTTGCGTTTTCAGTTCGGTCTCGTAATCAAAACATATACGTACGTCTGTAATTAATTTACGCTATTCTTTAAAAAGGAAACAAAAATCATAAATATCTTAAATATTTGAGGAAATGATAAGGCTTCGATTTGTTCCTCTAGCCGTCTTGACCTCTTCGACCTCTGGTCCAGCAGAAGAGGCTTTGCCACCATAGCTCAGCCCAACCCACTCTCTACCGAGCGCCACGTGGAGAAAAAGCCCTGATTGTCAAAAAAAAAACAAGAGCCTTCATCGTGATCGTCTTGATGCTTTCAAAAGCACACGTCCAGACTTCCAACATTACACGTACCGTAGGCTTCATTTAGGGCCTGCCGAAGCAGCAGCTGAAATGTTTGGTCAAGTATTAGCCATCCTCTGCGCTAGAACTCCAGTCGTTTGACATTGGGATAGTGCTGACGTTAAGTCTGGCTCGGAACAACTGTGTTCAGAAACAAGGTTTAAAGCTCCCGTCTTCTGACCCCCAGCAGAGATACAGAAGGAGCAGTTCAGTAGACTCGGACATCTAGGACACGTCCACCTGTCGCAGAGCAGCATGTGGCCCAAAGGCCTCCAGGAACTCAGGTAAAGTGGCCAGACAGACACGAAGGGTCTAGTTCAAATGTTCCTCTGAGCCGTGAGGTACTTCAGAGCAGCAGAACCGTACTTCCGGGAGAGATCTTGGTGGAACTCGTCCTTCAGAGTCGTCAAGCAGTACCGGTAACTGGGACTGGAGCGGAACTTTGAAATGTCAAAGCTAGGCGCGTGGGGCATGTGGATCATGAAGGCGTTCGGCAGGACAGTCAAGTCGTACTCCTGTCAGAGAACCGAGAGAGAGAATCATTGGTTAGTACGAGGGGGTACTGGTGAATATAAGGCAATGCAATGGGTCTCCCAGTGATATTCAACATGGTCTCTATCTGCCACGGTAGTACAGTATGGTCAGTGTTCCATGGTAGTACAGGATGGTCAGTGACACACGGTAGTACAGTATGGTCAGTGCCCCACATTGGTACAGTATGGTCAGTACTCCATGGTAGTACAGTATGGTCAGTACTCCATGGTAGTACAGTATGCTCAGTGACCCACGGTAGTACAGTATGGTCAGTACTCCATGGTAGTACAGTATGGTCAGTGCTCCACGGTAGTACAGTATGGTCAGTGCTCCATGGCAGTACAGTATGGTCGATGCTCCACATTAGGTACAGTATGGTCAGTGCTCCACGATAGTACAGTATGGTCAGTGATTCACGGTAGTACAATATGGTCAGTGCTTCATGGTAGTACAGTATGGTCAGTGCCCCACGGTAGTACAGTATGGTCAGTGATTCACGGTAGTACAGTATGGTCAGTGATCCACGGTAGTACAGTATGGTCAGTGCTCCATGGTAGTACAGTATGGTCTGTGCTCCACAGTAGTACAGTATGGTCAGTGCTCCATGGTAGTACAGTATGGTCAGTGCTCCATGGTAGTACAGTATGGTCGGTACTCCACATTAGGTACAGTATGGTCAGTGCTCCATGGTAGTACAGTATGGTCAGTGCTCCACAGTAGTACAGTATGGTCAGTGCTCCACGGTAGTACAGTATGGTCAGTGCTCCATGGAAGTACAGTATGGTCAGTGGTCAGTCAGCATATGGTCCATGGTAGTACAGTATGGTCAGTGCTCCACAGTAGTACAGTATGGTCAGTGCCCCACGGTAGTACAGTATGGTCAATGCTCCATGGTAGTACAGTATGGTCAGTGATTCACGGTAGTACAGTATGGTCAGTGCTCCATGGTAGTACAGTATGGTCAGTGCTCCACGGTAGTACAGTATGGTCAGTGCTCCACGGTAGTACAGTATGGTCAGTGCTCCATGGAAGTACAGTATGGTCAGTGCTCCATGGTAGTACAGTATGGTCAGTGCTCCATGGTAGTACAGTATGCTCAGTGACCCACGGTAGTACAGTATGGTCAGTGCTCCACGGTAGTACAGTATGGTCAGTGCTCCACGGTAGTACAGTATGGTCAGCGCTCCATGGTAGTACAGTATGGTCTATGCTCCACGGTAGTACAGTATGGTCAGTGCTCCACAGTAGTACAGTATGGTCAGTGCTCCACGGTAGTACAGTATGGTCAGTGCTCCATGGTAGTACAGTATGGTCAGTGCTCCACATTGGTACAGTATGGTCAGTGCTCCACGGTAGTACAGTATGGTCAGTGCTCCACATTGGTACAGTATGGTCAGTGCTCCACGGTAGTACAGTATGGTTAGTGCTCCATGGTAGTACAGTATGTTCAGTGCTCCACATTGGTACAGTATGGTCAGTGCTCCATGGTAGTACAGTATGGTCAGTGCTCCATGGTAGTACAGTACGGTCAGTGCTCCACGGTAGTACAGTATGGTTAGTGCTCCATGGTAGTACAGTATGGTCAGTTTGCTCCACGGGTAGACAGTATGGTACAGTGCTCCCATGGTAGTACAAGTATGGTCAGTGCTCCACGGGGTATGGTACAGTATGGTTGAGTGCTCCACGGTAGTACATGTAATGGTCAATTGCTCACATATTGGTCAGTATGGGGTCAAGTGCTCCACGGTAGTACAGTAATGGTTAGTGCTCCATGGTAGTCAGTATGTTCAGGTGCTCCCAGTTGGTACCAGTATGGTCAGTGCTCCATGGTAGTACAGTATGGTCAGTGCTCCATGGTAGTACAGTATGGTCAGTGCTCCACATTGGTACAGTATGGTCAGTGCTCCATGGTAGTACAGTATGGTCAGTGCTCCATGGTAGTACAGTACGGTCAGTGCTCCACGGTAGTACAGTATGGTTAGTGCTCCATGGTAGTACAGTATGGTCAGTGCTCCACATTGGTACAGTATGGTCAGTGCTCCATGGTAGTACAGTATGGTCAGTGCTCCACATTGGTACAGTATGCTCAGTGCTCCATGGTAGTACAGTATGGTCAGTGCTCCACAGTAGTACAGTATGGTCAGTGCCCCACGGTAGTACAGTTACTGCGTCCAATGCTCCATGGCTAGTACAGTTATGGTCATGTGCAGTTCACGGGTAGTACAGTATGGTCAATTGCCTCCATGGTATGTGAACAGGCGTCAATGGTCAGTGCTCCATGGTGGTACAGTATAGTCAGTGCAAGCGCTGCTAGCCAATGAGCTAAATAGTTAGCATATTGGCTAATTTCTCTAAAGCAGTGTTGAGCCTCATGTTTGTTTAAACCCAGTGGGTGCAAAACGCAAGTGCTGCTGAAGTCTGGAGTCGAATCAGTGTTTATGGCATTATGCAGCCGATCATGTGTGCAGGGTTTAACAGCCTCCCTTGTCGTTTATTAAAGCGTTTGTGGTTGGGTGATAGCTTCGGTGTGGTTAGAACACCAACAAATACCCGCCAGTGAGCTACTACCGCATGTGGAAAACGGGGGTTCGATTCTTGGTGTGGGTGACTATGCTGTACTACGCCAATAAGGGCAAGACTCCTAACACCACATTGGCCTACCTGTTATGGACAAGAGCATCCCATAAATCCCATAAATGTAAATTTCTTGATGGGACGCACTTATTGTGTGTTTTAATATTAATGCTCTATGCTAGTCCACCGTACGCTAGGGATGTAGCAGACTGAGATCACGTTGATAAACACCTCTGTGTTCAGTTACACACAAAAACATCTCACCTGTGCATCAAGCTCCATGATATGGGAGAGGGCGCTTGTTCCAGGCCACAAAGCCCACTAAAAAAAATCTCTGGTTCATGATTCGGGGACCATCCCCCGCCTGAACACCACGTTTAGGGGCTCCAAAGTCGGCCTCCCCATTCCCTTACCTTATAGGGTGGTACGTGGGCCGTCCTCCATTTGGCATAATTGGTTGGCGCATGACCCTTGGTCCAAACATGGTCCCTGCCAGTCAGAAACACAGCCCAGCATTTGGGACTTTAAGCATGATGACTTGAGGGACGTGCGTAACCCCCAACGACGACTGGAAATAATGTATTGAATGAGTTTATGGTGCCTGCTTACCTGAAGCGTTGTAGAGGGTCCCCATGCCACGACTATGGCAGCAAGTTCGAGCCGTTGACTCTTGGAAGAAAAGAGAGTGCTGTTTTCAATCTCGAGAGTCTCGAAAGCTGGCACCACCAGAGCCTTTTTGGTATTCGCCATGTCCAACTGGACAATGGATTTTCTGCACACAAATGGACGCCAAGGATTAAAGTCAGTCCTAAATAAAGCTAAGGCTTATGGGTAGCTGTTAAATTTGGAATCTGATCATGTGGCCATGGATACGTGGTACCAAGTTTTTGGTTTTGTTGTGTGTATATAAACTAAACTGTAACAGAGTTTACATTTACACTTCCTTTACTGACCTTCCATGTCCAAGCCCCACCTCCCCAAAACATATTTTTATAAATATTTTTAAAATATCAATATCATTCATCAATATCTCTTTTGCGTAAAGCATTATTGAGTGAGTCCAAATGCAATTAGTTTTCTTTTTCTTTCCAATAGTCTAAAAATGTCAGGTGGTGCAACCGTCCAGACACATATGCTGATTAAACAGAAAATTAAAAAAAAGGTAATTCAATTGGATAAAATTGTAAACTAAATAAATAAAACATGTTTTTGTTGTTTCAAAAAACAACTGAACTACTGAAATACTAAACTCACTGAAACACTGTCTCTGCCACTTACTTCTGCAAATGTCAGGCAGTGCAACCAAAGAAAAAGGACTTTTTTTTTTTTTACTTTGACATACTTTTATGAACCAGGGGCCGGGGTATTGCATCAGAAAGACAACAACATCAAGTGACCTCCATGGTGCATGGGTCAGTAGCTCTGTCCCAAATTTAGAAATGAGAGGAATTTGCTTTGGAATGGTTTAGTTTACCATGTCATGTGGTACAACCTCCTCGGGAAAACCATAAAAATATGTAATTATTAAAATAATGTCTATTAATATGAAACACTGTTAGTATAAATCAGTACGATGTCAAGAACGTGAGTTTCTACAGGGTATATAAGTAGATGCCTGTTAAATCTGAAATTTGAATGTCAGGCGGCACAACCAGTACGTCAAATGGTGCAACCCAGCCAGCACCAGTAATAACTGGGATACAGAACTAAAAGCTTTAATGACATTAAATGTATTTAAGATATAAATGCAAATATACTGTGTAGCTTCGCTGTTCAGTGACCAGTATCTCCAAAACAAGTATCTCCAAAATGGCAACTTTACAGGAGAGGCCAAAACCTAATAGAATTTTAATGGAAGTCAATGGAACCAGACGTCTTCCCAAGCGATTTAGGGCCATTTCTGTTGGTCCATGCGTCATGAAACTTCCACACAGTGTAAACAGCAGCTACTGTGATTAAATGATGCATAAAAGTAAAAATGGACAAGTTATGCATTATATAAATTCAGATATAATCCACATCATGTCCTTCTTAATAAGATTTTTATATTGTCATTTTCTAGTCTAGAAAATCTATAAACTAGTCTATAAACTAGTCTATAGTCTATAAACGTGTGTCTGTTATCTATTGTTCTACTATGAAGGGTAATATTGTGAACTGAATATCCAGGACATATATCATATCTGGATTGAAGTGTCTCTCACCTGAGGTAATCGTAGAGCCCATACATAGGGAGGAAGTCTATGTCGGTCAGAAAGACGTAAGGTGTTTTGGCGTTACGGAGAGCCACGTTGCGGACCAGGTTAACGGGGTAGAACTGGCCCTCTTTGTAGACGATATGGTAGCCCACGTTCTTGCGGTTTTTCAGGACCTCCGAGGCTTGAGCGTAGCGCAGAAACTGCTGGGCTTCTGCATCGGACATGTAGAGAGCCAGGCTGAATGGGTTCTCTCTCACCAGTGAGTTTACAGATGGCCTCCAGCATCTGCAGCCTGCCGGGAAACACCGACAGAGTCAGTCCAGAACACAACAAGCACCAAGTTTCCTCTTAGTGAGAAACAGGAGGCTCAGCCAGCGCGACGTATACGCTCTAAACAGTCTATACGCTTCTCTACAATCAACCACGTCAAGTGGCAGAACTCAACTTTAAGATGAGTCATATGAGGAAAAGTCTGTTTCTTGGCAAAGTGCAATACACCTGGCAGGACTGAGGTGATGCAATGTGGCTGGAGTCGTCTCTGCTGTCCCCTCTAACACCAGCTTTATCAGTGCGAATAACTATCAGCAAGCTTTTAGACACTCGTATCAAAATTAGGGCTAATACCCTCTAGAAGTACGACTGAGTCGAATAGACTGACATGACTCTTTCAAGTCGACGGACGACAGTGACCTTTTTTGTTCCTATCTTCCAAAAACAGGACTTAAAGCTTACAGAATTGAACAAGTAACTTTATTAAGAATGTAAAATTTCACTGTTAATTAATTATTAAAAGGGAATAATAAATATATATGTAAGGTCTTAGCTGGGCTGCTGAAACAGGCCTTGCTAAAAAAATTGAAATCACGCTGGCGGTTCACCGCTTTAGTGAAGCTGAAGCTGTGATAGCTGAGAAACACGGGGGGAAAGCGATGTCCTCAGAGAAAGTCTGGAGGAGCTCTTGACGAAGAAATTCTGAACAGATTAAAACGAATCCTCAGCTCGTCAGTTCGTTACAGTACAACCCCAACACTGCTCCAAAACGAAGGGAGCTGGACCTTACGGTTTAGACATAACGGCGTTGTTTGCGGTGAAGGATGAAAACAGAGCGGAATACGTTTGTTTTATTATAATTCTGTTTATTTTAGAAAACTAAATTACAGATATTTATATTGATTTCATCTACCAGCTGAGGATTTATCTTTATTTAAGGATGAGTACAGTCACTTAATTCTGCTTGCTGATTAAGCGCGAGATAACTGATTCCAGCTCGGGGAATATAATAACCGGTTAGGTTTTTACCATTATTCTCGTTCATCTATTAATAATGTAAATATGGGACTATCTTGGGGGGGGGGTTGTATAAGAGGGTCATTGATTTATTTGAGAGTGAAAGGTTTGAAAGGGTCCATCCTACTAGAAGAAGCTGTTAGGAGTGAGATTAGATAAGTCTTATAAGCTAATAAGAGCTAATGTTTAGCATTATAATTACTCGCTGCTGCCCGGCGCTGTATGCTGGGTAATTTAAATCAGGCTCATTCAGATTCATTATCAATCATAAGACCCCGCCTCTTTTCCGTTCACGAAATAGGTTCCTGTGACATTTTTTTTTTTTTTTTTTTGCCTTTTTGACTTTATAAATGAAGGAGATAAGATCTTGACAAACCGTGGCAGGACTGATTTACTGAGTACTAGATAATGTACATGGAGGGAAAAAACATGAACGGAGTAAGTGGAATCCGTCGGACCAGGACGGGTGCGAATCAGTCGGGTACAGCCCCTAATCAAAATATAAATAAATAAAATAGGTGAGGCCCATCATATCATAGAGAGATTAGGTGGGTATTCTGTGCCATTTGTGTGAAACACCCCACACCAACACTAGTGGGGATAAGACAAGCCACCACATGCCCAGAGGCAGTGGGCACGCCCTCGTATGTGTTGACTTGCTCAAGGGCACTTAAGTCATTTACTGTTTTGGTTTACAGGGAAATAATAGAATCCGGCGAACCCTCCGGCTACAAGTCTTATCCCACATTAAACTCCATCCCATGACCAACCCCGATGACATCCATGACTGCCACCCCAAATGCAGTGACCTTACAGGCTTTCAGACCCAGAGCAGCTGTCAGTGCGGTGTGATTAGCTGCTCTCTTAATCTCTAACACAGAATACAGTTACCCACTTTTAAAGCCAACGAAAAATCCAGTCCAGTAAAAACTACGGGTCGAGCGTCGAACGTTTCAAGGAGGGCCTTCAATCAAAAACCGCTAGCACACCACCTGTGGCTAAAATAAAAAACACTGTGGTAAGGCAGTGCGGGCCTTGGGCCTCCACTCACCGGTCACATGGACCAAGCTGGGCCACCAGCGTGATGTCCCGTGTCGTCCTCAGTGGAAGTGTACGCGTACTGCAGGAAATTTACAGTGGACAGTAGGACAACTACAACAGGATACTTGCACCATTGATTCGATTTCCCTCCTGGAAATCATAGCAACTGGCGTCCTCGTTTCTAGCTCACTCCAGCGCGCTTCTGACTGAAGCTGGAATACGGACGTGATGGTGCACGCTTGAAGGGCGGGTGTTTCATATACGCTGCACAATTACCACCTACGTAAGCCTTACCATGAACAACGGACACGGGCTGATAAAGGCTTGCAGTCCAGTCGCCAGTTGTCTCGTCTGTCCGTGGAGCTTTCTGACGGTGAAGAGACGGTTCAAAGACTAACACTCCCTGGAACAAGCCTTTATAATGTGTTTAAATGAAGGGCTTACTAAGCACATCAGATAACTACCCTATTTTAATAAACACATAAAATACTCAAGGTCTTAGATATTATGGGATATTAAGAGACTGTGGTTATGACGTATTTAATTTACCTGAGCCCTTTAGAGAGCTCTGACTAATTAGCACAGCTGGGAAGCTGGGTAGTACCTTCAGGCTCCTGCAGATGGCGATGCATGGAGGACGGATAGGCTTATTAAACCCTGTGGGTTTTGATGTGGACGGATGTATCACTAGATTGGGAAAGAGGTGCTACAACTGCAGTAGGAATGTTCTCGTTCCATGTGTGGAAAACGCCCCAGAGCAAGATGTTAATGATTTGGCTTAAAAGGTAGTGACTGAGGCATTATGTAGTTGCCAAAAAGGACCATAGTGGGAAGGAAGTAGCTGAATCTGCAGGTGTATGGAAGCAGCGTACAGTCATACGGGTCTACCAGCGGTGGGAAAATCCCAGTCTACAGGGAATTCTCCTCGGAACTGTGCCAGGGAAGGCATCCACCACATCTGGACCACCTGACCAACTCTGAGATGAATGCTCCAAACCAGCGTTCTGGCTAGTCAAAGCAGATACTGCTGGGCTCACCTTTGTGCTATCGGAGCTGGCCTGACTCGGACACCCGAAAAAACAAAAAGTTCCTCGCCCGGAGAAGATTCCCATCATCTCCAGGAAGGTTTTTTTTTCTTTTTTGTTTTTATGGGAGAAGGTCAAGTTAAAGATTCCGGCGCAAAATTCAACATTGCTTGTTTATTCACGGTCCGCAGGCTTTTTTTCAGGGGAGTTGCAGAGGAACTCACCTGTAAAAAACCAGAAAGCCATCAAAATCGCAGAATGACTTCAGGAGATGACTGGGAAAAGAGGGGGGGGTTCAGTGTGTGGGACTGTTTTGGAATTTATCGGAATTGCAAAGATCATCAGACTTTAACAGATATTTAATAGCTTTTACACGTGTTACGCTGGCAGGACACAGACAGGTGAAAGGTAGTGATAGGAGTCTTGCCCAAGGGCTCTCTAATGGGTACAAGTGCATGGTACAGTCACAGGTAGTAGACCAAAACCCAGTCCACAGGTGGTGGAGGCAAAGGTGTTTACCGGCACCCAATGTTACTAGAGCCAACACACTTACTGCTATGCATTACCCCCACTGAATGAAGTCGGCACGTATTCCCGCCTTTTGGAAATGTGCCAAACTAATGTTTCAAAAAGAGGGGCACAAGCCACATCCGGTGTGAAAAGGCCTACAACACCGGGGCAAGCAAATCTCTAATGTTGTCTAGCATCGTAGGGCCTGGTGTGAGACCTGGTACTCACCACATCGACTAGGGTGGAATTCGGGCCCTTTGCTGCCATCCAAAGCGGACTCCCCTTGTTTGAGCCATAAGTCAGAACGTGACGTTAACCCACGCTGTGATGTTGTGAGCGGCCCTTAAGGGAACACCTGGCAGCGTTCTGAGGGGTCACTGAGTAAGATATGGGAGATGCATTTTGCAGGACGAATTGTTTTGGGTGACTACTGAACTTCAGAGGTTTGTTAGCAATGCTAGCCTTTTGTAGCTTCCTTTGGACGCCATTTTACGTGTTGGGCTGGTGCGACTGGAATGATACGATTCTTTTGAAAGATGTATGATCTTGAATTAGGCCAGAAACACCCAGATCGGTGATTGAGTGAGGTGGAGTCACACATGGTGTTAACGTTCACCAATTCGTTTTTCACCCAAGGTGTTGTTTGCTCGGTTTTTGGCTTGGTCAGGCATCTTTAGTTTGGAAGGACAAAACTGACCCTGGAAGCTGGATTGAGGGAGGCAGGGAGTGGTGCTTTGGTATTGCACAGTGTGCCATTAATACCGCACACAACACGTTTCAGCTCGCTTCTAAGAGTATGTATATCACCTTACCTTCAGGTCAGGACCAGACTACAGTGTAAGCAACTGCTCAGAGGGGAAAACTTTTTGTGAGTGCTGAGTAGCCTGAACGTTTTCCAGAAAGCAGGGCAGCTGGTGCACACAGCACGGGGTTTCTGCTTGATGAAGGGCATTGAAAGATGTCCCTGCACGGCACAAAGACATGGTCCAGTAACACCGATCCTTTTTAGGCAGTAGCACGTCGAGGGTGCGGTAACAGCCGCACCATGGCCCACCACTGAGAATCAGGTCTGTGACACGATCAGGAGTGGGTCTTTTACAAGGAGCGGACAAGGACAATCTCCACTTTCCGTGTACACAATATCGGGGCACTGTGTCCACTCATCGCTGGTCCAGCGAGGGAGGTGGAAGCCTGGCATGCTCACACAGCTCTCTCACAGAGTCCGTTAACCTGCAACCAGTGTTGTCTCCCAGCCGGATCCTGCGCAGCCTCACACCCAGGTACAGCAGGATCACACCTACGCCCACAAAGGAACTTCATGCAGCTCGACACAGGCCACAAGCTCAACACTGTTTTAACA
>JAMWET010007144.1:0-40748 GCA_024036415.1 Prochilodus magdalenae
TGGGTTTTAATGCTGTTCTGTTTTTAAAATCGCTCCGGTTCTGCAGCCACTTCCTCTGAGCTTCCCTCACTGGTCGCATCACTGACTCATCACTGCTCTTAAAGAATTCTGTACAGATGCCACTATGTATAGGTTCTGATAATCCAGCAAACTGGTACAGAAATTGTGTGAAGCATTCAGTAGGGCCACTCATTTGTGACAGAACTACCAAGATGGTAATCAATGATGCCTTTTCAGTATCTGTCTGGAGCTAGAGAGCAGGTCGAATTCTAGCTGGTCATCATTTTTTTGGGTGGTCATGGCTTCATCACTTCTCCGGAACATGTCAATCAAAAACAAACCTCCATCAGTGTAGGCTTGATGGATTTAACACAATTTTATCTGACACCATCTGGACTTGTGTGGTGTACAGTGCTGGGAGCAACAGAAGGATCAGCCAGCACCACAGTCCTCCTCGAAGGTGCTCTCTAAGTGAGTTGAGAAACTAGAGCACTTTCACGATCTCGGAAGCTGCGCTCTCACTGTTAATGATCTGGCTGACCATTCTGGATGCTTCAACAAAGAAATGTTTAGAGGAGAAGCAGAAGACCTTCTGTGCATCTTTCTCAGTGGTGTTTGCCTCATCATGCACATTAATGTGGTTAAAGATGATGCTCTCTAAAACCCTCTCACAACGAGGGCGGTCAGAGCTCCAGACCTTCTCAGGTAAATCAAAACAGCTTGCCACTGGATGTATTTCCTTTGTGGCAAAGTCATTTTGCTCCTGAGGGGAGGGCTGTTTCTTCAGTCCTGTTTGGAGTTAGATGGACTGCTCAAAGACTCTGCCCTGATTTTCTGATCCACCGCCTGAATGAAGTTGCTCAGTGGTGTATCCAAACCACTGTACAGAGCATCCTTGGATGTTCCCTCAGAGCTTATACTCAGCATGGACTGAAAAATAGCTCCCGCCACCTTCGTTGTAAGAGAGTGCACCAGAGCTTCCACCTCATCATGTACATCGAAAAGGGACCCACAAGATGCTCTCAACCAACCGCACAATGCACAAATCAGACAGAAATCCTGCAGCTTCTTCACTGTTGTTAGTAGAAGCTTTTTGGCAACATCCATGATTTCAATCTCAACAGAATCATCCCAAGAAGGGGCCCGGAATATCTTCTCCACAAAGATGAAGCTCATCTAGAGAAACAGAAGAGAAGAAATCAATGTCGCAGTCTTACACAAGATTCAATGACACTATGTTTGACTTGTTCTAAATCCTGTTCTGATATGATAAAGCAGCTTCAGAGTTCTAATAAATAAACAATACAAACAAAAAACTAAGGTTCTCACCTGCTTCAACAACTCTTCATGAACACTAGAGGTGAGGCTGTAAATTGTGTAGTTGTTCACAGCATCTCTCATCTCTAGCGGCAGCAATGATCTCACAATTCTGATGATCACTTCTTGGATCTTGCTGAAATAGGTGCCTTTTGTGATATTAAATAAGGTGCTGAGACTCAAATTAATAGGCACACAGTCACTGGCCTCCAGTCCACTCTGCAGCTTCAGAATTTGCCTTTCCATTCCACTGAAGCTTTTCTGTGGACACCTGTAGAAGACAGTAACTCCAGCTGGATCCACCACCTTCTGCTCAGCTGCTTTATCCAGGGCAAGGCTTCTCTCCAGGACCGCCATGAACTCTTTTGGTGTCATCTGTTTTAAGGGTTAAAAGGGGAACGAGAGAAACAGAGGTGAAAAATCCTGAACAAACTGACCACAATTTTAACTGCAACAATGTAGTAATTATAACTAATTAAAGGATTGACTGAAGGTCACATTCCATGTATACTTTGAAAAATTCTGCATAGAAACTTGACAGAAGTTACAAGTTGTAGCTTCCTGAACTTTAGCAATGCCAAAATGTAACGTTCTGTTAAAGGTAGCACATCAGCAACAGCATAACCTTCTTAAACCAAATACAACTAAATGGAGTAGTCATTCCTTTAACACCAGCTGTATGTAGGCCTTATATAGTAAAACTGTACGTTTGGAAAATTATTAGACCTGAAAGTTAGTGTCAGTGAGGACACGTCCACAAACATACACAGGCTGTGGAATTTTACTGTTGGTGAATCAGTGAACTGCTCCAGCATATAGCTATGGATTAGCTCCTAATAACTTATAGGAGATTTTTATGATAGAAAATTCTCAGTTTGGAAACACTTAGACATGACAGCTAAAACGGTTTCTTACATCATGACAAGTGATACAAACTAAATGATGAGAAAGCGTACAAGAAAGCACAGAGGACATTCAGAGATTATAGGTCCTGATAACAGAATGAATCTTTAGCCTAATCACTACAATTCCACATACATGTCGTATAAACCTAGTACAGCAATACGCTGGATTAAATCACATGAGACAATCCAGTAAACATTTGTAGGTTAGGTGGTAAGATATAAATACATAAACATCTAATTACATGCAATAATAATAATAATAATAATAATAATAATAATAATAATAATAATAATAATGATAATAATAATAATAATAATAATAAGAGATTTTGATGAATTATTTCCGAATTTCATATGTATATGTACAATCTCTTCTCAAATTCTATATTTGTCTGTTTCATAAAAAATTTAAAATTTGATGTTTCAAGTTTTTACTTACTCTGCTGGCCAGGATGTCACTTGGTTTGCTGGGTTTGCTGGGTGTGCAGGGAGGAGAGACGGTGGCACTAGACTCTCTGCTCAGTTCACCATCGTCGACCTCCACTGCAACACAACAGAGAACTGCACAGCATTTTCTCAGCCTCTTCATCTTTCCTCTACCAAGTCAGGCACACTGAACCTCGGAGTCTGCAGAGAAGAATAATACAATATATATTAATAAAGGTATCAGTACACCTCCCTCACATTTATTTATTATTTAATATACTCATTTCTCTATTTTAATTACTATTATTAACTTCATAGCTCCAGATTCTGGTTCTGAAATCTGATTGGCTGAGCGGAGTTGAAAGCTAAATTCTGTATTAATGTGCTGAGATATTAAAGTGCTGCTGGTATGGAGCGTGGGTCAGGAATCAGCATGTAGATGGAGTAAAGGGCCTGAAACCGTATTAAACATGCTCTACGTAAAACCTCCGTTCAGCTTAAACCGAAGAGCTGAAACTGTAATGATCATGTGACCAGACTTAGAAAGTTAAGGACATAACTGGAGTTTATAAGGAGGTTCTACTGAAGGTTCTAGATTCTAAAGTTCTACCCCTAATTATTAGACCAGGTTAAAGAGAACAGAAATGCTGTGAGCGGGACTTTAGCTCAGTGTAGCTCAGTACGTCTCTAAAGCGGTCGCCGTCCACCACGTCCGTCTCTATAACGGTACACACTCATGTGTGATTTCCTCACACCGCCGTGCAGCACACTTTATCTCCGACAACATGGACCAGATAGTCTCTGTCTTAAAGCTTGTGGATGTTCGTTTTCGATCTGGTACATCGCTGTAGTTTTGATATCGTCCTCTAAAAAAGAACTACCACTGTTTTTAGCAGCGCATCGTTTTTAGTAGCGCTACTGAAAAGAACCTATTTTCTACTGCCCTCTAGCGGACGATTCGAAAACAGTCCCCACTGATCCTCCACTTGAACGAAGAACCAGCTCGTTCAAACAGGAACTGATTTTATTACTGTAAATAAAATTACATTACAGTAACGTGTTTTAACTGATAGTTTTGGTTAAACGGTTGTTAATTAGTTAGTTAATCGTTCATGGTTAATCAGTTAATCATTTACAGCGTTCACTAGTAGAACTAACAGACTCTGGTCTATTATAATTGTTCACCGTCCTCCACTGTGCTCTAAATGTAAAGTACATGCGTTCGGTGTGGAATTCTATTTCGAGTTATGAAACTGAAATAAAGTAAAATAGAACTTACAGTTGAGTGTGGTCTCTTATTCTCTGCTCACACACAAACAATTTCTTCTGTTATCAATGTGTGAATGAGCAAAACCTGACGTGAGAGCTGCTTTTATAGAGTGGTGCTTGTGACGTCATCGTAGAACGCAAATGACGTCACATACTGAGTTAATTAAAAAAAGGGAGGGAAGATTTTAGGCGATTCTATGGGTGTGAATGACAGGGTTTAATTTTAATAATAACTTATTAACCAGTAATTATTAATAAAGCATCATGTTTACTTTTCTTTTTATTCCGTTCTTTTATTTGTTTTTATTTTATTTATGGACTCAAACTTCTAAACTCAAACTCTTATTGTAGGTTTGAAACAGTGTCCTTTCTTTACAAAAGACAGATTTGATATGTTTTATCGTCATAATAATGTAGTGCTATCTTATATTAAATATAATCTATCTATCTATCTATCTATCTATCTATCTATCTATCTATCTATCTATCTATCTATCTATCTATCTATCTATCTATCTATCTATCTAATCTATCTAGACATGCTGTGTGGTTATCAGTATGATCCACCAGGTGGCGCCAAAGCCTTAAAACCAAAATTACACGGATCCTCTCACCATCTACATGAACATCTGTTCTCACATTGGTTTTATACCTGCTGGTACTGTAAAGAAAAATTGCAGTATTTTGACGTTCACAATAGACAAATGCTAGTAAAACACTCATCTTTAATCTGGATCAATGCACTGATCATGCAGTTAATGTATTAACAGATCAATGACCTATCAAAGAAGAACAATATATTAAATCACATGTAAAACATAAAATGCTTTTTTTCTGTGGCTAATTCTCGTTCGTTATGATGTCTTACATCTTTAAGTACAGCTGTGATGATTTGGTTGCCATGTTATTACGTTATAAAACCAGCAGATCATCTGCAGATTTTATTGGTTTGAACTGCAAATGAACAATTCATCTGTCTGCTCACTAACCACAGTCTTCCTGTGTTCCTTGTACCTCACATAGGCAGCTCCTCTCCTCCAGCAGGTGCTACCCCCATGAATAACTCCTCAGCAATATCATCTGCTACTGCTGTTTCTTCTTACTTTACCCTCATTCCATATTATATTACACATCAGAATTCCTTCCCCATACATGTACAGAACTGCTTTTTGCACTACCACACACATCTATGTATGTTGCTTGTCAATATCTCCATTGTCTGTATATTACTTTTCCTCGTACAGGTTGCCTATTGCTTGTATACTGTGTACATTGTATTGCTTATTGTCTGTATTTCTTATTAATTTTGTGGGCTGTCTGTAGATTATTGTTATATTGTTTGGATATTATATGCTACATAAATATAATGCTACAGAGATATAAACTGCCAAAACCAAATTTCTTGTGGCTGTCAACAACAATTTATCATTTATTTACTTTGTGGCTGCCATTCCTGGTCTTGGGGGACCCCGTGCCCTTTACATTTTAATGTTTCTCCTGCTTCCAACATGCCTGATCTGAATAATCAGCTTATAAATAAATAAATGAATAAGTACATAAATAAATAAATAAATAAATAAATAAATAAATAAATGTAAAAATGTTTCTACAGCCTTGTCCATTGTGACCCGTGCTGTCTCTTCATCTATGCAACTTCAAGGGTTTGACATGAAGCTCTCCAAGTCCATGCAGGGGTCAGGGCACTATAGGACCATAATGTATTGCACAGGTTCGTCAAACCACTCGATGAGCTGGGTGGTGTTCTTGCACACAGATGGCCAGCTCACCATCTAAAGCAGAGCCACTTCCAAAGGCATATCTTTGAACTGTACAGGCTATGGGACAACAGATGATAAATGGAGAGGAAAAACTAATCTGGGTAGATTTGGGACCACCATGTGTTACTTCAAGTAAGTGCACTTATTTACAGGCTTTGGAAAAATGCACCACATTCGTGTTTCGAGACAAATTTGATGGCCAACTACCAACAAAGACAAATGGTTTTAAGATTTCTAGCAGTGAAAAAAGGAGACGACCACTTAAATGAAATCTGCGATGCGAGCAGAACCTGTTGACTGAATGAGTCTTCTGTGTCAAGGTCAGCTTTCTCCTGGACAGATGGCTGTCCGTCAACAACGTTGGAATCAGGGGAAATCTTTGTCCTGATTTTGTCAGCCACATCCTGGAGAAAGCAACGACAGCTATCAGCTGGTCTTGAATGTTGACAGGAGAGCCTGGAGACGCTCTCAATCAGCAGCACAAAAAGCTGGCAGCTTGTTTATAGTTTTGAGCAGCAGGTTAGTGCCTGGATTTGTTCCAGCCAGAAGACAAATTTGACCAGGTCCATGATTTACATAACAGCAGAGTTCATCTAGTAAACAAAATGTAATAAAAGAACTATTAATGTGCTGTATAGAAGTTTCAACAACATTACCTAAATTTCTTATTGGAAAAACAAACTCCACATGAATATCAGTCCTCTTTAAATCAGGTGTACACATCAAACCTACAGACTATAAAGGATGCGGCAGAATCTACTTTCTGTAAAGATCATTAAATCATTACAGCTCTCTAAATGATCCCCTCACCTCTCTCTTCCTTGTTCCTCCAGGGGCTCCTGAGTACAGGATGATCTTTTAAATATGTAATGCTCTGGTCAATTTACCACTGGACTAGCCAATGGACCTACCACTAAAGTGATCAGATCAGAACGGTTTAGATCCTCAGTGAAGGCATTTCATTTTGTGGCAGTATCTCCTCCAAATGTTATCACCCCTGTCTCAACAGGCTTCCTGTCTCTCTTTTGACCAGTCTTCAATTAGGCAAATCTCAATCTTTGGATTCGGAATATGTTTTATAAACAAAATGTGATTTTTTTTAAATTACAAATTATTATGCTGTATTATTACAACAAATATAGTTTTATATTATTACACATAAATCCTTGTATATTAATGTAGTGTGAAGTTTAATGTAACATCACAGCGAGTGCTAAAAAGATCAAGAGAAAAATAATCCAGCAGACGTATTGTTAAAGAAATAATCCAATGTTTTTCAGATTAATTTCCCTCTGCTTGTCATTTACTACAAATGGTGACAAATTAAAATCACAAGCAAGTTGTGGTGGTGCCGTGTTTAAACAGGGTTGTCAGAGGGTCAGGTGATACTACTGGACCTTTCCAGCTTGCTATTTTGATATTAAAACATTAAATGAAAAAAAAAAAAACTCACACTAGAACCAGAATTTTACAATGACCAGCATTACAATGAAGAACAACAGGACACTCAGTAAATGATATTTGTGTTCTTCTAGCTGATACTAATAGACGTCGCTTGTTCTGAATAGAAGTGATGAAAATAACCAGCTGGATGATCTTCACATGGAGGTTATACATGTCCTGAAGGGGGTCTTGAGGAACCAACTGCCCGGACGAAACATCTCGAAAAGCAGCTGCACAGAACAGACAGACTGAACATTACTGAGAAAAACTTTAGCTACACCTCACAGAAAGTATATCCAGTAAACAGCACCTTTTACCCTCCAATTTCTAACATCTATCATAGCTCTCATAATCCTCTGATCTGCTGAATATGGGGGAAGGTATTTGCTCGTTTCAGATTATCAGATTTCTGCCCACATTTAGCAGTAGTACTTTAAATGGATGGAGCTGCTGCTTCACTTACAGAAAGAGAAAACCTGGAAGAAAAAAAAACAGACCCTACAAACACTTTTGCACTTCTACAACAGGTTAGGCTAGGCTAGAGCTACACTAGAACTACGTTAAGATAACAAGCTAGCACACGGCTAAACCAATCTTGTCAGTAATAGCATTTAAAGAAATAGATGTGTTTAATTGGCGAATGTGTTTGCATTGGTGGGAATACAGCAGCGAACAGGGCCCATCAGAATGTAACTGGCAGAATCCCGACAGTGTGGTCAGGTTAACAAGCTGATATCGACTCTCTGTCTATGTGTGGGTGTAGCACTTGCGGCTGAGATTACAGGAGCTCTAACAGAACATTCAGACAGTGGGTGATTACAGATGTACAGTATGTGGAAAATAGTGTGGTTGGGGAAAACTGAAGCATGTAGGTCTATTCTAGTTAGAGTTGCCACCCGTCCCATAAAATACGGAATCGTCCTTTAGGCTATTTGGCAATTAAATGTTGCATCCCGTATTAAACCAATACAAGACGTGATTTGTTCCAAATTTCTTTAAATGTCCAACACACATGTCTGTCACACACACATGAACGCTAAACCTAACAATAATGATCAAAATACAATACAATACAAATCACACTGGAGATGATCATATTAGATCCCATAAGTGTTTATGATCCCCCAGCATTCCAGTATTGGAGCACAGACTGTATATGTTAGTAAAGGGAATCACTTACTCTCAGTTTTCACCATTTTGGAGCCTATAAATGTTTTGTGTTCAGCTGCTATGGATCGTTTTGGTTCACTGGAAGGAAAGTGCAGTTTGTTCTGTTTTAAATGAAATTGTTTATATCATATAAATAAGCTGATGTGTAGGAATGAATGACCTGCTCTTTCATGCCCACAACACTTTTCTTACCTTCTGTTCTCTCCTGTATTCACACCAACTCACACACTTTCACCAAATTAACCCATCTCTTTCTGTAACTGCTATTACTGACTAGATAGAGCTTTTTTTTTTTGCTGTGTGCTAGATTGTTAGCTAACATTATCTTAGCGTAGTTCTAGTTTAGTTTAGCATAGCATAGCTTAGCTTAGCTCTATCTTAGCCTAATGTGTTGTAGTAGTGTAGAAGTGTTTGTAGGCTCCTTTATTTTAGTTTTCTCTTTCTGTAAGTGAAGCAGCAGTTCCATTAGCCTGCTGCTAATGTTGCCGGCCTCCAGGTCTAGGGGTACCTGGGCCGTACACTAAATGGCATCATCGCCATGGATGGCTGGACGATGACTGTGATTGGCTCTATTCGTCTCTCTCTCTCTCTCTCTCTCTCTCTCTCTCTCTCTCTCTCTCTCTCTCTCTCTCTCTTTCTCTTTCTACATGCCAAGAAAGAAACCAAAGCACAGGTTAATGTGTTGTCAGCCTGTGGCAAAAAGTTTGTTCTGAACCTACTACGCTAGCCAGAGGCTGTAGTTCCCTTGCCACTGATGCCTAAGGGTGCCTCTGCTGGGTGAAACGAAAATGACCTATTAGCCTTAGTTCATACAAACAAACGACAGTATAATTATAATTATACTAAAGTTTAGAACATGAAATACTATGAAATGTAATACAATAAAATGAAATAAAGAAAAATAAAATAAAAAAATGTTAACGGCCCTATTTATTTTAATTTAAGCCTTTTTTTCAGTCCGCTACACTAAATGTGGGTAGAAATCTGAGAACCGTATTAATACAACTGTATTTAGCGCAAGTGCCACTAAACTGTGTCATCCAGCACTCGTTTCACCCGTCAAAGCCTTTCTTTTATTCAGCGGTTTAGAGGATCATAAGATGTTGGATATTGGAGGGTAAAAGGTGCTGTTAACTACATTCTGCGGTGATTAAATACAATTATTATTAGACGTTTGTGAGACATAAATTACTCATGTATTCACTCACATCAAGCTAACATTGCCAGGAGCTTCACATTAACGTCTCTGTTTACATGTGGATTTTATTTTGTGATATAGGTGTGCAGGAAATGGATCTGCATCTGGATCCTAAAGTTGTAGTTATAAATATCTGGGTTATTGTTTTAGTGTTTGGAAAACTGGTAAGGTAAAGTTTGGTTTGCCTTCAGTCCGTGCACATGTGTGTACCAACGAAGTTCAGCAGTCAGTCAGTCAGTAATGTTTGTAACTGAAGTTTAAGTTAACATTATGCATATTGTAAGATTTCTGTCCTGCAGTTTTCTTTTGTTCTTTATTTTCTATTATGCCGTGATGAATGACTGCAAATATTGAAGGACTTTTATTTTGACACCATTTGGAAAAAGTGAGTGAAGGAGTCATGCAGTTCAGGGGAACAGGCGCAAATGCTGAAGGAGACAGGGACGGGAGTAGAGAGAGGATATTGGGGAGAAACACAGCAATTTATGCCCCTAGCTACAGTGGGAACAAGGTATTTTGTTCATAAACAGTATTTTTTTTTATAACACATATGTATATTCTCTGTGACATTTGTGAAATTATTATTTATTTTTGTTTCTTTCATAGCTCTTACGGTGTGTTTGTGAGACCACAGAGCATTAAATCTTCATAAACCGTCAGTTGGCTTTACTATTTTCTGGCTGCGGGGCTACAGAAATCTCTCTCTCTCTTATAATCTGTAGGTTAAATCAGACATTCTTGATCGTGTTGCAGGTTTAGCCCATCGTTCTTGTAGATTGTTGTTTGGGGGCGGGGAGCAGAGTGCACATTACATTGCATGCTGGATGTGCCGGATTGAATTTTTGGTGTTTATGTTCTGTGATTGTCATTTGTATTTGGGGTCTAGGGCCTGTTTTTTCTTGGTATTTTATTTACTTTAATATTTTGGTTTATTTATTTAATTAATTAATTATTTTTAAATTAGTCTTCACCAATGTCAATTTAGAAGGTGTGTGATTTAACAGTCTAGGATTGTAGGAATGCACGTAAAACGGGATGAATAGATTTTATGAAGTACTATAAGCCTTTTTAACTATTTACATTAAAACTTTCTGCACAACCTCCTTTGAACATGACTCCAGCATGCCAAAAACTTTGTTTGCTTACTGTCAGACTTAGCATCATTTCATATAGACTGTGATTCTGTGGCTGCGCACTACAAACTGTTTTTATAGGTTTTATTTGAATTATTTGATGTCTTGGTTGAAGGGGAATTTTAATGTAAATATTTCTGGATAATTTAATTATTGAGATGTAAACAGAGCCATTCAGAGTGGATTGTACTGAACTGGTACACTGTAGAGAAACTTGTAATTCAGATTTCTTACTGTTGTGGAACCAGGAGCTGTAGTTTCTCTAAAAGAATTATTTACAAGCCTACATACATCTTCTGAGTCTGTATTCTCATCTAGTCTAATTATGTCTATTTGGCTTTACAAAACTCTGCATTTCCCTCTCTGCCATGAACACATTTTAATAAAATTTATCTCAGAATACATATAACTAAATGTTGGGTTTGCCCAAACTATTGTAGATCTGTTTCCCATTATCTGATTACTCAAGTGCATGTAAACACTGTAAAGAAATTATTAACAAAGTCTAATTTGCTGTAGTTTTGAAGTATTATAGGCATGTAAACACACTCAGTGTATCATAACCATTTAACATCCTTACTTCCTGTGAGGGAGTTTTTGGGAGTATTCAACTCTTTAGTCTGGTTCCTATCATGACTACTGTCAGACTTTCTGACTTCTGATTTTTCTACATTGTACCATTTCATCTTAAACCACTGAGAATGACTGTCTACACTTTCACCAATTAATTACACAGAGTTTAGTAAATTAAGAAAAATGGGTGGAATTAAATAAATTTGGTGGGATTCCCCTTTTAAATCTGTAGTTGGGTGATGTTAAGGTGATGTTCTGCCTCCTTTATCAAAGAACCTGGTGAAAGCTGCAGAAACTTTGGAAAAGGAGGTTCTTTTTTGGCACGGGGCTGTGAGAGGTTGATGGTTCTTCTAGAGGAGGGAAGGGGGAAAGATGCAGTTTAAAGCACTACACAAGACTTGAGGTCACTAATGTGTCCCTACTTTGGTTTAAAAATGTATTTTGTTAGCAAGAAGCAGATTACATCTGCCTGGTGCAAGGTGTAAACATTAAAAACCTAGATTCTGTGGCTGGATCAAGCAGAGACAACAAGAAAGTCACATGAGCTGATTCTCATGACATTTGGCAGAGAAATCTAACCTAAAGGTTTAGACAAAATTTGGAGTATCTAAATCTTATTCTTATTATATTCTATATTCTTGTATTTGCAAAATCAAACACTTGAACAATAAACCTGAAAGTTAAAATGGGAATAATCTTTCTTGTATGTTTCACCTATACCTCCTTATATAGTAGATGCAAGTTTCACTATTTTTCCTAGATATTGACATGATTTGTGAGGGTCATAAAGGGCAAGTTTCACCTCTCATTTGAAAATGTATTAATTAGTTGATGTACATTTTAAAATTTCAAAAAGTCTGGCATGGGCTTAATTGGGACCATGTCCCATGTGTGTTCCAAATAAACCTATAACATAATTTATTAATAAAATAAACTTGTTTAATGATTTTGTAAGTAAACAGCAATATATTTAATACATAACAGTGAAAACATTAAAATGAGATTTCAAAAGGCTGAAAACAGAGATCTATATTAATAATCACACCAAGTTAGTTTACTTTCTATCTATCTATCTATCTATCTATCTATCTATACATATATATATACATATCTGTCTGTCTATCTATAAGTCTGTTTGGCTGTCTGTCTGTCTCTATCTCTCCATCTATCTATGCCTGTATCTATGTAGTATAGTAGATCAGTAATTTAAAGTCACACAGTGAACTGATTTCAAACACTTTTGAACAGAAAAAAATGATTTAACTTGTGCTAGAGGAAATTCTCTACTGGAATACATGAGGTGGGCTTAAATGGTTCCGCAGTGAGGAATGCTGAAAAAAGACAATGCTTTTCTTTCAAATATAAGATTCACGAAACCATGCATGAAGCCTAAATATACAGTAGTTTGCATGCATTTTGATAGAATGTACCATTTAAGCTCACCTGTTAAAAAAAACTAATTTATTAAATTAATCAGCTCCACAAAGCAATTTATGATGCATTAATCTAAATATTTATGTTTCATGAATAACAAAATGCTTACTATTTGTAGCTGACAACCTTAATTCTTGTGGCAGTGTAGCATTAACAGGGCTATTGTTCTTAGTATGAGATGAAAGCTCATCTTTCCATTTTAAGGGAAATGGTATAATTAGGGAAATGCAATTTATTTTTATATATATTTAAACTGGTACATTTACCTCTTATTTTACATAATATTAATGTACTTATAAAAGATGTGGCTAAAATTAGCTGAAAATGGATGTTTTCTGACAGGTCCCAAAACACCACAGTTTTAAGGTGTCTTCTTGTCAGGGGTACCAAGACTGTATACAATTGAGCGGGTTTAACTCAATGGAAAAAATGATTTGTAAAAATGTTATGGAGGTAACAAACTATTTGATTGAATAAAGCAATGGATGGCAAAATACATGTTTTCCTTTTCTTTTCTTTTTTTGTAAACTTGCATCAAAGTTGAAAGTGGGCTTAAAGGGTACACTTAACTTATTTGTCTACATGCATGTCACAAAGCGATGCTAATTAGCGCTAACCACGCTAGCTAATGCTACTGGCAAACACAATCAGAAGAAGTGATAGGCCCTTTTTAAGGTAATTAGAAACAGCACATACAGGTGCTGGTCATAAAATTAGAATATCATGAAAAAGTTTTTTTCTCCATTGTTTTATTTTCTCCATTCAAAAAGTGAAACACCTGCAAAGGCCTTTAAATGGTCTCTCAGTCTAGGTCTGTAGGCTGCACAATCATGGGGAAGACTGCTGACTTGACAGTTGTCCAAAAGACGACCACTGACACCTTGCACAAGGAGGGCAAGACACAAAAGGTCATTTGCTAAAGAGGATGGCTGTTCACAGAGCTCTGTGTCCAAGCACACTAAGAGAGGCGAAGGGAAGGAAAAGATGTGGTAGAAAAAAGTGTACAAAGCAATAGGGATAACCGCACCCTGGAGAAGAGTGTGGAACCAAACCCATTCAAAAATGTGGGGGAGATTCACAAAGAGTGGACTGCAGCTGGAGTCAGTGCTTCGAGGAACCACCACACACAGACGTATGCAAGACATGGGTTTCAGCTGTCGCATTCCTTGTGTCAAGCCACTCTTGAACAAGAGACAGCGTCAGAGGCGTCTTGCCTGGGCTAAAGACAAAAAGGACTGAACTGCTGCTGAGTGGTCCAAAGTTATGCTCTCTGATGAAAGTAAATTTAGCATTTCCTTTGGAAATCAATGTCCCAGAGTCTGGAGGAAGAGAGGAGAGGCACAGAATGCACATTGCTTGAGGTCCAGTGTAAAGTTTCCACAGTCAGTGATGGTTTGGGGTGCCATGTCATCTGCTGGTGTTGGTCCACTGTGTTTTCTTAGGTCCAAGGTCAACGCAGGCATCTACCAGGACTTTTTAGAGCATGTCATACTTCCTGCTGCTGACCAACTTTATGGAGATGCAGATTTAATTTTCCAACAGGACTTGACACCTGCACACAGTGCCAAAGCTAAAAATCCAACAGTTTGTCACATACCATACTTACAGAAGGCCTGATGTCACAGCACCACCACACGTACTGCAATATTTGCAAAAACTGTGTGAGAATATTCAAACTGCATGGGACAGATTATCACAGGACACCATTAGAAACCTCTACAACTCAATCCCGAGATGTTTTGCCCATATCAGTCAAATTCATCATCATTTATTGTTCCTGATAACTTTTATCTTCTTTACCAGCAGAACTGCTATCAGTAAGTGTATGTAAAGGTATTTATAAACAGTAACAAAATGTGTATCTAGAACCTAAAACAGCAAGAATGAACACCAGCAGTATTACAGAAATGTGATCAAAGCGCAACTAGGATACAAAAATAATTTACTAAATAAATAAATAACTGAAAAATTAAAAATGTGCCACACTCTCTCTGTACCACTGAACACTTTTTCCTTTCTTAAAAAACTGACATTTCAGCCTGTGCTTCAGATGTACAAACCGTTCAGTAAATTCAATTAAGTCATTCAGAGTGGTTTGGTGCTCTTTGTTATAAAGAAACTTTTTAATGCTTTAAAAAGCTCCCACTGAAAGCATGAAATTGTTATGACAACAATGTCTGATCTGAGACTGATCTGATCTGATTGTTTTATTTATTTTTTTATCAATTTATTTTATTCCATTCATGGTAGAGGGATACATGTGGGGCAAAATAGTCCCCAAAGAAAATTTGATCACTGTTTTACCATCATCAAGGTTACATATAAAAACTCAGAACAGAGATGGAGGTTCACTGGTGGTTTTGAATAGTAAATAAAATTGATAGATTTGTGTTGCAGACATTGTAACCCCTGGTTCCTATCACCACCACTGTAAAGACATTTGAGTCTGTAAGTTTTTGGCAAATGAATAACATCAAACCTCTAATTGACTGTTTATATGTCAACTACTGAATAGTTTTTTGAAAACAGATAGAATTCCTCTTAACGGGCAACTTAGATATCATTTAGAGCCAAAATTAGTGTCTGTGTGTTTATATAATATGTTTTATGTATAATATGTATATGTTTATATATATGTTTTTATTTAATGCTGTTATGTAGCTTTTGGGCCAAAGCACACAGTATCATTTCTGTGTAATCTTTGTCACATTTATGTTCATATCATGCAATGAAAATAATACAACAGTTAAAAAGATAGAAAAACTACATGTCAAAAATGAAAAGAGTATTGCAGGGCAGGAAACTGATATTTGATGTAAATGAAAATGTAATTCAAAATCTGGTCTGGCCTGTGGACAATGGTCACTGACAAACAGCACTGGCCCCCTGTTCGGGCAGTGTCTGAGCTCGTGGTGAGATTTAGGATCTTAACTTCCTACTAGCTGGAATATTATCCAACAGAACACTAAGCACGGTTGTAAGTTGCTCTGGATAAGAGCGTCTGCTAAATGCCTTAAATGTAATGTAAATGTAAATGGTCACTGATTTTTGTATCTGTGGATGGCTGTGTTTCGTTCTCTCTTGCTTGGTTAAACTGGAAGTTTAACAATGAGCATTTGCTTTCAGTGAACAGTTTTTGTTTTTATATGAAATATGTTAGTTTTTAAACAAAATTAAATTACTGTTCATAAATATATGTTAAGCTTTATGCAAACTTGAATTGACAATTCATGAAAGAGCATGATAAGAGATATACATTGTTTCAATAAAACAACTGTATGTACAATTGGAGTGCATTTTTGTCTTGAATAGCAATACATGTAACAATATATATACATACATGGTGCATGCATATATTACAGTATATTAGAAAATATATGCACTTGCTTCCCATATATGACATTGTATTATCTAATATATTGCACTATATTTTCCAATATATTGCCATATATTATCGTTTCATAAGGTATATCAGTCTAAATTTATCATCATTTATTCATTATTAATCATTTAAAAAAATGTGTATCTAGAACCTAAAACAGCAAGAATAAACCCCAGCAGTATTACAGAAATGTGATCAAAGCGCAACTACGGTACAAAAAGTACTTATTAAATAAATAAATAATTGAAAAATGAAAAATGTGCCACACTCTCTCTGTACCATTGAACACTTTTTCCTTTTTTTTTTTTTTTTAAAAACTGATATTTCAGTCTGTGCTTCATACCCTTCCTCAGATGTACAAACCGTTGCTCTAAACCGCATTTAACGAATGATCAGGTGGGTCCGGTGTCCTCTTCTACCCCATCTACTGGCCTAAACACAGAAACAACAAAATCAGAAGAGGACCAGTGCAGGGAATGGCAACATTACACAGTGGTAAATGCTTACTGCCCCAGCTTTGTTTAGAATGTGTTGCAGACCTGAAAGGCAGGAATATATAGACAGACACTGCTGACCAGACAAAACATAAAATGTCTTGGGTTCATATTTTCTGCAATGGAATAAGTCAAAGTAAATGTACGAAACACTGGATTGTTTTATTTGCAGTTCCATACTGTCCTGCCTTTTTTGATTTGGGGTTGTGTACAGTTTCATAAATTGTTATTTATTTATGCTTTAGAATCAGAAGATTTAAAAATAAATGGGGCCATGTATCAGTCAAAACCTCCTTCAATGAGTGAGCTGTCTTTCGATAGCTCTTTGGTACAAAGTATTGAGTTGAATTTTTGTTATTGACCAAATACTTATTTTCCACCATAATTTACAAAAAAATTCTTCAAAAATCCTACAATGTGATTTTTTCCCCATTTTGTCTCTAGTAGTTGAAGTGTATCTATGATGAAATTTACAGGCCTCTCTCATCTTTCTAAGTACGAGAACTTGCACAATCAGTGGTTGACTAAATACCTGTACTGTATTGCCCCACTGTATATCTGAATCAGTCATGTATCCCGATTTTCCACTTTTCGATTTTACTTCACTGAAGTGAGGTGACATGCTGTCATGCCTCCGCGTCTCCCCGGCTTCTCCGCTCTTCAGGACTCAACTTTCCAGAGGGCCACGCTCGATGACGTCATGTCTATGCGCCCCCGGTCGGAATCTGTGATTCGCTCTAGATTGCCCGAGTTTTAACCTCAGCTGTATCCAATTACTGCCTGTATTTAAACCACTCACAAACACTCACACCTTGCGAAGCTTTGCCAAACCTAGGTTAGCAATCCTGAGCGTTCTTTCTTTGTATGGTCTTACTCTGGTTTCCGACTCCCTTCGTTCCTTTACTACTCTTTCGCCTTATCTCTTTTTGTTTGTGTCCTGACTCGACGGTTTGTACCTCTGCTTTCTCACTTTGGTTTTCCCCTTTAAACTTGTTCGCCCTCGCTGTTTGTTCTACCTGGTTCTGACCTCCGCCTGTCCCTGACTCTGATTTAGCCTCTCCCATTGTTTTCGCTGTGTACTGTTGCTTGCTGTGATTGCCTGTTTTTTAATAAACCATTCCTGGATTTTAGCTCTGCACACGTCGGTCTCAAAGTCTTTTGTCTAACACATGCACTAAGCGGTAAAGTTAGTTTTGTTTTGAGTGTATGATTTATTCCTTAGTTTTTCAAATGATGGTGTAAAATGTTAATATGTTAAATTGTAAATGACTTTAAGACCACCACCTCCCACTTAGTCTTAATGAGAAGTTAATGCTTTATAGTACAGGTTGATCAGGAAGCATCAGCAAATTACTACCATCACAGTCCAGCACTACACACCAGGGTGAAACCTTAGGAAGCACTCCAGCCTTTCAGTAAATAGATCACATGATGGCCAGAGTTTTCAGAATGGCCTCTTTTTATGATCATTGTTGATGACTGAGGTGTCTGATTTCTGTTTGAGCAGAAAACTAAAATGCCAGTAGAGCAGTACAGTTGTAACTCCACTGCAGATCATTCTACAGTGATTACTGGTTCCTCTGTGTTTTAGTGCCAGTAGCTTTTGGTCTCCATGAACCAGAATCTTTAATATACCTGTTACAATCACTCATATTCTCTGAGCAGCTGTTTCTCGATTTCGGAACCTAATCACAAGTATGCATGTCTTATTTCCTAACTACAAGAACTACAAGATTAACTTCTGTCAGGTTTCTAAACTGAAATAACTGATTTAGTTTCTTATAGTTCACACTGGATTCTTAGACAAACTTACATGAAGAGTTTGTTTAGAGTTTTGCCAGAGTGCATCCTGTCTCAGAGTCTAAATACTTCAGAAGACGATGTACCAGTTCAGTACAATTGATTGTAAACTAAAGAAAATCTATTTAGGACAGGCTCCCCTTCACTGTGCTGAAGTGACTGACTACACACTATAAAACTGCTTTTTAATTTTTATTTTTTGATGTTATGGTTAAAGATGAATTCCAAAGGTTCTGCATAATTCAGTTACTGCGATGTAAACAAAGTCATTCAGAGTGGTTTGGAGTAAAACAGTTCACTGTAGAGAAACTTACTGACTCAGATTTCTTTACGGTGATAGTGAAAGAAAACAGTGGCGCAAGGTCTACAAATATAGACAGCTCACTTACTATTATTAATGAAGAGTAAATCTACATGTGTTTTTAGACATAATCCTGATGATTGTAACATAATATTTTATATTATAATATTTTTTTACAATTCTGTTTGGCCTTCCTCATGCATCTACACTTTAAGGAGCATTTTTCTTTTAGGCCAAAATCTATATATGAAACAATCTCCCAGGTATCAGTCATTGTATTTATAATCATTAAGTGTTTGTGGCTTTCGAGTCAGTAAACTCTTTCGACATCTGGTTCCCATCACTACCGCTGTGCACAAATCTGGCACAGGAGGTTTCCTCTACAATAAACCATTTCACACCAAACCTCTATGAATTACCCTGCTTACACTGTAATCACTGAATTACACTCAAATTGGAATTCCTCTTTAAATCTGCAGCTGATATGATTAATATGATGTTTCATTTTCTAAGGATCTTGGTGAAAGCTGCAGAAACTCTGGAGAAGAAATTCTTTCTTCCTGGGAATGGGATGGCTGTAGATGTACTGGCAGCCTGGGAGTTTGATGGTTCTTCTGGAAAAGAGGAGAGAAGATGCAGTTTAAAACACTACACAGGAGAAAGATTACACAGAAAACTGAAGATCTTATAATAGTTTTACATTAAGAACTTAAAAACAGGATCAACTATTACTAAAACTGATTTGTTTGTGTCCTTATTGGGATGGCATGGAAACAATATCATGCAAATCTGTACATCTGTATATCTGTTTGTTTCTCCCACCATACTCTGTGTGAGTGATAACTTCATAGTGAGCTATATGTATCTGTATTCATGTTATGTATAAACTGATAATAACCGCAGAATGTCACTTTTTTAAACATCCAGTTGTGAACAACTAAATGCAGGGTGTGAGAGGACAGAAGTAATTTAGCAACAAGCTCACAAGAGGTGTCTAAAGATAATGACTGCATCAGAAACTGAGCACCTAGAGTCAGAATTCGTCCCCACTGTCACTATTTATAAACTGGTGGTATATAGTAGGTAGGTCATACAATAGGTGATCTGCTCCCTCTCTTGTTCACATGTACGTGAATGCTACCTGAGTGAATCACTGTATTAGTGAAATGAATGCTTCAGACTACATTCTGTTTGGTATTCTCCCATGTGCCCTTACTGAAAGTCATTTCAGATTCTCTACTTTCTCTACATGTTTCATACAATGCGTAAATCCTGACAGTATATACTCCTGATTTGAACTGTGGCTAAAGACACCAATGGTTAAATAATTACCATTTGGAACCGGCTGGTTCTGTGGTAGAGCAGTTGTAGGTTCCATGTTCCTCCGTAACCTCAGTCTCAGTTTTGGTAAAGAAATTCTGGGCATCCTGACAGTAAAGCGTCTGCGTCTGCTGGGCTGAATTTCCCCACTAGGCTCATCACTGACTGCGGAAAAGCATGCGAGATGCAGCTTGTATATGATAATGCATCTCCACGCACTTTGCAGAAACTGTTTATTCAGTCCTTGAATGTTCTCATCTCCAGACTGTATAATCAGTGTCAGGTGGTCAATGATGCTCCTAAGTATCTGTTTTGAGCATGTCACCAGGTTCAAATGCAGCTGTGCATCATCTTCAGGTGTCATGGCTCCAATGGCTGTGCTGAAGATATCTGCCATAAGGACTTCTTTCATTGTAGCCTGGATGGATTTCAGGACTTTGTCAGACACCAACTGAACTTGTGTGGTGTAGTGTAATGGATCCACAGAAGGATCCACCAGTGCAAGGTCCTCCTTGATGGTGCTCTTTAGTTCAGAGACCAGAGCACTCACGACTCCTGAGGATGCAGCCAACCTGCTGCTTTCCAGCTTAGAATCGACAGCAGGAGGTTCCAGATGTTCAGAACTTGCCTGGTGGCCTTCTGAGTTCATCACAGTCTCTGACGTCACTGTCACATCAGAACAGTCAGCCACTGGATGTCGGTCTTCTGTGTCAGGGTCAACTTTCTCCTGGGCAGACGACTGAACGTCAACAACGTTGGAATCAGGGGAAATCTCGGTCCTGATTTTGTCAGCCACAGCCAGGAGAAAGTTCCTCAGAGGTGCATCCAGGCCACAGTCCATAGCACCCTTTGATGTTCCTTCAGGGCTGTTGTTCAGCAAAGCCACTACCTTCAACGTGAGAGGGGCAACAACAGCTTCCAGCTGGTCATGAATGTTGACAGGAGAGCCTCGAGGCGCTCTCAGCCAGCAGCACACTCGGCAGATTTGCCAAAAATCCTGCAGCTTCTTCATAGTTCTGAGCAGCAGGTTACTGCCAGGATTTGTTCCAGTCAAAAGAGGAATTCGGCCAGGTCCATGATTTACCATCTTCATAACTGCACAGTTCATCTAGTAAACAAAATGTAATAAAAGAGCTATTAATGTGCTGTATAGAAGTTTCAACAACATGTTCACAATCCTGTTTTGTTATTTTAAAAAAAGCAGATTCAGATTTATTCCATCATTAAGGCTAGCATTAGATTTAGTCATTCATATGTTTGTGTGCTTCACATCTTATGTGATTCTCATAGATATATAAAACTAAAAAAAAATTGAGATGGAAACAGGAATAAATTAATTCAGTTTCAAGTTCAAGTGTCTTACCTGCTTTAACATGTCGTCATAAAAACTGGAGGTGAGGCTGAAAGTTGTGTGGCTGTTTACTGTGTCCCTCATCTCTGGTGGCAGAATTGCTCTGATGGATTCGGTGACCTCATTGTGGATTTTAGTGAAATAGGTGCCCTTTGTGAGGTCAAACAGGGCTGTGATATCCTCACTAATAGGTGCACCATCACTGCAGCTCTCTGTGTCCAAGTGCTTTAGTCCACTCTGCAGTTTGATAATGTTCTCATCCATCCCACTGAGGTTTTCCACTGGTGAGCATCTGAAGAAGACAGTCACCTCACCGTCCATCCCTGAAGCTGGATCCGCCACCTCCTCCTCATCTGCTTTGTCCTGAGCAAGGCTGTTCTCCAGGACGGTCATAAAGTCTTTTGGTGTCAACTATATTCAAAGAAAATAAGGAGAACAGAGGAATTAATTCATAATGAATAGACCAGAATTTTGCAGGCAAAGTAATAAATCAAATTAGTGGATTGACTGAAGATCACTTTCACTGTTTACTCTGATCTTTAATATAGAACAACTTACTCTGCTAGGCCAGACGTTTCTCGGTCCACTTTGTGTGCAGGGAGGGACACTGGGCTCTTGGCTCACTTCATCATCCTCCACTGCTGCACAACAAATAACAGCACATTTCCTCCTCAGTCTCTTCATCTTTTTTCTTTCTGAAATGAATGTGGAAAAATTCCCTTTGAGTCTATTACTATACTGATACACACTGTGCAACCTGTTTCAGAAAAACAATAATACAGTAAAAGTAAATAAAATGAGAATTAAATTAAACATTAATAAACTTCATATTAATGGGTTTTACTGTTTTATGTATTTCACAACTTGTGATAATAGACGTAGTCTATTATAGTCTTATTAGGAACACACAGTTCCCCCTTATCCTATTATTTTAGCCAATATCCCACCATTATTAATTAATGTGATTAATTGTTAACCAGTAAACCTGAAATCAATAAATCCCTTTTTAAAACATCAGTATAACTCATAGTATCCGTTCTGATCTCTGATTAGCTAAATCCTGTATTAATGTGCTGAGATATTAAAAGTGCTGCTGGTATGGAGCGTGGATCTTAGTACTGATAGGTGGGGTCAGGAATCAGCATGTAGATGGAGTAAAGGGCCTGAAACCGTACTGAACATGCTCTATGTAAAACCTCCGTTCAGCTTAAACCAAGGAGCTGAAACTGTAATGATCATATGACCAGAACTAGAAAGTTAAGGACATGACTGTAGTTTATAAGGAGGTTCTACTGAAGGATCTAGATTCTAAAGTTTTACCCCTCATTACTAGACCATGTTAAAGAGAACAGAGATGCTGTGAGCGGGACTTTAGCTTAGTGTAGCTCAGTATGTCTCTAAAGCCGTCGCCGTCCACCACGTCCGTCTCTATAACGGTACACACCCATGTGTGATTTCCTTACACCGCCGTGCAGCACACTTTATCTCCGACAACATGGACCAGATAGTCTCTGTCTTAAAGCTTGTGGATGTTCGTTTTCGATCTGGTACATCGCTGCAGTTTTGATATCGTCCTCTAGAAAAGAACTACCACTGTTTTCAGCAGCGCATCGTTTTTAGTAGCGCTACTGAGGAGAACCAATTTCCTACTGCCCTCTAGCGGACAATTCGAAAACAGTCCCCACTGATCCTCCACTTGAACGAAGAACCAGCTAGTAAAATTACATTACAGTAACGTGTTTTAACTGATAGTTTTGGTTAAGCGGTTGTTAATTAGTTAGTTAATCGTTTATGGTTAATTAGTTAATCATTTACAGCGTCACTAGTACACTCTAAAAAATGATTCATGGTGTTAGTAAATACAACATAAGAAAAACAGTCCATTCAACATAAAAAAATATGCTTGTTGCCTTTTTTTGAAATTGTAAGTTCAGACAAATAAAAAAAAATAATTTGTGTTTGGATGCATTTTTTTAATCCTTTTTTAATGCATAATTTTTGCTTCAGCACAACAACGGAGAAATTTTGAGTTCAACCAACGAAAATATTTGCGCTGCTGGAACTAAAAAAAAAAAGAGCATTTGTGCTCAGCTCTCATTTTCCCCCTTCTCATTTTGGAGACGGACGTATTCCCATTTTCTGCTTGTACCTGCTAACACAAGGGACTGTTTTCATTTTTATTAAGTATATCACCTCTTATAAACGTCATAATTCATATTTATATTTCTGCAAGTAGCAAGTCTGTCTTTACAGGAGAACCCCGGTTCAGAAGGTTAGCACGCCAGCTAGCTAGCCTAGTTTAACTAGCTAATGCTGGCTAGCTTAGCTAAGCTAGGTTAAACCAGTTTGAAGTTCAGTCAGAAGGAGCCAGAGTACGGGTTTCTGTTAGGAAATTTAAATGTTTTAGCTCAAACTGCTGAATAAACAACTCAGTTGCCATCAGTTAACTCTGGCTAGGTTAGAATTTCCACAGACTGCTTAGCTAGCTAAGGTTCAGCTAGTTAAGGCGGCTGAAAGAAAGAAAAGAGCGCCATTTTAGTTTAAGTTTACATATATGGCGAAATGCCGATTTCTTGTTGGTTGATTTGATGTTAAAATACAGAAAAAAAATACTCATGACTTTTCAAAATGCATTGGTGCTGTAAAATTTGCAAATTTAAAAACCAGAAATAAGACTGAGCTCTTAAAAGCATTATAGGCTACGGCATTGGCATAGCGGTCAGACCTTGCCCTGTCTTTACTGGGAATGTTACTGTTCATTTAGAACATGGGGTAGCCTTAAAACACACGTGTCAAGACACCATTCATCACAATTCAAACGAAATGAAGTGTTAGCATTTAAATGTCCATGTTGTACACTAAATACCATTTCCACAGAAAAGGAGTTCTTTGAGCACATTGGTCACCATTTAAAAAAGCAAGAAACTATAACATGTGTGTTCAAAAATTGTCATTTCAGAACAAACATTTATGGGACATATGCATCGCACAGAAGCCGGAAAACACAATCCTCACTCACTTTGTGACCTCAAAGGTGAGTTTTTACAGAGGAAAATAGTGAACCCTTTAAATACAGGGGACGATCTTGATGATGATGCAGATGATGATGATAATCAGAGTGCAGAGGTGGCAGGAGAAGATGCTGAAAATGAAACAAGAGAACTACCCAATTTGATTGAAAAGAACCTAGCCCACCTGCTCCTGAAATTGGAAAGTTTATTTAATGTTCCTAATAGGTGTATTGATGAGGTGGTGGAAGAACTAAATTTCATTTCCCGCGCAGCTTCAGGACCTGTTATAAGAGAGATTTTACAGTCATGTTTAAACAAGAACAGTTGTCAGGTAGATGGTCGAATAATTTCAGAGATTGTGACACAAATCTGTGAATCTAATCCTATTAGTTTAGCACTGGGGACTGATGGCCCTCTCTCCACTTCCTACAAACGAAGGGAGTATTTTAAAGAGCATTTCTCAGTGGTGGAGCCCATTGAATATGTGCTGAGTGACAGTGAGCGGAGAAGCTTCCAGTATGTACCAATTCTGAAGTCCTTACGTGAGGTTTTGAACAAGAAAGAGATCCAGGACTTCATCCTTAACAGTAGGAAAGATGTACATGCCGGCACTGAAGCACAGTATAAGACTTTTCATGATGGCACATACTTTAAAGCCAACAAACTCTTATCAGGCCCTGACCCAGCCATTAGTCTCATGTTATACATAGATGATTTTGAAATCTGTAATCCACTTGGAACATCCAGAAAAAAGCACAAAATTACTGCTGTGTACTGGGTTTTAGCAGATGTGCCACCTTTGCTCCGATCCTCACTCACATCAATCTACTTATCCATTCTCTGCAAGACAGATGATATAAAGCAATTTGGCTATAGTGCAGTGTTAGAGCCCTTACTGAAAGATCTTGTGACCCTAGAAGAAGAAGGAATTTTCATATCTTCTTTAAGTAGACAGGTCAAAGGTACTGTGTTTTGTGTCGTTGCAGACAACCTTGGCGCTCATTCTATTGGAGGATTCGTTGAAAGCTTCTCTAGTTCACATTTCTGTCGGTTCTGTCTTGGAGAAAGGTCACAGTTCAAGGTAAGTGAAGTTAGAACAGGAGCATTTTCTCCTAGGACAAAAGAAGGCCACAAAGTTCATATCCAGATTGCACAGGAGTCTGGTGTGTCTCATTGCTTTGGAGTAAAGAGGCTGTGTCCACTAACAGAAAAGCTACAACATTTTGATGTGTTAACAGGCTACCCACCTGATTTGTTACATGACCTTTTCGAAGGTATTGTACCATTGGAGTTGGCCTTGTGCCTTGATGCTTTAATTCGAGCAAAGTATTTCACTCTTGAAGAACTGAACAAATTAATCAGAGATTTCCCATATAGGTGGGCAGATAAAAAAGATGGACCACAGCCAGTTCCTCTTAATTTTGCTTCAAAAAGAACTGTCGGTGGGAATGCCCACGAAAACTGGACTTTGCTGCGCCTCCTTCCCTTAATTGTTGGAGCAAAAATACTAGAGTGTGAGCCAATATGGCAGGTTCTTTTGAACCTCAAGGAGATAGTTGAACTGGTCCTATCCCCAGTTCATACTGAGGAGACTATTTGTTTTTTAGACAGTAAAATTTCAGAGCATCGGCACAGATTCCTTGAAGCCTTCCCCCAGTGTGGTCTTATTCCGAAACATCATTTTGTAGAACACTATCCACAGCTGATTAAGAATTTTGGTCCACTTGTGTCATTTTGGACAATGCGTTTTGAAGCAAAACACAGCTTTTTTAAACGTGTTGTTAGACATACCCACAGCTTTCGAAACATTCTGCTGTCTCTCTCAGTGAAACATCAGTTAATGGTTGCAATTCATTTGCATGAAAGTAATGCTGAGCCTTTTTTACAGGTAACCAAGCTGTCAACAGTGGATTTGAGTCTTCTGAAGGAAGACGTTAAGGAAGCATTGGAAAGAAGATTTCCTGGTGAGTCATGTGTTCAGATGGCTAACACAGTGTGTTACTATGGCACTACCTACTCAATTGGAATGATCCTGGCTAATGGTTCGACAGGTGGACTACCAGATTTTGGGGAGGTAAATCTGATTGTTGTCGTTAAAGGAAAACTTGCATTCATTGTAAAATGTTTGAATGCTTGGTATGTGGAACATCTGTCAAGCTACGAACTTGACAACACCAGAACAGTGAAAGTTCTTAATCCATCGGAATTGTCGGACATGTTCCCTTTAGCAGCATATATAATTGAAGGGAAACGTTTTGTGACTCTAAAGCGCTTCATTTACTTACCATAAATGGCTCAGTAGTGTACCTTCGATGTATCTGATTCATGCTGGTGATGTAAGGAATTCTTTCTGGTCTCACACCCCATTTTTTTGTGAAATGCTTAAAATTTCATATGTGGCAAAGAAATTCAGTTATTACATCCACTCAAACTATAGTTGGAAACAACTTAAAGGAGAACTCTGGTGTGAAATTGACTTTGGGTGTAGTAAAACATAAAGAGTACTAACCTTTGTTGAATAACCCACCTCCATTCTCCTGCAGCTTTCCCAGATCCAGGAATTTTGTTCTGTTTGTGCAAACAGACCTTACAATGGGTGAAACAGGGCATACTCTTATAGCTCCTCAAAGTAGCTCCATCTTAAAGTAAAGATGCAATCAGTAGAGTGATGAGCACATAATGAAGCTCATGTTAGAATACATGCTGAGGTATGTGTGCGTCACTCTACTTTAAGATGGCAGTGCCCGGAGATTCAGCTACACTACAGGTTGTAAACAGTGGTTTTCAATAAACGTCTTGTGCACTTTTAAAGTTCATAATGCCTTGTTTTAAATGCCAGTGCTCTCTGTATTCTACCAATGAGGCATTTTTGAGCCTGGATAACGGTGTAAAAAGCTATTTATCTGCAGGGGCAAGAGTATGCCCCATGTCACCCATTCTAAAGTCTGCTTGGACAAACTGCACAAAATTGCTGGATTTCAGAAAGCTGCAGGAGAACTGAGGTGGTCTATTCATCAAAGGTAAGTAATTTTTATCGTGTCTTACTACACCCAAAGTCAATATTACACTGGAGTTCTCCTTTAATGTGTTGTTTCCTTATAAGAGCCTGGCTTTGGAATAAATTTCTCCTGTAAACGAGAAACTCTATTCAGAATATTGTGTTGTTCAGGGCTATACCTGAAGAGACTGGAAGCTGAGGCTATTCTTGCTATACTGTGAATTTCTGCCAGTTCCACCCAGAACATATGATTAAACCTGCTGGCTGAACAAGAAACATGCAATAAATCCAGATGTTTTATTGTGGGCTCTGCAAAACTCAGCCTTGTTAATACTACATAACAAAAAACTAATGTAAGATGGTGTAAAAATAGACTTTAGTTTAAAAAGAGTTTTGAATGTTGATTACTTTCATGATTTTTCGCACACACACACACACGGTTTTACACTTTCTGAGAATATTTTTGTACTTTTGTTAAATATTTCTTAGTAAAACCAAAGTTTTTTGGTAGTAGTAGTGTCTTAATCTCTTATGTCTTTTTAGTTTGATGCGGCAATGTCTCAACCTGCTAAACTTCGGATCATACTTCAAGATCATGACATTCGTAGACTAGATTTACCTTCTGGAATCCCTGATACTGTGGACGAACTTCATTCTCTTGTGCAACAGACATTTCAAATTGAGGGTAGTTTCGCTTTGCATTTTAAAGATGCCGATTTTGGAGACTATTTTTCTCTAAATTCAGTAAACGATGTCAAGGACAAAGACACACTTAAGGTGGTCCATGTTTTGGAGTCACCCATGGTCACCTTAACCTTGACTAATCTGGACAGCTCCTGCCCAAGTGGAACAGAAAGTGCCATTTATCCTCAATCTGACAGTTGCTCATCTGGATCCCAAGATACAGTGATTCTCTCATCACCTGAGCATATGACACACCGCTCTCAGTGCTGGCCTGTGGAATTTCCAATTCCTCGTTTTACCTACAACACAGAACTTGTGCTTGCATCAGGTAATGAGGCTTTCGAGAAGGAGGGAATTCTTCTGAGTCCTACCACAATTCTTCCTGATATGCTTGAAAAATTGGCTGACACCATTTATCAGTATGTTGCCTATCCTACAAGTGCACAATTAAACCATGTTGCAGAAGCACTGATTCAAAAACATCCTTGTCTGAGAGAACCAGGTTCATTTAACGGATGTTATGGATGGCAGCAAAGACTGAAATATAAAATGGCCAATTACAGATGCAAACTTCGAACACTTGGGTGCCCTGAACTAGAAGTGAACTCTCTGAAAAAGAAGCGAGCACATGAGAAGGCAGCTGCAAAAAATATAAAGAAGCCAAGAAAGGCAGAGGTGAATTACTTGCCGCCTCACCCACAAGGAGAAACAGAAGAAAGTTTGGAACAAGTCAGACTGGACCTCTTGAGTGAAGTTAAGAAGAGGAATAACTCTAATAACATCAGTGAGAAAATGGCAAGGACATTCTCCATTCGCAGACAGGAAGTTGTCAACCTAGCCCCACCTGTCGATGCTTTCAAAGAACGCTGGCCTGCCCTTTTTGATGTAGCCCAGGTGAGTGCCTTAATTGAATGCCTTACTAGTTCTCTACCCTAGTCCTACAATAGTCTCTTGCCTTGCACATTTTAACATTTTCTGGTGGGTAGAGAGTACTCCAGGACCAGGATTGACAGCCACAGGAATAGTTGATGGAAATGTTTAGCGTTAAGTGAAGGCATGTTTTATTGTGTGCCCTACAGATACGTGAAGAGTTCAAGAGAATAACCACAATCAACCTTGAGGCAACTTTCATGGCAAAGCTGGATCAGTACTGCCCAAAACTAATGGACTTGGTGTCATCAAGAGGAGGAGCTGCAAAATTGAAGATTCAGCAAATAAAGGAAACACTTCTTGAGGTATTCTAAAAAAACTGAAGATTGAGCTAACTGAGCTAATGCTTGAATGACTAAACTGACAGTTTTAGCCCTAAAATGGCAGCCTTAGGGTGTTTTTACATCTGAAAGTTTGGATCAGAGTTGGCTCCAAGTTCATGTGTTTATTACATTGTACACATTTGGTCTGGTTAGTTCTGGTTTCACACTGCAGTTTACTTTATTACATCCTGTTGTCATCAGCTATGTGGGCTTTTTCTTTTTTATGTATTGAGTGAGTTGATTTGATGTGACAAATTATAGCTCTCTGTCAGTATCTCCCCTTCCTTGGCATTGCAGTTTCGCAGCAGAATGAGCATAACAGATTATCCTCAGATTCCTTTTATTTCTGTTTATGTATATACAGAGTTAAACCACAGTTACAGTAAAAAAAAAAAATTCTATTATCTTTTTATTAATTATATGTTTAACATGTTTTTCAGGATCACACGATTGAAAGACGCAGAGAAGTTGCAATCCGTTGCATGGTGGTTTACCTCGGAGAAAAGGAAGACGATCTATTCAAGGAATACTTGGTGGGTAAAATGAAATTGCTGTCTACTTTACAACATTTCACTAACTACAACAATATTGAAACTGAAATACTGGTCTGAATTTTTCTATAAGGATGCTAAAGCTCTGAACAGAGATCTTGCTGGGGAGGTGATGAAGATCATGGTTAACAAAGCTACCAGTACATCTGATCCAGCCAATGCCACTATCGTGATAGAGGGAACAGAAGTCCTGAGCGGACTGGATATACCAAGGGCATGTGCCTTGCTGATGGGTCTCATATATGCCCTTAATCTCAGCTACCCAACACAACTGAGGCACACCTTTGAGGTTTTCCAAAAGTTACTCTTGGAACTGGATGGACTAAAAGCTAGTCCAAAAGTAATGTCTCTTAAACAAAAGCTGCTCTTATAATATCTGAGAAGTGTGGATGTAGTGTGGATTTTTTTTTTCTTTTTGGAAGACACATGACACACATCGGATTGTTCTGTTCTAAAACTCTAAACTGTACACACTTGACTGCAAAGTAAGACTTTTCATTTTGGCTTAACATGGCAGTGATTAATATTTTTGTTACATACTGATTTCTAATGAAAGAATACAATTCATGCTTAAAGTTCAGTTCAGTTCAACGGACCCTTTTTGTGTATGTTAATGTCTAAATATTGTTGAGTTGCTGTATGATGAATGCTTCAAGAGATGGTTTAACCGTGTAACCTTGCCAAAGCATTTGTAAATGGAAGGTAAAGAAGTTTATTTCAGTAATGTTGTCTGTTAACAAATGTGCTCTGATTGGTGGTTTCAGTGCCTTCTCTGCACATTGCACAGAGCATTTATTTTTATTTTGGTGCAAGAGACATGAAGTATCTGATACAGCAAAATTTGCCAGTGTTAAATCTATGGTGTTGGTATAAAATTAAGATTGACTTAAATTTTGACAATTTAGTGTTAATTTAGTAGTGGTGATTTACAACTGGCAAATATGCTGTGCAGCAATTTGTTGTTCTCAAAACCTAAATGTTTGTATATTGCATATTTACTCCACTGGTATGTTCTGTTAACTGCTGCCCCGCTTCAAACGTGACGTGGCTGCGATCGATCTGTATTAATTCACCGCTCTAAACGTGACGTGGCTGCGATCGATCTGCATTAATTCCCAATTAATTCCCCGCTGTATTAATTCCCCGCTCTATACGTGACGTGGCTGCGATCGATCTGTATTAATTCCGCGCTTGAAACGTGACGTGGCTGCGATCGATCGGAATTTAATCCGCGCTCTAAACGTGACGTGGCTGCGATCGATCTGTATTAATTCCCCGCTCTAAACGTGACGTGGCTGCGATCGATCTGTATTAATTCCGCGCTCTAAACGTGACGTGGCTGCGATCGATCTGTATTAATTCCGCGCTCTAAACGTGACGTGGCTGCGATCGATCTGTATTAATTCCGCGCTTTAAAGGTGACGTTGCTGCGATGCAATCGGACTTAATTCCGCGCTGTAAACGTGACGTGGCTGCGATCTGTATTAATTCCGCGCTGTAAACGTGACGTGGCTGCGATCGATCTGTATTAATTCCGCGCTTCAAACGTGACGTGGCTGCGATCGATCTGTATTAATTCCCCGCTCTATACGTGACGTGGCTGCGATCGATCTGTATTAATTCCCCGCTCTATACGTGACGTGGCTGCGATCGATCTGTATTAATTCCCCGCTCTATACGTGACGTGGCTGCGATCGTTCGGTATTAATTCCGCGCTGTAAACAGGACGTTCCTGCGATCGATCTGTATTAATTCCCCGCTCTAAACCTGACGTGGCTGCGATCAATCAGTATTAATTCCCCGCTCTATACGTGACGTGGCTGCGATCGATCAGTATTAAATCCGCGCTTCAAAGGGGACCCTGCTGCGATGCGATCGGTCTTAATTCCGCGCTCTAAACGTGACGTGGCTGCGATCGATCTGTATTAATTCCGCGCTTCAAACGTGACGTGGCTGCGATCGATCTGTATTAATTCCCCGCTCTATACGTGACGTGGCTGCGATCAATCAGTATTAATTCCCCGCTCTAAACGTGACGTGGCTGCGATCGATCTGTATTAATTCCCCGCTCTAAACCTGACGTGGCTGCGATCAATCAGTATTAATTCCCCGCTCTATACGTGACGTGGCTGCGATCGATCAGTATTAAATCCGCGCTTCAAAGGGGACCCTGCTGCGATGCGATCGGTCTTAATTCCGCGCTCTAAACGTGACGTGGCTGCGATCGATCTGTATTAATTCCGCGCTTCAAACGTGACGTGGCTGCGATCGATCTGCATTAATTCCCCGCTTCAAACGTGACGTGGCTGCGATCGATCTGTATTAATTCCGCGTTGTAAAGGTGACGTGGCTGCGATCGATCTGTATTAATTCCGCGTTGTAAAGGTGACGTGGCTGCGATCGTTCGGTATTAAATCCGCGCTTCAAAGGGGACCCTGCTGCGATGCGATCGGTCTTAATTCGGCGCTCTAAACGTGACGTGGCTGCGATCGATCTGTATTAATTCCGCGCTTCAAACGTGACGTGGCTGCGATCGATCTGCATTAATTCCCCGCTTCAAACGTGACGTGGCTGCGATCGATCTGTATTAATTGCGCGTTGTAAAGGTGACGTGGCTGCGATCGTTCGGTATTAATTCCGCGCTGTAAACAGGACGTGGCTGCGATCGATCTGTATTAATTCCCCGCTCTATACGTGACGTGGCTGCGATCGATCTGTATTAATTCCCCGCTCTATACGTGACGTGGCTGCGATCGATCTGTATTAATTCCCCGCTCTATACGTGACGTGGCTGCGATCGATCTGTATTAATTCCGCGTTGTAAAGGTGACGTGGCTGCGATCGTTCGGTATTAATTCCGCGCTGTAAACAGGACGTGGCTGCGATCGATCTGTATTAATTCCCCGCTCTATACGTGACGTGGCTGCGATCGATCTGTATTAATTCCCCGCTCTATACGTGACGTGGCTGCGATCGATCTGTATTAATTCCGCGCTTCAAACGTGACGTGGCTGCGATCGATCTGTATTAATTCCGCGTTGTAAAGGTGACGTGGCTGCGATCGATCTGTATTAATTCCGCGCTGTAAACGTGACGTGGCTGCGATCGATCTGTATTAATTCCGCGCTCTAAACGTGACGTGGCTGCGATCGATCTGTATTAATTCCGCGCTAAAAACGTGACGTGGCTGCGATCGATCTGTATTAATTCCGCGCTTAAAACGTGACGTGGCTGCGATCGATCTGTATTAATCTGTATAAAATTCCGCGCTGTAAACGTGACGACGTGCGTGTGCTGCGATCGATCTGTATTAATTCCGCGCTCAAAACCGTGACGTGGCTGCGATCGATCTGTATTAATTCCCCGCTCTAAACGTGACGTGGCTGCGATCGATCTGTATTAATTCCCCGCTCTAAACGTGACGTGACGTGGCTGCGATCGATCTGTATTAATTCCCCGCTCTAAACGTGACGTGGCTGCGATCGATCTGTATTAATTCCGCGCTGTAAACGTGACGTGGCTGCGATCGATCGGTATTAATTCCGCGCTCTAAACGTGACGTGGCTGCGATCGATCTGTATTAATTCCGCGCTCTAAACGTGACGTGGCTGCGATCGATCTGTATTAATTCCGCGCTTTAAAGGTGACGTGGCCGCGTTCGTTCAGTATTAATTCCGCGCTCTAAACGTGACGTGGCTGCGATCGATCTGTATTAATTCCGCGCTCTAAACGTGACGTGGCTGCGATCAATCTGTATTAATTCCGCGCTCTAAACGTGACGTGGCTGCGATCGATCTGTATTAATTCCGCGCTTCAAACGTGACGTGGCTGCGATCGATCTGTATTAATTCCCCGCTCTATACGTGACGTGGCTGCGATCGATCTGTATTAATTCCGCGTTATAAAGGTGACGTGGCTGCGATCGATCTGTATTAATTCCGCGCTGTAAAGGTGACGTGGCTGCGATCGATCTGTATTAATTCCCCCGCTAAAAACGTGACGTGGCTGCGATCGATCTGTATTAATTCCCCGCTCTATACGTGACGTGGCTGCGATCGATCTGTATTAATTCCCCGCTAAAAACGTGACGTGGCTGCGATCGATCTGTATTAATTCCGCGCTCTAAACGTGACGTGGCTGCGATCGATCTGTATTAATTCCGCGCTTCAAACGTGACGTGGCTGCGTTCGTTCGGTATTAATTCCGCGTTGAAAAGGTGACGTGGCTGCGATCGATCTGTATTAATTCCGCGCTCTAAACGTGACGTGGCTGCGATCGATCTGTATTAATTCCGCGCTTAAAACGTGACGTGGCTGCGATCGATCTGCATTAATTCCCCGCTTCAAACGTGACGTGGCTGCGATCGATCTGTATTAATTCCGCGTTGTAAAGGTGACGTGGCTGCGATCGATCTGTATTAATTCCCCGCTCTATACGTGACGTGGCTGCGATCGATCGGAATTAATTCGCCGCTCTAAACGTGACGTGGCTGCGATCGATCGGTATTAATTCCGCGCTCTAAACGTGACGTGGCTGCGATCGATCTGTATTAATTCCCCGCTTCAAACGTGACGTGGCTGCGATCGATCTGTATTAATTCCGCGCTCTAAACGTGACGTGGCTGCGATCGATCTGTATTAAATCCGCGCTCTAAACGTGACGTGGCTGCGATCGATCTGTATTAATTCCGCGCTCTAAACGTGACGTGGCTGCGATCGATCTGTATTAATTCCGCGCTGTAAACGTGACGTGGCTGCGATCGATCTGTATTAATTCCGCGCTCTAAACGTGACGTGGCTGCGATCGATCTGTATTAATTCCGCGCTCTAAACGTGACGTGGCTGCGATCGATCTGTATTAATTCCCCGCTCTAAACGTGACGTGGCTGCGATCGATCTGTATTAATTCCCCGCTCTATACGTGACGTGGCTGCGATCGATCAGTATTAAATCCGCGCTTCAAAGGTGACGTGGCTGCGATGCGATCGGTCTTAATTCGGCGCTCTAAACGTGACGTGGCTGCGATCGATCTGTATTAATTCTGCGCTCTAAACGTGACGTGGCTGCGATAGATCGGTCTTAATTCGGCGCTCTAAACGTGACGTGGCTGCGATCGATCTGTATTAATTGCGCGTTGTAAAGGTGACCCTGCTGCTATGCGATCGGTTTTAATTCGGCGCTCTAAACGTGACGTGGCTGCGATCGATCTGTATTAATTCCGCGCTTCAAACGTGACGTGGCTGCGATCGATCTGCATTAATTCCGCGCTCTAAACGTGACGTGGCTGCGATCGATCTGTATTAATTCCGCGCTCTAAACGTGACGTGGCTGCGATCGATCTGTATTAATTCCGCGCTGTAAACCTGACGTGGCTGCGATCGATCTGTATTAATTCCGCGCTGTAAACAGGACGTGGCTGCGATCGATCTGTATTAATTCCCCGCTCTAAACGTGACGTGGCTGCGATCGATCTGTATTAATTCCCCGCTCTAAACGTGACGTGGCTGCGATCGATCTGAATTAATTCCCCGCTGTAAACGTGACGTGGCTGCGATCGATCTGTATTAATTCCGCGGTGTAAAGGTGACGTGGCTGCGATCGTTCGGTATTAATTCCGCGCGCTCTAAACATGTGGCCGCAGCACACGATCTGAATTTATTCCGCGCTCTAAACGTGACGTGGCTGCGATCGATCTGTATTAATTCCCGGCTCTAAACGTGACGTGGCTGCGATCGATCTGTATTAATTCCGCGCTTAAAACGTGACGTGACGTGGCTGCGATCGTTCGGTATTAATTCCGCGCTGTAAACAGGACGTGGCTGCGATCGATCTGTATTAATTCCCCGCTCTAAACGTGACGTGGCTGCGATCGATCTGTATTAATTCCGCGCTCTAAACGTGACGTGGCTGCGATCGATCTGTATTAATTCCCCGCTCTAAACGTGACGTGGCTGCGATCGATCTGTATTAATTCCGCGCTCTAAACGTGACGTGGCTGCGATCGATCGGTATTAATTCCGCGCTGTAAACGTGACGTGGCTGCGATCGATCTGTATTAATTCCGCGCTCTAAACGTGACGTGGCTGCGATCGATCTGTATTAATTCCCGGCTCTAAACGTGACGTGGCTGCGATCGATCTGTATTAATTCCGCGCTCTAAACGTGACGTGGCTGCCAATCGGTATTAATGCCGCGCTGTAAATATGACGTGGCTGCGATCAATCTGTATTAATTCCGCTCGTCAAAGGTGAGTTGGCCGCGATCGATCTGTATTAATTCCGCGCTCTAAACGTGACGTGGCTGCGATCGATCTGTATTAATTCCGCGCTTCAAACGTGACGTGGCTGCGATCGATCTGTATTAATTCCGCGCTTTAAACGTGACGTGGCTGCGATCGATCTGTATTAATTCCGCGCTCTAAACGTGACGTGGCTGCGATCGATCTGTATTAATTCCCCGCTCGAAACGTGACGTGGCTGCTATCGATCTGTATTAATTCGGCGCTCTAAACGTGACGTGGCTGCGATCGATCTGTATTAATTCCCCGCTTCAAACGTGACGTGGCTGCGATCGATCTGTATTAATTCCGCGTTGTAAAGGTGACGTGGCTGCGATCGATCTGTATTAATTCCCCGCTCTATACGTGACGTGGCTGCGATCGATCTGTATTAATTCCGCGCTTCAAACGTGACGTGGCTGCGATCGATCTGTATTAATTCCCCGCTTCAAACGTGACGTGGCTGCGATCGATCTGTATTAATTCCGCGCTCTAAACGTGACGTGGCTGCGATCGATCTGTATTAATTCCCCGCTCTAAACGTGACGTGGCTGCGATCGATCTGTATTAATTCCGCGCTCTAAACGTGACGTGGCTGCGATCGATCTGTATTAATTCCGCGCTCTAAACGTGACGTGGCTGCGATCGATCTGTATTAATTCCCCGCTCTAAACCTGACGTGGCTGCGATCAATCAGTATTAATTCAGCGGTCTAAATGTGACGTGGCTGGGATCAATCTGTATTCATTCCGCGCTGTAAAGGTGACGTTGCTCCGTTCGATTTGTATTAATTCCCCGCTCTAAACGTGACGTGGCTGCGATCGATCTGTATTAATTCCGCGCTGTAAACAGGACGTGGCTGCGATCGATCTGTATTAATTCCCCGCTCTAAACGTGACGTGGCTGCTATCGATCGGTATTAATTCCGCGCCCCAAACGTGACGTGGCTGCGATCAATCTGTATTCATTCCGCGCTCTAAACGTGACGTGGCTGCGATCGATCTGTATTAATTCCGCGCTTCAAACGTGACGTGGCTGCGATCGATCTGTATTAATTCCGCGCTCTAAACGTGACGTGGCTGCGATCGATCTGTATTAATTCCGCGCTTAAAACGTGACGTGGCTGCGATCGATCTGTATTAATTCCGCGCTTTAAAGGTGACGTTGCTGCGATCGATCTGTATTAATTCCCCGCTCTAAACGTGACGTGGCTGCGATCGATCTGTATTAATTCCGCGTTGTAAAGGTGACGTGGCTGCGATCGATCTGTATTAATTCCGCGTTGAAAAGGTGACGTGGCTGCGATCGTTTGGTATTAATTCCGCGCTCTAAACGTGACGTTGCTGCGATCGATCTGTATTAATTCCCCGCTCTAAACGTGACGTGGCTGCGATCGATCTGTATTAATGCCGCGATGTAAAGGTGACGTGACGTGGCTGCGATCGATCTGTATTAATTCCCCGCTAAAAACGTGACGTGGCTGCGATCGATCTGTATTAATTCCCCGCTCTAAACGTGACGTGGCTGCGATCGATCTGTATTAATTCCGCGCCCCAAACGTGACGTGGCTGCGATCGATCTGTATTAATTCCGCGCTCTAAACGTGACGTGGCTGCGATCGATAGATCTGTATTAATTCCGCGCTCTAAACGTGACGTGGCTGCGATCGATCTGTATTAATTCCGCGCTCTAAATGTGACGTGGCTGCGATCGATCTGTATTAATTGCGCGTTGTAAAGGTGACGTGGCTGCGATCGATCTGTATTAATTCCGCGATCTAAACGTGACGTGGCTGCGATCGATCTGTATTAATTCCGCGCTCTAAACGTGACGTGGCTGCGATCGATCTGTATTAATTCCCCGCTCTAAACGTGACGTGGCTGCGATCGATCTGTATTAATTCCGCGCTTTAAAGGTGACGTTGCCGCGTTCGTTCAGTATTAATTCCCCGCTCTAAACGTGACGTGGCTGCGATCGATCTGTATTAATTCCGCGCTCTAAACGTGACGTGGCTGCGATCGATCTGTATTAATTCCGCGTTGTAAAGGTGACGTGGCTGCGATCGTTCGGTATTAAATCCGCGCTTCAAAGGGGACCCTGCTGCGATGCGATCGGTCTTAATTCGGCGCTCTAAACGTGACGTGGCTGCGATCGATCTGTATTAATTCCGCGCTGTAAACAGGACGTGGCTGCGATCGATCTGTATTAATTCCGCGCTGTAAACAGGACGTGGCTGCGATCGATCTGTATTAATTCCGCGCTCTAAACGTGACGTGGCTGCGATCGATCTGTATTAATTCCCCGCTCTAAACGTGACGTGGCTGCGATCGATCTGTATTAATTCCGCGCTCTAAATCGTGACGTATTCGATCTGTATTAATTCCGCGCTCTAAACGTGACGTGGCTGCGATCGATCTGTATTAATTCCCCGCTCTATACGTGACGTGGCTGCGATCGATCTGTATTAATTCCGCGTTATAAAGGTGACGTGGCTGCGATCGATCTGTATTAATTCCGCGCTCTAAACGTGACGTGGCTGCGATCGATCTGTATTAATTCCGCGCTCTAAACGTGACGTGGCTGCGATCGATCTGTATTAATTCCGCGCTTCAAACGTGACGTGGCTGCGATCGATCTGCATTAATTCCCCGCTTCAAACGTGACGTGGCTGCGATCGATCTGTATTAATTCCGCGCTCTAAACGTGACGTGGCTGCGATCGATCTGTATTAATTCCGCGCTCTAAATGTGACGTGGCTGCGATCGATCTGTATTAATTCCGCGCTCTAAACGTGACGTGACGTGGCTGCGATCGATCTGTATTAATTCCGCGCTCTAAACGTGACGTGGCTGCGATCGATCTGTATTAATTCCCCGCTCTATACGTGACGTGGCTGCGATCGATCTGTATTAATTCCCCGCTCTATACGTGACGTGGCTGCGATCGATCTGTATTAATTCCGCGTTATAAAGGTGACGTGGCTGCGATCGTTCGGTATTAATTCCGCGCTGTAAACAGGACGTGGCTGCGATCGATCTGTATTAATTCCGCGTTGTAAAGGTGACGTGGCTGCGATCGTTCGGTATTATTAATTCCCCGCTCTAAACGTGACGTGACGTGGCTGCGATCGATCAGTATTAAATCAGCGCTTCAAAGGTGACCAGGCTGCGATGCGATATGTATTAATTCCGCCCTTCAAACGAGACGTGGCTGCGATCGATCTGTCTGTATTAATTCCGCGCGCTAAACGTGTGACGTGGCTGCGATCGATCTGTATTAATTCCGCGCTCTAAACGTGACGTGGCTGCGATCGATCTGTATTAATTCCGCGCTTCAAACGTGACGTGGCTGCGATCGATCTGTATTAATTCCGCGTTGTAAAGGTGACGTGGCTGCGATCGATCTGTATTAATTCCCCGCTCTAAACGTGACGTGGCTGCGATCGATCTGTATTAATTCCGCGCTAAAAAGGTGACGTGGCTGGCTGCGATCGATCTGTATTAATTCCCCGCTCTAAACGTGTGACGTGCTGCTGCGATCGATCTGTATTTAATTCCGCGCTTCTAAACGTGACGTGGCTGCGATCGATCTGTATTAATTCCGCGCTGTAAAACGTGACGTGGCTGACGTGGCTGCGATCGACGTGGCTGCGATATTAATTAATTCCGCGGTCTAAAGTGACGTGGCTGCGATCGATCGGTATTAATTCCGCGCGTCAAAGGTGAGGTGGCCGCGTTCGTTCGGTATTTATTCCGCGGTCTAAACGTGACGTGGCTTGGATCGATCTGTATTAATTCCGCGCTCTAAACAGGACGTGGCTGAGATCGATCGTATTAATTCCCAGCTCTAAACGTGACTTGGCTGCGATCGATCGGACTTAATGCCGCGCTCTAATTGTGACGTGGCTGCGATCGATCGGTATTAATTCCGCGCTCTAAACGTGACGTGGCTGCGATCGATCTGTATTAATTCCGCGCTCTAAACGTGACGTGGCTGCGATCGATCTGTATTAATTCCCCGCTCTAAACGTGACGTGGCTGCGATCGATCTGTATTAATTCCGCGTTATAAAGGTGACGTGGCTGCGATCGTTCGGTATTAATTCCGCGCTCTAAACGTGACGTGGCTGCGATCGATCTGTATTAATTCCCCGCTAAAAACGTGACGTGGCTGCGATCGATCTGAATTAATTCCCCGCTAAAAACGTGACGTGGCTGCGATCGATCTGTATTAAAGTGTGACGTGGCTGCGCTCTAAACGTGACGTAAACGTGACGTGGCTGCGATCGATCTGTATTAATTCCGCGCTCTAAAGGTGACGTGGCTGCGATCGATCTGTATTAATTCCGCGCTCTAAACGTGACGTGGCTGCGATCGATCTGTATTAATTCCGCGCTCTAAACGTGACGTGGCTGCGATCGATCTGCATTAATTCCCCGCTTCAAACGTGACGTGGCTGCGATCGATCTGTATTAATTCCGCGCTTCAAACGTGACGTGGCTGCGATCGATCTGTATTAATTCCGCGTTGTAAAGGTGACGTGGCTGCGATCGATCTGTATTAATTCCGCGCTGTAAACAGGACGTGGCTGCGATCGATCTGTATTAATTCCGCGCTCTAAACGTGACGTGGCTGCGATCGATCTGTATTAATTCCCCGCTCTATACGTGACGTGGCTGCGAT
>JAMWET010007145.1:0-18997 GCA_024036415.1 Prochilodus magdalenae
AACAGAGTTCAAAGCTGGTGGTGTTATAGGCGGGCAGGAGCCCTCTGAACATAGCTGTCCGTTCCGCAGGTTGCTATAGATGGTGTGAAGTTTTTTAACACTGCGGAGATACATATGAGACCTTTTTGGTTTTGAGTTGAGAAAACATTTATATCTGGAGAACGGTAGAAATAATGCTTTCACCATGTATAGATAGGAGCCATTCCCATTGGTGAATGCATGGCACGGTGGTAGTTTCATAGCTCTGGGCTATTGTGATTCCCTGAAGCCAGGGTGGCTTGCCATCATCGATGGAACTATGAATTCTGAATTACACCGGCGAAACAAAAAGATACCAGGACATCCGTCTGAGAGCTGGAACTCAAAAGAACGTGGAGCAGGACAGTGACCCGAAGCTCACAAGTCTACCAAAGACGATTAAAAAATGAAATCTAAATTTTTACTTTCCTGTAGAATGTTGGGGAAGGATCTGAAAGGGGTGGCTCATGTGAGGAAACCCACCAACATCCCAGAGTTGAAACTGTTCTCTTGCGGAGCCAGCCTACAGAAACCCCCGCCAAGCTGGCTGATCTGAGTGTTTTAGTCACGTGCTGTAATTAATTTTCTCTCTAATCGTTAATTGCGGTTTCTCTTTCTGTGAAAATTACTACTAGATTTCGTGAAAATGTCGTTTGTTAGTCTCTTCAGTTCCCAAATTTCTTACAGGGTGCTTGTTAAGAGTAAGAGGTCGATGTACACCGTGGTGAACATTCCTACTGTCGCCGAAAACATGTTACATAAGGCGACCCGATTCAAAAATTCAAAAACAATAAGATTTCACCATTTAAGAATTTATACTCTTCATTCTGTGTTCAGATCAAAACATAGGGTTTAAAGGATGTGCTCATGGGTGGCACGGTGGGGGGCACTTGCATGCCTCAAGGGCTGGACGTGGTCTTGGGTGTGATTCCTGGTCGGCGGGGTGTCCAGAGGTCCTTTCAGTCCGACAAAAACCGTGCACTGAAGTGAATCGTAGATGCTGAAGTATCCGTCCTAGCTGACGTGTTTGATGTGTGGTCCTGTGATGGACCCGGTGACCTTATCCTATAGCCACAAAATAAACATGGTGGAGGGCTATGGTACCAGTGATTACCGGTGCGTCCTGCGTGTGGTCCTGGTGGATCCCAGGTGGTACCAGACATTCCAGACACGTCCATCTGCCTCCATTTTCTCCAGGCCTCCCAGGTGACTCCACGTTCTCCAGGAGGCCCAGGTGAGCCCAGGTGGTCCAGGTGACCACGTGGTCCACTTTCCCCCTGAGGTCCAGCGTGGGTCAGGTGCCTCAGGTTATCCCCCAGGTGGGCCAGGTATGGGTGTTCCAGGTGGTCAGGGGGAGCTTGTAAACTATTCTCCTCAGGTTTGTGATAAATGTTCACACACACCAGCCTTGTGCTCCTGTCCAGGGATGAAATGATGTCTCCTAAGCACGCCGAATCAACGATCAAGTTTACACCTGGCCAAAAGTGGTCGTCCTTGAGGAGAAACTTAGAGTCAGTCACCGATGAAGAGCTCAAGCTGTGCACAGATGACGGTCAAACCAGTCAAACCGGTCTTCAGTTTTCAGCATCAGGAAAAAAGCCATATTAAATAAACCCATAATAAAAAATCCATATTAAAAAAACATTAAAAAAACCATAATTAAAAATGTATATTAAAAAAACAAGATCAGTGTCTAAGATCGGACTCTAAGATCGGGCTCTAAGATCGGGCTCTAAGATCGGTGTCTAAGATTGGGCTCTGTAGATCGGGCTCTGTAGATCGGTGTCTATGATCGGGGTCTAAGATCGGTGTCTATGATCGGGGTCTAAGATCGGGCTCTATGACTCGCCTATTTTTTACTTTCTCAGGGCTCTAAGATCGGGCTACTAACGCATCGGGTATCTAAGGATCGGGCTCATATGATCGGGCTCTCTCTGTAGATCGGGGATCTGTAGATCGCGCCTCCTAAAGACTCGGCTGTCTAAGATCGGGCTCTATGATTGGGCTCTAAGATCGGGCTCTAAGATCGGGCTCTAAGATCGGGCTCTAAGATCGGTGTCTAAGATTGGGCTCTGTAGATCGGGCTCTGTAGATCGGTGTCTATGATCGGGGTCTAAGATCGGTGTCTATGATCGGGGTCTAAGATCGGGCTCTATGATCGGGCTCTAAGATCGGGCTCTAAGATCGGGTTCTAAGATCGGGCTCTATGATCGGGCTCTGTAGATCGGGCTCTAAAGATCGGTGTCTAAGATCGGGCTCTATGATTGGGCTCTAAGATCGGGCTCTATGATCGGGCTCTGTAGATCGGTGTCTAAGACCGGGCTCTAAGATCGGGCTCTATGATCGGGCTCTGTAGATCGGTGTCTAAGACTGGGCTCTAAGATCGGGCTCTAAGATCGGGCTCTGTAGATCGGTGTCTAAGATCGGGCTTTGTAGATCGGGCTCTAAGATCGGGCTCTAAGATCGGGCTCTATGATCGGGCTCTGTAGATCGGTGTCTAAGACTGGGCTCTAAGATCGGGCTCTAAGATCGGGCTCTAAGATCGGGCTCTGTAGATCGGTGTCTAAGATCGGGCTTTGTAGATCGGGCTCTAAGATCGGGCTCTAAGATCGGTGTCTAAGATCGGGCTCTGTAGATCGGGCTCTAAAGATCGGTGTCTAAGATCGGGCTCTATGATTGGGCTCTGTAGATCGGTGTCTATGATCGGGGTCTAAGATCGGTGTCTATGATCGGGGTCTAAGATTGGTGTCTATGATCGGGGTCTAAGATCGGTGCCTAAGATCGGGCTCTAAGATCGGGCTCTAAGATCGGGTTCTAAGATCGGGCTCTATGATTGGGCTCTAAGATCGGGCTCTATGATCGGGCTCTGTAGATCGGTGTCTAAGACCGGGCTCTAAGATCGGGCTCTATAGATCGGTGTCTAAGACTGGGCTCTAAGATCGGGCTCTGTAGATCGGTGTCTAAGATCGGGCTTTGTAGATCGGGCTCTAAGATCGGGCTCTAAGATCGGGCTCTAAGATCGGTGTCTAAGATCGGGCTCTGTAGATCGGGCTCTAAAGATCGGTGTCTAAGATCGGGCTCTATGATTGGGCTCTGTAGATCGGGCTCTGTAGATCGGTGTCTATGATCGGGGTCTAAGATCGGTGTCTATGATCGGTGTCTATGATCGGGGTCTAAGATCGGTGCCTAAGATCGGGCTCTAAGATCGGGCTCTAAGATCGGGTTCTAAGATCGGGCTCTATGATCGGGCTCTGTAGATCGGGCTCTGTAGATCGGTGTCTAAGACCGGGCTCTAAGATCGGGCTCTAAGATCGGGCTCTATGATCGGGCTCTGTAGATCGGTGTCTAAGATCGGGCTCTGTAGATCGGGCTCTAAAGATCAGGCTCTAAGATCGGGCTCTAAGATCGGTGTCTAAGATCGGGCTCTGTAGATCGGGCTCTAAAGATCGGTGTCTAAGTTCGGGCTCTACGATCGGGCTCTAAGATCGGGTTCTAAGATCGGGCTCTAAGATCGGGCTCTAAAGATCGGGCTCTAAGATCGGGTTCTAAGATCGGTGTCTAAGATCGTCTGACTGCTTGTTAGGAGCCTCTCTGATTCCTGTTTTATATCTAACCTCCTCAGGAATAAGAGAGAGATGTGTGAATGTCTGAGTGTCTCTTTCGAAGGTAAGGGTAACGGCAGTGACTGTAGGCTATTGTTTGATGGATGGACGCAGTTGTAGTATTTTTTTGGTTAACATTGGTTTTTGTAATGTTTTGTTATATATAAAGAAAACATTACTCTTTATATATTAAACAAAGTTACTCTCGGCCGGGCACTCCTGGGAAGGTTAGCCACTGTTCCACGTTTTCGCCATTTGTGGATAATGGCTCTCACTGTGGTCCCAAAACTTTAGAAATGGCTTTATAACCTTTTCCAGGATGATGGATCTCAGTTACTCTCTTTCTCATTTGTTCCTGAATTTCTCTGGACCTCGGCATGATGTCTAGTTTTGAGTATCTGTTGGTCTACTTGGGCATGTAGGTTTGGATTTTTTTCTCCCTTAAAAATAAAAACCTTAATTTAAAACTGCATTGTGTGTTTACTTGTGTTGTCTTCGACTAACATTTAATTTTTTTTGATGATCTTAAACATTTAAGAGACAAACACGCAAAAAAATAAGAAATCATAAACACTTTTTCACACCACTTATATATAAGTGTTTATTGATGATGTTTCAGTCCTGAGTTAAACAGCCCATTGAAACTCACCTCTGCTACCAGCAGCCTCCTCCTCCTAGCCTGAGTTATCAGCCAGTCCTGCAAACACACAGCACATACACTGAGCACTGGGCAGAACCAGCAGACGGTCATTTCACCAGGCCTGTAGACGTCCTGTACTCCTGAAGTGTCAGGGGGTGGGAAGTAAGTGGTTCCAAAAAGGCCAGATGTTTTAGATTTATGAAGTGAATGAAATAATTGTGCAGTTGTTTTGTTTTCAGTGTAACGCAGGTCAAAAATATTTATTCATCATTTTAATTGTTTATTTTAATGTTAATTGAAAATTTGTTAATTAGTCAATTAAACTAGTGGGTATTTAAACTGTAATGTATGCGCTAGACTGTTAGCAGTTAGCAATCCAATCTAAATAGCTAGCTATGTTAGCAGTTAGCAATCCGATCTAAATAGCTAGCTATGTTAGCAGTTAGCAATCAAATCTAAGTGCTTTGTGTTAGCCAGCAGTAAACAACAGTAAAGGACAGCAGTCTGGGTCTGATGGGGTTTAGCTAGCAGTGCTAACTTCTCCCATGTCCCGCATTAACAGTGAATTTAAAGCCTGTATAATCTGGCATAACGCTCCAGACCATTAGAGTATACAGTGCTCCTATAATATTGCTCAATATATTAAAGACTCATTAACAATAAATATTGTCATTAATTTTATTTTATTTTATTTTATTTATTTTTATTTTTGATGTATCACAATATTATATTGTTAGCCAAAACAATTATGTCTGTTTTGCACAATTTAAAAGCTGTAGTTCCCCTTTTTAATTATGCTTAACCTTCATTGCAAGGAAGTTTTTAAGGTAACTGCACAATTCCATTAGTCTTTTGACTGGAATCTATTATAATTCATTATGGAGCCTGACTTTATGAAGTTATACACTCTTGCTTTATAAAGGGTTATGTATATAATTATATACACGCCCATACCTGACACTATAAATACCATATACAGCATTAGGCATGTGTGGTGCACTGTAAATGTGGAACCCATTAAAGTGTAGCCACATATTCATGTATGTATATAATTACTGAATATGATTATTAGACAGATGTAATACTCCACCATGTTCCTCTGTGTTGAAACAGCCAGTCTGATATTGGGTCCTTTGGCACTGCAGAACTTTGCTGCTTTGGAGCAGTTCCCTCGTGCCTCCCAGAAATAGTAGAAGGAACCATCATAGTGAAGCCACGCCTCCTTTTTGTCAGTCAGTAATGTCCCTTTGAAAAACGAAACAGACAGTTTAGCAGTTATTTTAAAAATAAATTCCCACGCTTGTGCTCTGTTGTTGTTATTGTACACGTCTAGACTGCGTGGGGAACCAGAAATGGTTCTTCCGCATCCCGATTGGGCTTCTGTATTTATAAAAAAGGAGTAGTGATGTCATCTATCTGCATTCCTTCTGCATTCAGCAGAAAACCGCCCCCTCCGAAAATCAGTTCCTTCCACCTTCAGTACGCATCATCAGAAGGTTTTTTTAAATGCTTGAACTAATGCCTAAACCAAAAAATCTTAAATTAAATCTTAAATAAAATCTTAATGCTCTTTACCCAGAGTGACTTACGAGGGTATTCATTTTACAGGTGGGCCAGTGTAGTGTTAGGAGTCTTGCCCAGGGACTCTTATTGGTGTAGCACAGCGGTAATCACCCAGACCAGGATTCAAACCCCAGTCTCCTACATGTGGTGGCGGCTCCCTGGTGGGTAGTGGTATTACCAACCGGTGGTACTGTACTATTGAGAATGACCTTAGTTACCTTAGAGTACGACCTTTGTCCCGTGGCATTGGGCACAGTGAGCTTAGCGCTGTGTTAAGTTGCTCCAGAGCTCGTTCTATTGGTCAGTGCGTTTCTGTTTTGTGTGTAACTGAACTCAGCAGCGGGTTCACTTTAATGCGGCTGATTTCACTATACGGAGCACACTTTGGACGTTTCGGGTATTTTGGATGTAGGAGACACATTTCCTGAATCCTAGAGTCACCCTGTCCACTCTTTCACCGTGACTCATATCCGTAGTTATTAGTCTGTGAAAATGAGGCTGAGATGCTCGTCATCTGCCTGTCACCGTGTGTGAACCTTCTAAGACTTGTGTTCGTCTTGTGTGAAGCTGACTGATGGACAGTCAGGAAGCCACTATAACCGTGACGTCAAAGTCAGTCTAAGTTCAGTCTGAACCATAGGCGCTTGGACTGCTCCTGAACCCTGGGGCTACACGAGGTCATGGGCCCTTTGGGTCTACAACACCTAAAACTTTAAACTTTTAAAAGTTGAAAAATGAAGATGCACACAACCTCACTGCCTGTCAGAGACTTCAGCTCCGTCATCCGTCCCTGCGCGACCTTAAGCCCAGAGCCAGGCGAGGGAAAGCCACATGGTTGAAAATTCAAGCTTCGAGGGCTGTCCATTCCCAAACCAAGCTGAACTGTGCTTCAGCAGGTTCGTTCTTCATTTCCTGGTCCACCTTAAATGGTGCCACAGCTACACCACTGTATACATTGTAACTGACGCGCCATTTAAGGTGGAAGGGAGAATCTTAATAACAGGTTGGTGAAGAAGAAGGCAGCCGCTGGTGCTGGTGCCTTGCAGCTTAGCGAGTGAGAGTGGGGAAAGTGATAAATAGACTGAAGTCATCCAAACTGAGAGACAATCCACCACTCCAGAACCTTCACTAAGGCGCGTCCGCTCCCACCACACCGATAGCTCCGACAGCTGAGGACCCAGACCCCAGCAGGGCTGCCGGGTGGAGAGAGTGTAATGGTTTGATTGGCTATAATACAGCTTCAGCACTCTCAGAAAACTATTAGATTTATTACATATCTAATAAATATCTTTTCTCGTTTGGTAGGTAGGCCTGTGATCCAGCTTGTTAGGCCAAAAAAAAAAAAATCCTAGACCCACAAACAAAATCGACCAAAGACCTAAATCCCTCCAGGCCTCCTGGGCTTTGGCCCAGAGAAGCAGATGTACAGAATTACCCTGGAGTATCGTAATACCCAAAGGGTGCATTCATTTTTGCACATTCCCATCATCACGTTTGAGCAAGCCAGCAGCGCAGTAATGATATTTGAGAGAATATGAAACCTGAAGAGGCTCAGGGTACCACAGGAGGACCAACAGACTTACAGAGTATGATCAGTGTCAGAACGGTGATCAGCATCAGAGAGTTGAAGATCAGTAGCATGGTGGTCAGCTTGCTGCTCGGCGGCGGTCCTGTTGGAGAGATGGTGGACAGTGTGAACGCAGGATGCAGCGGCTCGTTAGTGAACGCCAGACTGAATTGAATAGGTTCTGTGGGTTCTCACTGTGTGTCAGGTTCTCCACAGAAGGGGGGCTATGGAGGGTTTGGTACACATTCTCCGTCCTCCGACTCTCAGATGGCTCCATCCTGTTCCTCTACGGCTTCTCCTATGAGCAAGAGAGAGAGTTCAGTAGCGCCGAGTGTGATGTCATGATAGTTACGTCATGTGTTAATATTTACTGTGTACTGTGATGTAGGTGTGATGTAGCTGTGATGTAGGTGTGATGTAGGTGTGATGTAGGTGTAATGTAGCTGTGATGTAGGTGTGATGTAGGTGTGATGTAGCTGTGATGTAGGTGTGATGTGATGTAGGTGTGATGTAGGTGTGATGTAGGTGTGATGTAGGTGTGATGTGATGTAAGTGTGATGTAGGTGTGATGTAGGTGTGATGTGATGTAGCTGTGATGTAGGTGTGATGTAGGTGTGATGTAGGTGTGATGTGATGTAGGTGTGATGTAGGTGTGATGTGATGTAGCTGTGATGTAGGTGTGATGTAGGTGTGATGTAGGTGTGATGTGATGTAGCTGTGATGTAGGTGTGATGTAGGTGTGATGTGATGTAAGTGTGATGTAGGTGTGATGTAGGTGTGATGTGATGTAGCTGTGATGTAGGTGTGATGTAGGTGTGATGTGATGTAGGTGTGATGTAGGTGTGATGTGATGTAGCTGTGATGTAGGTGTGATGTAGGTGTGATGTGATGTAGGTGTGATGTGATGTAGCTGTGATGTAGGTGTGATGTGATGTAGCTGTGATGTAGGTGTGATGTAGGTGTGATGTAGGTGTGATGATGTTAACCATTAGGACATCTGTTTGGCTGGGACTAGAGGATGACCAGCACTGCACTGTGCAGCAGCAGATGAGCTATCGTCTCTGACTGTCCATCTACAAGGTGGAGCAGCAAGGTAGGAGTGTCTAATAGAGTGGACAGTGAGTGGACACAGTGTCTCAACACTCCAGCAGCACTGCTGTGTCTGATCCACTCACACCAGCACCACCCACACTCACACACCACCACCACGTCAGTGTCACTGCAGTGCTGAGAATGATCCACCACCCACATCATACCTGCTCTGTGGGGGTCATATTTCTCATTATGAGATCATTGCTACAACATTTCTTAGATATGATGAGTAAATTACATATTCACACAGGTATAGTATCACCTGGGGGTGTGCTGTAATATGAGCGATTACAGAACCTCAGTAATCTAATCCTGTTTAAATCTATGAATGTGTATTACAGGCCTGCTCAGCAGTAATTAGGAAGTGAAGTACCTTCTATAGCCCCCCAAGCTATCTATCTATCTATCTATCTATCTATCTATCTTTCTCTCAGTCACACTATCTATCTATCTATCTATCTATCTATCTATCTATCTATCTATCTATCAATCTATCTATCTATCTATCTGTCTATCTATCTGTCTATCTATCTATCTATCTGTCTATCTATCTGTCTATCTATCTGTCTGTCTGTCTGTCTGTCTATCTACTATCTATCTATCTATCTATCTATCTATCTATCTATCTGTCTCTCTATCTACTATATATCTATCTATCTATCTATCTATCTATCTATCTATCTGTCTATCTATCTGTCTGTCTGTCTGTCTGTCTATCTACTATCTATCTATCTATCTATCTATCTTTCTCTCAGTCACACTATCTGTCTCTCTATCTACTATCTATCTATCTATCTATCTATCTATCTATCTATCTATCTATCTATCTATCTATCTTTCTCTCAGTCACACTATCTATCTATCTATCTATCTATCTGTCTATCTATCTATCTATCTTTCTCTCAGTCACACTATCTATCTATCTATCAATCTATCAATCTATCAATCTATCTATCTTTCTCTCAGTCACACTATCTATCTATCTATCTATCTATCTATCTATCTGTCTATCTATCTGTCTATCTATCTGTCTATCTATCTGTCTATCTATCTGTCTGTCTGTCTGTCTGTCTGTCTATCTACTATCTATCTATCTATCTGTCTCTCTATCTACTATCTATCTATCTATCTATCTATCTATCTATCTATCTGTCTCTCTATCTATCTATCTATCTATCTATCTATCTATCTATCTATCTATCTATCTATCTATCTATCTATCTGTCTATCTATCTGTCTATCTATCTATCTGTCTATCTATCTGTCTATCTATCTGTCTGTCTGTCTGTCTATCTACTATCTATCTATCTATCTATCTATCTATCTTTCTCTCAGTCACACTATCTGTCTCTCTATCTACTATCTATCTATCTATCTATCTATCTATCTATCTATCTATCTATCTATCTATCTATCTATCTGTCTATCTATCTATCTTTCTCTCAGTCACACTATCTATCTATCTATCTATCTATCTATCTATCTATCTGTCTATCTATCTATCTATCTGTCTGTCTGTCTATCTATCTATCTATCTATCTATCTATCTATCTTTCTCTCAGTCACACTATCTATCTATCTATCTATCTATCTATCTATCTATCTATCTATCTGTCTATCTATCTATCTATCTATCTATCTGTCTGTCTGTCTGTCTGTCTGTCTATCTACTATCTATCTATCTATCTATCTATCTATCTATCTATCTATCTATCTGTCTCTCTATCTACTATCTATCTATCTACTATCTATCTATCTATCTATCTATCTATCTATCTATCTATCTATCTATCTATCTTTCTCTCAGTCACACTATCTATCTATCTATCTATCTATCTATCTATCTATCTGTCTATCTATCTATCTATCTATCTATCTATCTTTCTCTCAGTCACACTATCTATCTATCTATCTATCTATCTATCTATCTGTCTATCTATCTATCTATCTATCTATCTGTCTGTCTATCTATCTATCTATCTTTCTCTCAGTCACACTATCTATCTATCTATCTATCTATCTATCAGTCACACTATCTATCTATCTATCTATCTATCTATCTATCTATCTATCTATCAATCTATCTATCTATCTATCTGTCTATCTATCTATCTATCTGTCTATCTATCTGTCTATCTATCTGTCTATCTATCTGTCTGTCTGTCTGTCTGTCTGTCTATCTACTATCTATCTATCTATCTATCTATCTATCTATCTATCTATCTATCTGTCTCTCTATCTACTATCTATCTATCTATCTATCTATCTATCTATCTATCTATCTATCTATCTATCTGTCTATCTATCTGTCTGTCTGTCTGTCTGTCTATCTACTATCTATCTATCTATCTATCTTTCTCTCAGTCACACTATCTGTCTCTCTATCTACTATCTATCTATCTATCTATCTATCTATCTATCTATCTATCTATCTATCTATCTATCTATCTTTCTCTCAGTCACACTATCTATCTATCTATCTATCTGTCTATCTGTCTATCTATCTATCTGTCTATCTATCTATCTATCTATCTATCTATCTATCTATCTGTCTATCTATCTGTCTATCTATCTGTCTGTCTGTCTGTCTGTCTGTCTGTCTATCTACTATCTATCTATCTATCTATCTATCTCTCAGTCACACTATCTGTCTCTCTATCTACTATCTATCTATCTATCTATCTATCTATCTATCTATCTATCTTTCTCTCAGTCACACTATCTATCTATCTATCTATCTATCAATCTATCTTTCTCTCAGTCACACTATCTATCTATCTATCTGTCTATCTATCTATCTATCTATCTATCTATCTATCTATCTATCTATCTATCTTTCTCTCAGTCACACTATCTATCTATCTATCTATCTGTCTATCTATCTATCTATCTATCTATCTATCTATCTATCTATCTATCTATCTATCTATCTTTCTCTCAGTCACACTATCTATCTATCTATCTATCTATCTATCTATCTATCTATCTATCTGTCTATCTATCTGTCTATCTATCTGTCTATCTATCTGTCTGTCTATCTACTATCTATCTATCTATCTGTCTCTCTATCTACTATCTATCTATCTATCTATCTATCTATCTGTCTCTCTATCTATCTATCTATCTATCTATCTATCTATCTATCTATCTATCTATCTATCTGTCTATCTATCTGTCTATCTATCTATCTGTCTATCTATCTGTCTATCTATCTGTCTGTCTGTCTGTCTGTCTGTCTATCTACTATCTATCTATCTATCTATCTATCTATCTATCTTTCTCTCAGTCACACTATCTATCTATCTATCTATCTATCTATCTGTCTATCTATCTATCTATCTATCTATCTATCTATCTATCTATCTATCTGTCTATCTATCTGTCTATCTATCTATCTGTCTATCTATCTGTCTATCTATCTGTCTGTCTGTCTGTCTGTCTGTCTATCTACTATCTATCTATCTATCTATCTATCTATCTATCTATCTATCTATCTTTCTCTCAGTCACACTATCTGTCTCTCTATCTACTATCTATCTATCTATCTATCTATCTATCTATCTATCTGTCTATCTATCTATCTTTCTCTCAGTCACACTATCTATCTATCTATCTATCTATCTATCTATCTATCTATCTATCTATCTATCTGTCTATCTATCTTTATTTACTAGTGGTGATCTGAGGAGCTTGATTTAACCCCTAATCCTTAATTTCATTAAAGAAAGTTTTTTGTCATGAAAATGTAAATACCTGGAGAGCACTTCCTGCAGGAGTTAAATGAACCCACTTTACCGGATTAATGGTACTCTAAATCCCAGTTAGCCGCACGGCATGCTGGTATTGTTGGGAAATTTGGCCTCAATTTGTATAATACTGGCGTAAATATCCATGTGGTTTAACGTTCCGGGTCATTTTGGGGAAATGACAGCAATCCTGATACCCTACGAATCAGGGAGTTAATCAGCCCGGCACTGAGTACATTATCAGACCTCCTCTGGCCAAGCCAACCCCTCTCAGAGCTGCTGAGGGACTTTACCCTGATCTAACTGTCCTGCGTCTGAAAAGGAGCTACATGATAACTTTTAATAATCTTCTACCTAATATTTCCCATGTGGACAGTGTTCTGTTCAAGATGTTGTACTGGCCAAATAATCTAATTACACTGAACGAAACAGATGAATGTCTGATATGTGGAGGCGTCTGAAAGGTAAGGTGGTGCAGTCAGGAGCTGATAAGGCTCAGTCAAAGTGAGAAGAGAGGATGGTGTTCCTACCGTCACTGATGAATCTGTGGCTCGTTCAGTCTTCTGTGGTTTTGGAAATATGGACGCGACAGCCCAGTGGAGTTGGTTTAACTTCAGTCCTCCTTCCTGTTTCACCCACAGGACGTTCCATTACTGGAGCCTGGCCTTCATTAGAGGACACCCAATCAGGAAACGCTTACTCACCAGACCGCCATACAGAAGAGCTTTCCCCAGAGCTCCATCTACAGATCCAGTCTCCAGGAAACCGGGGGCGGGGTTAATAACCGTATTAATAACCACACCTCTTAACTCCACCTACTACACTAACAACTACACCTCTATACTCCATCTACTACACTAACAACTACACCTCTATACTCCACCTACTACACTAACAACTACACCTCTATACTCCACCTACTACACTAACAACTACACCTCTATACTCCACCTACTACACTAACAACTACACCTATACTCCACCTACTACACTAACAACTACACCTCTATACTCCACCTACTACACTAACAACTACACCTCTATACTCCACCTACTACACTAACAACTACACCTCTATACTCCACCTACTACACTAACAACTACACTTCTATACTCCACCACCTACACTAACAACTACACCTCTATACTCCACCTACTACACTAACAACTACACCTCTATACTAACAACTACACCTCTATACTCCACCACCTACACTAACAACTACACCTCTATACTCCACCACCTACACTAACAACTACACCTCTATACTCCACCTACTACACTAACAACTACACCTCTATACTCCACCTACTACACTAACAACTACACCTCTATACTAACAACTACACCTCTATACTAACAACTACACCTCTATACTCCACCTACTACACTAACAACTACACCTCTATACTAACAACTACACCTCTATACTCCACCTACTACACTAACAACTACACCTATACTCCACCTACTACACTAACAACTACACCTCTATACTCCACCTACTACACTAACAACTACACCTCTATACTCCACCTACTACACTAACAACTACACCTCTATACTAACAACTACACCTCTATACTCCACCACCTACACTAACAACTACACCTCTATACTCCACCTACTACACTAACAACTACACCTCTATACTTCACCTACTACACTAACAACTACACCTCTATACTCCACCTACTACACTAACAACTACACCTCTATACTTCACCTACTACACTAACAACTACACCTCTATACTCCACCTACTACACTAACGACTACACTTCTATACTCCTCCTACTACACTAACAACTACACCTCTATACTCCACCTACTACACTAACAACTACACCTCTATACTCCACCTACTACACTAACGACTACACCTCTATACTTCACCTACTACACTAACGACTACACCTCTATACTCCACCTACTACACTAACGACTACACCTCTATACTTCACCTACTACACTAATGACTACACCTCTATACTTCACCTACTACACTAACGAGCACACTTCTATACTCCACGTACTACACTAACAACTACACTCCTATACTCCACCTACTACACTAACAATTACACCTCTATACTCCACGTACTACACTAACAACTACACTTCTATACTCCACCTACTACACTAACAACTACACCTCTATACTCCATCTACTACACTAACAACTACACCTCTATACTTCACCTACTACACTAACAACTACACCTCTATACTCCACCTACTACACTAACAACTACACCTCTATACTTCACCTACTACACTAACAACTACACCTCTATACTCCACCTACTACACTAACGACTACACTTCTATACTCCACCTACTACACTAACGACTACACCTCTATACTCCACCTACTACACTAACGACTACACCTCTATACTCCACCTACTACACTAACAACTACACCTCTATACTCCACCTACTACACTAACGACTACACCTCTATACTTCAACTACTACACTAACAACTACACCTCTATACTCCACCTACTACACTAACGAGCACACTTCTATACTTCACCTACTACACTAACGAGCACACTTCTATACTTCACCTACTACACTAACGAGTGTACCTCTATACTTCACCTACTACACTAACGAGCACACTTCTATACTTCACCTACTACACTAACGAGCACACTTCTATACTTCACCTACTACACTAACGAGCACACCTCTATACTTCACCTACTACACTAACGACTACACCTCTATACTTCACCTACTACACTAACGAGCACACTTCTATACTTCACCTACTACACTAACGAGCACACTTCTATACTCCACGTACTACACTAACAACTACACCTCTATACTCCACCTACTACACTAACAACTACACCTCTATACTTCACCTACTACACCTCTATACTTCACCTACTACACTAACTACACCTCTATACTCCACTTACTACACTAACGACTACACCTCTATACTTCACCTACTACACTAACAACTACACCTCTATACTTCACCTACTACACTAACAACTACACCTCTATACTCCACCTACTACACTAACGACTACACTTCTATACTCCACCTACTACACTAACAACTACACCTCTATACTCCACCTACTACACTAACGACTACACCTCTATACTCCACCTACTACACTAACAACTACACCTCTATACTCCACCTACTACACTAACAACTACACCTCTATACTTCACCTACTACACTAACAACTACACCTCTATACTCCACCTACTACACTAACGACTACACTTCTATACTCCTCCTACTACACTAACAACTACACCTCTATACTCCACCTACTACACTAACAACTACACCTCTATACTCCACCTACTACACTAACAACTACACCTCTATACTTCACCTACTACACTAACGACTACACCTCTATACTCCACCTACTACACTAACGACTACACCTCTATACTTCACCTACTACACTAATGACTACACCTCTATACTTCACCTACTACACTAACGAGCACACTTCTATACTCCACGTACTACACTAACAACTACACTCCTATACTCCACCTACTACACTAACAATTACACCTCTATACTCCACGTACTACACTAACAACTACACTTCTATACTCCACCTACTACACTAACAACTACACCTCTATACTCCATCTACTACACTAACAACTACACCTCTATACTTCACCTACTACACTAACAACTACACCTCTATACTCCACCTACTACACTAACAACTACACCTCTATACTTCACCTACTACACTAACAACTACACCTCTATACTCCACCTACTACACTAACGACTACACTTCTATACTCCACCTACTACACTAACGACTACACCTCTATACTCCACCTACTACACTAACGACTACACCTCTATACTCCACCTACTACACTAACAACTACACCTCTATACTCCACCTACTACACTAACGACTACACCTCTATACTTCAACTACTACACTAACAACTACACCTCTATACTCCACCTACTACACTAACGACTACACCTCTAAACTTCACCTACTACACTAACGACTACACCTCTATACTTCACCTACTACACTAACGAGCACACTTCTATACTTCACCTACTACACTAACGAGCACACTTCTATACTTCACCTACTACACTAACGAGTGTACCTCTATACTTCACCTACTACACTAACGAGCACACTTCTATACTTCACCTACTACACTAACGAGCACACTTCTATACTTCACCTACTACACTAACGAGCACACCTCTATACTTCACCTACTACACTAACGACTACACCTCTATACTTCACCTACTACACTAACGAGCACACTTCTATACTTCACCTACTACACTAACGAGCACACTTCTATACTCCACGTACTACACTAACAACTACACCTCTATACTCCACCTACTACACTAACAACTACACCTCTATACTTCACCTACTACACCTCTATACTTCACCTACTACACTAACTACACCTCTATACTCCACTTACTACACTAACGACTACACCTCTATACTTCACCTACTACACTAACAACTACACCTCTATACTTCACCTACTACACTAACAACTACACCTCTATACTCCACCTACTACACTAACGACTACACTTCTATACTCCACCTACTACACTAACAACTACACCTCTATACTCCACCTACTACACTAACGACTACACCTCTATACTCCACCTACTACACTAACAACTACACCTCTATACTCCACCTACTACACTAACGACTACACCTCTATACTTCACCTACTACACTAACGAGCACACCTCGATACTTCACCTACTACACTAACGACCACACTTCTATACTCCACATACTACACTAACAACTACACTTCTATACTCCACCTACTACACTAACAACTACACCTCTATACTCCACCTACTACACTAACAACTACACCTCTATACTCCACCTACTACACTAACGAGCACACCTCTATACTCCACCTACTACACTAACGAGCACACCTCTATACTCCACCACCTACACTAACGACCACACCTCTATACTCCACCACCTACACTAACGACCACACCTCTATACTCCACCTACTACACTAACAACTACACCTCTATACTCCACCTACTACACTAACGACCACACCTCTATACTCCACCTACTACACTAACGACCACACCTCTATACTCCACCACCTACACTAACGACCACACCTCTATACTCCACCACCTACACTAACGACCACACCTCTATACTCCACCTACTACACTAACAACTACACTTCTATACTCCACCTACTACACTAACAACTACACCTCTATACTCCACCTACTACACTAACAACTACACCTCTATACTCCACCTACTACACTAACAACTACACCTCTATACTCCACCTACTATACTAGCGAGCACACCTCTATACTCCACCACCTGCACTAACGACCACACCTCTATACTCCACCACCTACACTAACGACCACACCTCTATACTCCACCTACTACACTAACAACTACACCTCTTTACTCCACCTACTACACTAACGACCACACCTCTATACTCCACCACCTACACTAACGAATACACCTCTATACTCCACTACTACAATAATGACTACACCTCTATACTCCACCTACTACACTAACAAATACACCTCTATACTCCACTTACTACAATAACGACTACACCTCTATACTCCACCTACTACACTAACAAATACACCTCTATACTCCACTTACTACAATAACGACTACACCTCTATACTCCACCTACTACACTAACGACTACACCTTTATACTCCACTTACTACACTAACAACTACACCTCTATACTCCACCTACTACACTAACAAATACACCTCTATACTCCACTTACTACAATAACGACTACACCTCTATACTCCACCTACTACACTAACAAATACACCTCTATACTCCACCCACTACACTAACAACTACACCTCTATACTCCACTTACTACAATAACGACTACACCTCTATTGTTGCAACAAGTCATTATCTATTCAGAAATCTAGAAAGTTCTAAGGGTGCACAAACTTTTGAGCCACACTGTATAATTTATAACTGGATTGATGATCACTCACGCTGGTAAACTCCTCGTAACTGTAAAGCGTGGTATCGCGACTGAGGAAGCCGCCCACGTAACTGATTAAACAAACCCACACCTGGAGCACGTCCAGTCCCGACTGGCAGCTGCGTACCGCACAGAGTGATGGCACAGCAAGGGCTCGATGTGGTTGCCAGATCCTAGCCTGTTCACTGCTAATAAAGGGTGGAATCTAATTTTAAGTATTCATTCATGTTTAAGGATTATAAATCTCAGCGGTGATCAGTCTGACTGCGGAGTGATAAACAGGAACTGGAGTAAAGCAGCTCTTCAGGGAGGAAAGTAACAGTTCTGCTTTTTGGGGTTATTAATGAATCACTTCCTCACTCGCTGAGTAGTTCTGTATAGTGTTATTTTTGGCTTCTCTGAGCTTGAGCTCATCTGAAAGGGACTCATGCACAGCGGAAATGTGTACTGATGAGTCAACCAATCAGATTGTTTGGGGAAATAATGGACTCCATGTTCTCTGGGCCAAAGAAGAAAAGGACCATCCAGATTGTTCACAGTGTAGAGTTTAAAATCCTGGCTGGAGTTTCCTGAGGCACATCAACACGTGGCACATAACTGAGCTCAGAATCCAACACTGAAGGGCCCATACAACTGAAGACCTAGGACTCCAACGCCACGTCACTTATCCATTTATTACTCTGGCAGATCGCAGTGCGCCAC
>JAMWET010007146.1:0-61066 GCA_024036415.1 Prochilodus magdalenae
TCTTCTATCATTTCCCATGGTGGACGTTACTCTACCGCCACTTGGAGCTTAAGTTGATTAGCGCTAAGACCACTGTATAAGCCCTCTGGGCCGTCCAGGTCAAACGACTATGTCCTGATTTATCCTCTTACCAGAGGATTCATGCCATCTTTACTTGTCTGGTGGAAACCATTGGAACAGATTGGCAGTGAATGATTGAAAGCTGTTGCAGTAGACTGCAAATACATGAGGGGCTCAGATCAAAGAGTGGCTGGGAAGAAAAGACAGAAAATGAGAAATTGGGGTGGAGTAATCCGTTCAGTAGAAGTCAGTTCTGAGGGGTCCCTGGTGGTGCAATGTTTGGTATTGAAGAGTCAAAAATGTACCCGTGGATGGAGAGACAGGAAGCAGACGTCTGACCAGGTTAAATCTCTTTACGGAGAACTGGGGCTTTCAAAGGCCACCTGTTATACTTACTTACAACAGCTTAGCAGCCCAAGCCCACAGGAAAACATTTTAATACAAACTAATTTTCTGCTGACTGAAAAAATCAGAGAACTACGGTCCTCATATATACCAGATCACACCATTTTGAGTTCCATCATAAACCATAATATTGTCATTATGTTAAATAAGAGGGGAGGGGAAAAAGGTTATAGGACTCTAAACGGTAGAATATAGATTGTGAAAATTTGATTTCTTCATATTTTTAATCAATTAAGGATGTTTCCACAAAGTGACGATACCAGTCCACTACGTACTGCTGTCTCCCTTACGGTACAAGAACAAGGACCCTTAGAGCGCGCTACAGAGCCCACTAGTGGCCCACGGCCCACAGGTTAAGAAACCCTTCTTAGAACGTTGCAGAAGGTTATCACTATTTGCAAACACACTGTCTGATGCCTAAAGCCACCAAATAAGTATAGTTTTCAAAGATTTGTCATAAATTTTTCCATTATTAATATTACATACAAGACTCAGCAAAGATAGAAGTTGTTTGTTTCATGGTATAACAGCACATGGAAGTCTATAAAGGGTCTATGCTACACCAAACCCGCTCAGAATTGACCTTTTAAAAAACCTGAGGACAATTTCGCTCTAAAAAATAAAAATTATTTAAGTGATCACTGGGATATGGATAACCTGCCAACCCTAAACCATAGTTTCAGTCCCCAAAACATTGGTTTCCCATCTCTCTCTCTTTTCATAGTTTCCTCAAAGAATGAAACAAGCAGTGAAACAAGAACAGTATGTGTAATGGTTTGCTCTCTGTCCCGAGTAGTCACTGGGAAGCAACTTAAGTTTTGTGTTTGTAAAAACTTTGTTAACTTTCTTGTTTAGCATGTAAAGGATATATATATATGAACACTTAATTTTTTTTGTTTGTGAAAATTCTATTTGAACATGCCCAAATTTACAAGTCAGTATTATTTTAATGATGCAAGTTTTTGCATGTTCAAATCTGAATTTAAGAGCTAAAAATTACACAACTCAAAGCATACCAAAAGCTTCATGTATGGGAGAGATCACCCACTGTCCCTACAACACCATACAGAACTGTAAGATGTTCCTTCCATATGATTCTTTATTTAACTTGAGTATGCGTTTAAATTGTTTTATCCCTTATTTTATACATTCCACATTTTACCACCTCAGTGCTGTTATGTTTTCATGTTTCATGTGCGATGGCATGATGGTCTGAATATAAACATTATAACAGCCATGTTAAAATTGCCTATGCAACCTTATTACCAATACCTACCGGTTAAATAATCTCTGCACCTTACAATCATTATCACTACTCAGAACTGAGCATATTTATTGTATTTATTGTTCTTGCCACTTTGTGGCCACCATTGTTCTAAAAAAAAAAAGTAGATTTATTTCACTGTGTACTGTACAGAGCTGTAAACGACACTAAAAGCCACTTGTACCTTAAATTTGGTGAAACCTTTGTCTACCTGGCTGCCAATATCATTGGTTTTGATACGATTTGAATGAATGAAATGCTGCTTTGTGTTCATCTAAAATGTGTTTTTTAAGGGCCATTAAATTGTCATGGTTTAAAAAAATCAATATGTGTCATAAAAATGTCAGTTATCAAAAATATCTTTATATATCTTCATCTTTTATATGCGAATTTTTAGGGTGTCGGTGTGTTCTTCCTAATTTAGTTTACCAAGCAATATACTCTTTTCTACCACTAGGATTTCTGCATAATGGTGTCAGGAGCACTTTTAAATATCCAAACATTCTCACACAGTAATTATTATATTTAATTTATACACAAAAAATTTTGTAAGTACGTACTATCCACCTACACTGCTGCACATATTGATAAAAGAGACCCCAGAAATCACAAGGACACATTATCAAGCAGGTTGTGATTGTTGGTTTAGAACAAAGCAAAAAGAAGAGAAGAGTCCTGACCATCAAAACTGATAGTCCACGAGTGGGAGCTCAGCATAACTCACCAGCCAATATGAGTCAGTGACCTTTCCTTTTTGTACGACCCTGTTCATCACTGACATATCATGTGTACTCTCCCTGGTCGTCTGGGCTGCAATCCTGGTTAACCTCAAGCGAAGCATTTCTCTCCATAACTTGTCCTTAAAAACAGATGTCCCGCCTCTGTAGTCCCTTCCCTGCCTTCTAGCTTGTCTTGCCAGAAAGAAGCTGTTACGACAGTCGCTTCATGCTGCCCATCTTATGATAGTTTTGTTTTAGATTAACGCTTTTGCTTGGGAGATGAGCACTCGCAGGGTTGCATTGCTGCCAGGTGCAGTCACAACGTGTTGGGAAAACTGAAGGCTCCCGCTCTTCTAACTGGGTGGGAAATAAAATAGCAACAGGTAAACACTTCCTTAAAGCTTTATTTGGAGGAGCGAAAGACAGTTGTGGCTTTAGTAGTGGCATTTCCTCCAAGATATTCATCCCTCATAACATTAAAAACCTCCTGAGACCCCCAAGCCGTCCTCATAATGAGGAATATTACGGGATTTCTTGCCTTCTCTGCACCATGATGACTGTTTAAAAAAAAAACTTGACCCTTTGGTTGGCCTCATATGAGAGACACTGTTTTCTGCCCAAAACAATTTTTCTGTACAAAGAAAGGTAGTGTCCTAACTAATCACAAATAGCTAGGAGAAAGTTTAAATTGCACACCAAGCAGGTCCGGTATTCTCAGGAGGCTATAACTTGTTTCAGTGTTGGTCTGATTGGTGGACTTGTAGTGGATATTTAGCCAGTGTCCAAAGAGGCCTACAGATCCAAGATTAACTCTAAGCATCACGTGACGAGTAGACTCTAGGTAGGGGACAGGATACTGGCTACACACCATACTGGACAGAACAATATCCCATAGCTATTTTAAAAACAGGGGGTGTACCTAGGATTACTAACTCATTATCCCAGACAGGATTGTGTCCCATCTTGAAACAATCTTGATTTCTGTGGGAAAAAAAAACAAAACAAAAATATATTATAGCATGGTGATGAGTATGTGTGGCTGCTATAGGGATGTTGAAACTAGCTGTATTTTTGTATTATGGTATTATCTATCCAACTACAGTAAATATCTGCTATTAATTATTCTGTCTTTTATTCTGATGCACAATATTTCCATTCCTACTCAGCAGTCCTGTTTCTATTGTAATCGTATTGTAACACTGTCAGTTAGGGCAAAGAACTATCATAAGATGCCATGGCAAAAAAAAAAAAGCAATGTATCATGACACCTGAAGGACCAATTTGTTTTTCTATATTACTTGCATTCCAGTAATGTTCCCGTTAGCACTTTAGCACACTGTGGTATCAATGGAATGAACGATTGATTGATTGATGAGCTGTTTACCCACGACTATGGAAATGTTTCCTCTGATCTGGTCGTCTGGATTTAAATTTTTCTAGTATTTTTATTTATATTTTTCTGTTTATTTAGATTCTTATTTACTATTTTGTATATTTCCTGATTTTTTCCCTCTGTAACATTGTAAATTTTTTCCTCACTGTGGGATTATCCTTATCGTCATGTGACATAATTAACCACTGTAACCCTAACATATCATCATATTGAAACCCCCTACTATTTATGAATTTTTTTAAAAAACATTATTTTTTTTACCTATAATCTTTTAATTCCCACTGAACTGAGCCCCCCCCAGGAAGTGAAGAGCTGGCTTGTCTGAACATGTGTTTTACGTATATCTGAGCCACAATGTTTGCATTTGAAACACTTCATGTACACACAGATTTAATCATCACTCAAGTGCAGTCCAACAAGTGCAAACCCCCTACTGCAAAGTGTTGGTCCAAGTCAACAATAGTTTCAAATGAAAAATCAATTATATAAGTTAATTTTTAATTGCACAGACCTCAAAAAGATGTGTTAGACGGTGTATAAACCAACGTCTAGTACATTGTTACCGTATTATATAAACCACCATATCACAAACAGTGATAGTGTGACTATTAAAAAGCTGGGCCACAAATTACAAATCTCAGAAAAACTGTGCTAGAGCCAATTTCTAGTCATTACTTCCTGATTGATTTGAAGTTTGTAACGAACATTGTCACGACATTTGAACAGTTTTTAACGTAACAAACCGTGGCTTTCAGGAACACAACCCTGGCAGAGAGCTCTGCTGCTGTCCTCCATCGTTCTAATCTGGTCTGATAGAATGCTGTGCCTGATTCACTTACACCACACCTTAAACACATCTTTAGCACCACTACAACAGTGTCACTGGAGTAGTAGTGCTGAGAATGATCCACTACTACATCATAACAAGACTCGGTCCGATCGGTCTGAGGGGGGTCCTGACCAATTAAGCAACAGTGTATGAAGGGGGCTAACAAAGTGAGCCACAGAAACAGCCATGAACTAGATGGTCTATATCTAAAGAACTACGAATTTTAGTGCATTCTATATTGTAAGTAGAGCTGACGATATGTATAGGTGGAGGTGTGTGTGCACGTGTCCGTGTGTGTGTGTGTGTTGTGTGTGGTGTGTGTGTGTGTGTGTAGAACCATGCTACACCATGAGCAAAACCGTTGACAGAAGTAAACAATATATAGATAAACCTGTGAATGTGTGCATGTAAGCACCCAGCAGCTTCTCTAGCTCGGGTACGAAATGCTGTTTTCATTTTGTTCTCAACAAGTATGTGTTGTTCACTTGCACTACAAACGTCTGAGCTTCAAAACTCTGCCCCAAGGTTTTAGCATCATCATCGTTCACTAGTACTGGCGTAAGCATGTTGAACACCTCATAATTTGCTTTCTGGTGTCAGTCAAGACATTAATATCCTCTATACTGTGTTTGAGGTGTCAGTTGGTGCCAAATATAGATATTATCATAAGGTATCAGTGCTACACTAGATTCAACATCTAATGTGATCCACGGAGACCAACATATTACCCCAAAGAAAAACAAAAAAAATGCCCCAGCTGTAGCACAAGTCATAATAACATGGTCAGAAACACTGTCATTAGTAAAAAAATAACCAGTCTCCAGTCCCTCAACCAAAGAGACTGTTACACACATTCACCGAACTCAAATGTACGCTCGTCTAGAACCTATTTATGTCCAAGGGCAGTGGGCAGGGACCTGCTGAAAGCAGAACAAAAACTCTCCCTACAACATTATAGAGCTGCCTTAATTTGGCAAAAATCTAAATCTGCTTTTCATCTGCTACACCTATGAGAATTCCCCACCACATTCTGTTTTATGTCCTCAGCCTGTCTCCACCCCAAACACCCCTCCCTAATAAACATATACACGTGACCTGTAGTTTTCTGTATATATAAGATGGCAGCTTATGTTTTCATCTGGGTGCACCTTCAGGACTGTTCCCATAACTCCTGCATCATCTCAGTACTCCCGGGAACCAGCTCATGCCCCGTTCCCTCCATCTTCTTTCTCCTTCTGGCAAACATTTCCGAACACACCACCAACCTCAGAAAACATCTTGTTCCTTCAGGGCCGTCAGATCTCTTGAAGAAGGCTTTCCACCAAGTTTACTAAAATAACCCTGTCCTTAACATGCAAACAGAGTCATTCAGATGTTTTTTGATGTAAATGGTTCAATATGGGCACCTCCCAGATGAATAAGTCCAGCTTCGTATAGGCCAGTCCACAGATACAGTTGTCTCTACCACTCAACTATTTAAAAAAACATTGGGTTTTGCATTAAAAACTTCTATAGCCCAATATAGCCCCTTTCACCAAATACCGTCCTATCACATAGCCAGCAGATAAAAAGCCATGGTATTGCATTAATCAGTTTTATAAATGACTGCTGTAATGCTAATCCAAAAGCAGCACACCTGTTTTGCATTGTGGCTGCCTCCCAGTGCTAGGACTGCAGGTTTTCAAGCAAAGTCTATCCCAAGAACCTAATACCAACATATGAAAGGGAATCAGTTTTGTTCGATGGGCTTCTTGCATTTGCTGTCATGGAGGAAAGCACAAGTGTTGCGATCAAAAGTTCAACCATGACAGCAAAGCCAAAGGTAGCAGCTTGTTAGCACACCAGCTGCTAAACACCATTTTATATGTCTGAATGGATAATGGGCCCAGCGCCATCACAGCTTTCACAATACCACTACAAAAGTTCAGCTCCTCTAACATCATGAATAAATATAAAAATAAAGCCATAAAAAGATGTGTGCTTTTACCAAAATGCCCTGTTTGTACAACATACTTGACAAATTAAAGTTTCTAATTGATGTTTTTGGTGATGTAAATTTTATATACTGATTTGTGTGTGTGTGTTTTACTATGAGCTATTTAAGCAATTCATAAATTTATAAAAGTAATTTACTTCCACATCATTTATCCTGTTGATCTGTGGTGTACGGTTATGTGACGGCATTGAGGATGGGCCATTTACTGATCACCCTGGAATATCCCTCCTTGTTCCAGCCTATGACTCAGGAAAGACTAAATTTTAGTGGATATAGGTTTTATTGTTAGGTCCAGCTGCTTTCAGTTCAAGCAGATAGTGGCTGGATTCATTCCTGGTTTTTCCATTTCACCCAAAGAACCGCAGTATTGTTGGTAGCGTGTTTGGCCCTCAGTCTTACTGAGGGGGCGTTTCCTGGTGGGATAGTGATGTCAGTGAATAAAAGGACAATTCAGTAATTAATTCATTCATTTATTCATTCACTCATGCATTCGTTCATACAGTCCCAAATAAAGGTAGAGGGCCCCTGAAACACCCCACCAATATCATAACATAGCATTCAGTCACACACGAGCACCTGCATCCGGGGTTTAAGAGCTCCTCCACATCAGACTCACTACAGTGAGTCACATAATCAAAACACCTCTGAAGCTGTATTTGGGCTCATCGGCACATCAACTGCTTTTTCCACTTTGTCTACGTTTGTGCTGATAAAAGTAAATTCGCGGCTGAGTCTGTTTTGTGAGGCTGGGTTATGGTAAGGTACTGTTAGTGATGTGATTAAAGCTGCTGCTGAACTAACTAGAGACACGGTCTCCATCTCCCCGTCAGAAACGGAAACGGTGTTGAAATAAGCGCGAGATGAAGTAAAGCTCATAAACACGACGCGAGTTTAACTTTAACAAGGTTATAAAGCGTCTCTGAAGTGAAACATAAACAGACCTGGGGCTCGGTATCCCGGAACCGCTATTCTACAGACAGAGTCAGTCTGAGGTAAACCTGAGTTCAGCTCCTCAGTAACCTGCACAGTATAAATCAACACTAAATGCCCGTATGATGAATAATACTCACCCGAGCCGAGTCCAAACAGCTGTGTCTCTACAAATGAGACTCTACACTTTCACTCTTCCGTTTAAACCCACGCGGCAGCTCAGCTACTGGTTAAAGGAAAATAAGGGTGTTACCGACTGGTGAGCAGACGCTCCTCCACCCAAAACACCATCAGTACCATACTCCGGTAAAGTTGGTTTCATATTGGCATATTCGGGGTTCTTTCCTCAATAGCTTATGATCGGCTCGTGCTAAAGGGCTAAAACTTACAGTTTGTTGTAAAACTCAAGTTGTTGTTGCTGACATCCAGGACAAGCAGCTACAACTTCGTTTATATCGGAAATGTTTGCCTTTTGAAAACCACGAAAGACCTAGACTTGTATAGGCTACTGTGGGCGCCGCGCTAAGGGACTGTCTACAAATTACACGACGCAGTAAAAACGCAGGTGAAGATCAACTGGGAAAAGCACCTCACTGTTTCATTGTACTATAGATTGAGCTTTTTCTTAGCCACAGGAGACTTATTGATCTGTTAACAAATGTTTATTAGTGCAGTATTCACCAAAGCTCACCATCATCTGCAGTACAATGGACAGTGAGGTGCTTTTCCCAGTTTATCACCTGCGTTTTTACTGCGTCGTGTAATTTGTAGACAGTCCCTTAGCTCGCGCGGCGCCCACAGCATGTGACCAAGCTAAGGGTTGAAGTAGGTTTGTCAGATGTGTCACTGTACACTACAACTGATTTTAGAAATCAGCTATTGTATATCTTACCAAACTAAGGGTTGTAGTATGTGTGTGTTGTAATAAATTACAAGTGATTTTATTTCACAGTAGGCTTATGTGATGTCTCAGTAATGTTATGGGAGGTTTTGGTTTTATTGTTTACAATGTATGTTTGCATTTATTTATACAGCTTTGTAAAAGGAGCAGATTTCTACATTATCTGTGTATTTCAGTACGTTTCAGGTCTTTGTAAATACCATATAGAGAATCATTATTTTCATTAAACATACTGGGCAAGGGGAAAGATCGGAAACTTTGACGGAATGTAATGACTGTCGTTTGTTCCCTGGTTCACCACGACTTAGAGAATGCAGTTTCAGAGATTTTCGGAGGTTATTAGGGAGCGGTAGGAGCAATATCCGCTAAATTACCAAGATCACCTTTAACGAGCTGTTTAATGTACTGTGTGGTTACAAAGAATTACCAGCAAAGTCTTATCCATTCATCCATATGTGCAGTGCTGTGCGAAAGTCAGAGACCAGCCTTCTCAGATAGCAAAACTGCTCCCACCCAAATCTGAGCTCTTCATTCTCATCTAGCCCACTTACCCCTCTGACTGATGGCACATGTGTGGACCACTTCTGGTTGCAAGATGTGGGCTGCATAAACAGCACCTAAGTAGGCAACTCTGCTGTATCTCTACCAGAGGAGAACCAGATGTGTTTTGGAACATGTGGGCCGCATGAGTTCTTATGAATGACCAGTAACAAAGGTACTCATCCGTGATCTACTGGAGAAAGAGCAGAATTTTCCATCATGCTGTTTTTATATATTGCCGTCTCAGACTAAGGGCCGAACACATCCAGATACATAAACACTTGGTTCTTAAACCAGTGGAGAAGGGGCCCATTCCTAACGGGTTTGATAGATCCTGCCACCAGCTCTGACACAAATACTGGCACTTTGTTGATGTAGAAGAGGTAACCCAGACTAGCAACAAGGCCTAAATTATCCAGTGGGTTTTGGGAATGTAGACAGGGCCAGAGGCACTGAGGGGGACCATTATTGACTAAATTAAAACAGTGGACATGTTTGAGAATGTTTTCTAGTTGCGAGTGATGCAGTAATTTTGATGTTTGCCATTCCACCTTAATATTTAAGAGGAGATTCTTCCTGGACATGGAGAACAGATGGATCTTTATATCCCTTTCCAGTAAACAACTGGGAGGTAAACTGCCAGATTCAGAGGTGAATATGGTTTGTTTTGTGTTAGCTAATTTAGCTAGTAGACACGAGGTAGCTTAAACAAGCTGCCCAAAACCAGAGCAGTGATGTTAATCATTGATGTTAATGGTGGGGATAAAACGTGACCCAGTGAATCAATATGGGACTCCATGAATACCAGGGAGCATTTTGTACATGGGTCAGGACCCCCAAAAAGTAGGTGGTGGCATGTGTGTGTGGGTTGCTCTGGTATGAATGGATAAGACAGCAGGGGTCCTACGTTGCTGGTCTACCTTGTAGATGTACAGTCAGAGACGATAGCTCATCTGCTGCTGCACAGTGCAGTGTTAATCATCCTCTAGTCCTTCATCAGTGGTCACAGGACACTGCCCACAGGACACTGCCCACAGGACGCTGTTGTGCTGGATAGTTTTGGTTGGTGGACTATTCTCGGTCTAGCACTCCAAGGTGTATCCATAGCTCTGTGATGTGTGATGAGTTGCTTCTCATGGAGCCATGACTAGGAGTTGGGGACTGTTCTCTTTGTGTCAGCACTAAGAACCAATCATTAACTCTCAGAGCACCATTTTCAATTTATTTACTAACTTCTACCAATCTTTCCCACAATCCTTCCATTGACGTTGAGCTCCTTCTGTTGGGCAATATGTTACAGATTTTGTGGTCCTGATGCAGGTAATCAAACTACCGTAAACGCTGAGCATTCAGGTAATAGGTACAGGGCAATAGGCCTGCCTATCACCAATTACAGCTCAGGAGGCTCATCATTAGCCAGACTCTAAATAAACATGCTGGGTTCCAACATTCTGTGGAGTCATGGAGATAAGAAAGCTTTGTCACCAGAATACACATACAATAGTCTTAAGGCTTAAAGGTTTGAAGCTCAAATACGTGTATATAAGAGGTTTGTATGTGGATAGGGAATTACAGTGGTCAGATCACCCCCTGCTGTTTGGGTTCAGGGTGTGGTGGAAATTTCTAGTTAAACAGAAAACAGCTACAGTGTTATGTTCACATTATATGTTACAGTGTGCAATAATATCATCACTTGGAAACAGCAATATTTATCTATACAAAGTGAAATATTTCTGTAAGTGTAATGTATGATTTCCTATTTGTTACTTTCCCCCCACCCCTTCTATATTTATGCTTATGTCTCATCTGCAACTGTTATGTCATGTCTTGTGTGTTTGCTTTATGTTTACATTTGCACATCGGAGTTTGGAGAAACGCAATCTCGTTCAGTCTGAATGACAATAAAGTTCACTTTGACTTTGACTTAAAACAGTAAAATCAAGATTAATGCTCCAAAGTAATATATTTATTAAACAGCTTTCGGCAGGGAGAAACTCCTGGCAAATACCCAGAGACCTCCAAAGGCTGACCAAGTTACATAAGGTTATATATCTCCCCAATGGGATGTCGTCACCTTCCACTGGTTCACAGAAGATAAAGAAGCTACAACTCATTGGTACACCCAATTGTGATATCAATAAACAATAGAGTTAACATACATGCATAATTAATGAAGAGAAAGGAAGTTCAAATATGTCAAATATGTTTTTCAGAAGCCCCTTTCACCTGGAGACTTCTAGACGGCTTGGTATGCAACTCCAAGGTCACTCCGAACTCACTGTGGCCAGCATAGAGAAAACAGATAAGGCCTACACTTGGGACTGGAGGAGGAGGTAGTTTGTTGCACTTTGGATGAAGGGAAGTAGCTGTGATCCCTTTCACATGGAAGAGGAGTAAAAGTCCACCCAAAATTTATGAATTAGTGCCTAAGCCTGTAAGTGTGTGAGCCGGAATATAATATACTCAGAGGATGAAGCTAAAAGAATACATATGGTATGTGAGAGATAATAATCATGTGACTATATATCGATCTCGAAACCACGAAGGTCTATATTAGGAATTTGACGGTGAAGCCGTTTACAGTTTGTACACTTTAATATTCCAACATTTCTTTGGAATGACTGCAGGATCTTCCTAAACCAGTGATGCATTATATTCAGTTTCCCCACAAATTCACATCCTAATGAAGAATATTTCAGGAGCTGCATTTACTGAGCAGATATCAGCACCAAACTACAGGGCATCTAGAGAAAACGAAAACGTTCAGGGAGGGTGTGAACTGTTTAGTACATCTGAGCAGTGACATCCGGGGTGTTATCAACTACATGCAGTGCTCTCCCAGTGACCCACAGCCACATAAACTCACTGCAGGGTTTCCACATCTACTAACACAACACATACACAGAGCTCTTCTGAGTTGTGTTTCTACTCATCAGGATTCACAGCTCTTTCCTTGTGTCTAACAAACGTGCAGAAATCAACATACATTTCCTGTTAAGTTTCATGGCGCTCAATTACAGTAAAAGAGCAAACAGTTAGTCTCTTCTAGAAATTATACTTTTGGAGCTTTTGCCAAACGAACTAGAGACTCAGAGAACTCCCCCTCAGCAGTGAAGATAGAGACTGTGTTGTAAACAGTGTTGGGGAGTAACGGAATACATTTACTTACTTATTTACTTATTTAGAATATAAAACATAAATAACTGTATTCAGAATTCAGCTACGATGGTGACATTAGTGTATTACATGAATGGATTTCTCTATTTCACGTTTTCTCACTCTCAGATTACATTATAGTGATTCATCACTACCATCTGTTTTTTGTGCAAAGATGATCACCAGTTAATACAGGGATTTTGTGATATATCTGTAGAAGCTAGTGTAATACTTTTGGAAGGAGCTGAGACAAAGTATATGTGATGATTAAGAAACTGATGTATCGGTGTCTTGAGGATCTTCTGATCCTCCCAACTCCACACCTCCCTGGCCAAGACCCATCTTCCCGGACTGCACAGTTTGGCCGGACGGACAGGTCTAAAAAGATTCTTGTTGGTTCTAAACTTCTTCCATTTACGAATCATGGTGACCACTGTTCTCTTTGGGACCTGTAAAACAGCAGCAGTCTTTCTGTCCCCTTCTCCAGATCTGTGCCTTTACACAGTCCTATTTCTGAGGTCTGCAGATAATTCCTTTGAGTGAGTGGCTTGGAGTTTGCTCTGACATGCACTGTCAGCTGTGGGACCGTATATAGGCAGGTGTTGGTAATCCCCAGTCATATTCAATTAATTGAACTTACCACAGGTGGACTCCAATTAAGTTGTAGAAACATCTCAAGCGGTATCAGTGGAAACAGAATGCACTTCAGCTCTTTTTTGGGTGTCACATCAAAGGGTGTGCACACTTGTGTACATATATTTCACCATACAATGAATGTGTCACCTCTGTGATGTTGTGGGAGTGTTTTCATTAGGGGTTCTATGGTTGAGATGGCAGTAATTTTGAACCACAATGCCTACAGTGAGCCACTGCCAACCAGGACAACCATGGTTTGCCTCTTGCTTATCATTTTCATCGAGGAACATGACATTCCCACCCCTGTATTTTGAGCTGCAAGTGTATCTGATTGACATGATGAACATTCAGGAGCATACACACATCTGGACTGCCCCGCAACATCCCCAGATTTGCACCCTCTTAAAAATCTGTGGACCTGGAACGACAATTAAAACTCCAGAGAAGGCATCTATGATTCGAGAGTGGTTGAACATCAATGTGGCCTAGAGCAAGCACTACCGACCATATATCCATTAAACAGACAGGGACGGGTTTAGTGGGACAGTTCAGGGTCCATTAAATGGTGCTACAGATTACTACTCTGACCTGGGGCGGCTACAACAGACATTAGGATGGTGCTGCTTCTCCGTCAACAAAGAGTCTGTATTTATGTGTTTCAGTAAGTATGGGGGAAGATCTGAGTGAAAGTAGGGTAAAGGAAAGGACCACCCATACAACCATATAGAACAATAAACAGAACATGCTCTATTTAATGAGGTAGATGGATGTTAAACAGCTTCAGACGAGGCCTCCTCCAAACCATGTCTGACTGACCACCAACAACACCAATATCTGAGTAAGAGGTTGAAGGCTGGAATAAAGATGCAAAGAACGTGTTCCAGATCCTTCCAGCCACCTTCCGCACCTTCACTGTAGTGCCCTCTACTGGCCTTACCTAGTATTATACATGACTTGGGGTTAGTTGTTAGTTGCCTATCCAACAGTGCAGTTGCAGTTTTCCTCTCGGTGAATCTTGGTCCACATATGCCTGTAGGTTTGCCATCCTAGGTTCTAATCTTGATATTTTACGTTCTAATGTCTTTGTGATGGAAACACATGTTAGTTTATTTGATGAGCTACGAAGCTGTAAAATGTCTGAAATTTGAATCTAGTATGTTAGCATTCATGTTAGTGTGTTTATGTGACAGCATTGTAGCTAGCTCTCAAGAATGCTCATGTAGCCTCCATTAAATGGATCCTGAACTGTCGCTCTGGATAAGAGCGTCTGCTAAATGCCTTAAATGTAAATGGTGCTAAAGATTACTACTCTGACCTGGGGCCGCTACAACAGACATTATTATCAAAATATTATTCAGACTTGGGTTTTAAGTGGCTCTGTTAATCCCATGGCCAGTCACTGCCCTCTAGAAGTAAGACCTAACATCACAAGGCCAGGCTGGCTTAACACCAGAAGTTCAACCTTGCAGGAAGAACCAAAGGAACCCTAATTTCATCATCACAGTACTGAAATGTATCCCAGTACGAGTCCTGATCTGTAGGAAACCTGTCTTAAGCATGCAGAAGCAGAGAAATGGTCACCTGAGCAGGTTTGGGGCCCAGACAATGGCCAGGTTACTAATGTGCATGTTGGTTATGTCGCTCTTGGTGGCTAGCCGGGCTAGGTGTCTTGTGAGGTACTCCAGTGTCCTGAGAAAGACATGCATAGAAATCATCATTACCAGCATGATCATTAAAGAGGAACTGGCTTTCACACTTTCTGCATAATTCAGTCCTAGAAAAGTAAAGAGGATTATTCAGACTGTTATGGTGCAGTACTGTACAGATATGTATTGACTTACTGGCAAAAGGAACCAGGGGTTGTGGTGACAGTGTACATATAGTTATATACATGTTTTATATATAATGCATTTAATAATAAAAGAGTGCTGATTTGATTTGCAACAAGCTCTTCGTTCCTCTGCCATGAATACATTAACAATAAATCAAGACCACAGTCTTCTCACAGCTATCATAAAACAACGTCTCAGGAAGTGGACCATTTATGTAATGGGTGGTGTGGAAGCTTTTAGAGGCATCTGAAGCTTTGGACTCCTGGTTTCCATCATCGCCTCTGTGAACAATTCTTAGAAGTCAGGTTTTTCTAGAGAGGCGTATTTCAGATAAAGCTGCTTTAAATGACTTTGTTTACATTGTAAAGGTTTAATTTAGATTTAATTTAATCAATTCCCCTTTAATAGACTGAATGGATGGTTTCTTCTGGCTTCACATCTAAACTGTGAGTACCTGTAGTGGGGAGGAGGTAGCTGCTGGATGACATCATGCATTTTCACCATGCGCTCGTCCTCAGTCATCTCCCCCATACAATCCTACACACACAAACACGAGTACACTTACAAATACATATACATGCCTGGAACAAGCTACAACTCAAAGCTCAACATGTCAAATCCAATACAGTCAGTTCTTAAAACAACATTATGGCTGCTTAAACACAAACATGACTCTTCACTGTGAATTCCACTGACATTAAAGTCATTTCACTGGGTATTAAACTGGATTTCCTGCCATACTATTGATTTAATATGCTCACAATACAAGCACTGCATCTACGACTAATCAACAGTGAAGATCAGAGACTGATGAACCTGGTAAAGGAACAAGTGTCTAAAAACCTACAGCAAACTTGTCATAGAGCTGGTACGTGAGGAGCGGATTGGGCAGCTCTCTGAAGTACTGCTTGCAAAGAGAGCCTACACAGTGAATGCCCTGCATGTACACGTCTTCAGTCAGGTCTGGAACATTCTCACTGTCAAACTCCTGCCTACAGGTGGGACAGAGTGACATGACACATTTCACACGTCAAAGCCAGTCAGCATTACAGTCACTGATCAGTAGCTTTCATTCACTGCTGGTGTTTCCAGTAACACAGCCAGTTATACACTCTCACTCATTTAGCCCAGTGCTGCAGACTTACCTAAGCTTCTGGATGTTGGAGGAAACTCCAGAATGTCTGTAGATGCCATCCACAACTCCGTGTTTCTCTATGAACTCAGCGCAGCTCTTTAGCACCTGGGGAACTAAAACAACCAACACATATATACTTTATACTTTTTTATGGGCATCAGAATCTTTTCTATAGCGTTTTACTTCATATATAACTTTAACTGTGCTTGTGTTTCAGTACCGTCCTGCCCAGAGCTGAGGAGGTGTTCTCCCAGGTCACAGCCGAAGACTGGCTCCTTCAGAGCGCCTCTCTGCCGCCTGGATCTGGACTTAAGCATGCGCAGGAAGGATCTCAGCTTGCTGTGCTTCTTGGAAGCTGCCACAGGGGGGCACAAAGGAGGTAAGATGAATATTTGACAGGCTGAAAACAGGCTCTCCATTTCCTCTCCAGGATGCAATGACAAAAAAGGAGGGAACTTGACTCAAGGTCTCTAAAACTCCTAAAATCAGCAAAACTATTCCAACAGCCAGCAAACCTTCATAAAACACAGGGTTTGCTACAAGTGACTGCTCAGATTCCTGAGCTCCAGAGTTTTGTTCTTTATTAAAATGGAGAAATAAAATGAATCAACTAACAGCCTTGAAAACGAAGGTTCAAAATATTATTCAGACTTGGGTTTTAAGTGGCTCTGTTAATCCCATGGCCAGTCACTGCCCTCTAGAAGTAAGACCTAACATCACAAGGCCAGGCTGGCTTAACACCAGAAGTTCAACCTTGCAGGAAGAACCAAAGGAACCCTAATTTCATCATCACAGTACTGAAATGTATCCCAGTACGAGTCCTGATCTGTAGGAAACCTGTCTTAAGCATGCAGAAGCAGAGAAATGGTCACCTGAGCAGGTTTGGGGCCCAGACAATGGCCAGGTTACTAATGTGCATGTTGGTTATGTCGCTCTTGGTGGCTAGCCGGGCTAGGTGTCTTGTGAGGTACTCCAGTGTCCTGAGAAAGACATGCATAGAAATCATCATTACCAGCATGATCATTAAAGAGGAACTGACTTTCACACTTTCTGCATAATTCAGTCCTAGAAAAGCAAAGAGGATTATTCAGACTGTTATGGTGCAGTACTGTACAGATATGTATTGACTTACTGGCAAAAGGAACCAGGGGTTGTGGTGACAGTGTACATATAGTTATATACATGTTTTATATATAACGCATTTAATAATAAAAGAGTGCTGATTTGATTTGCAACAAGCTCTTCGTTCCTCTGCCATGAATACATTAACAATAAATCAAGACCACAGTCTTCTCACAGCTATCATAAAACAACGTCTCAGGAAGTGGACCATTTATGTAATGGGTGGTGTGGAAGCTTTTAGAGGCATCTGAAGCTTTGGACTCCTGGTTTCCATCATCGCCTCTGTGAACAATTCTTAGAAGTCAGGTTTTTCTAGAGAGGCGTATTTCAGATAAAGCTGCTTTAAATGACTTTGTTCACATTGTAAAGGTTTAATTTAGATTTAATTTAATCAATTCCCCTTTAATAGACTGAATGGATGGTTTCTTCTGGCTTCACATCTAAACTGTGAGTACCTGTAGTGGGGAGGAGGTAGCTGCTGGATGACATCATGCATTTTCACCATGCGCTCGTCCTCAGTCATCTCCCCCATACAATCCTACACACACAAACACGAGTACACTTACAAATACATATACATGCCTGGAACAAGCTACAACTCAAAGCTCAACATGTCAAATCCAATACAGTCAGTTCTTAAAACAACATTATGGCTGCTTAAACACAAACATGACTCTTCACTGTGAATTCCACTGACATTAAAGTCATTTCACTGGGTATTAAACTGGATTTCCTGCCATACTATTGATTTAATATGCTCACAATACAAGCACTGCATCTACGACTAATCAACAGTGAAGATCAGAGACTGATGAACCTGGTAAAGGAACAAGTGTCTAAAAACCTACAGCAAACTTGTCATAGAGCTGGTACGTGAGGAGCGGATTGGGCAGCTCTCTGAAGTACTGCTTGCAAAGAGAGCCTACACAGTGAATGCCCTGCATGTACACGTCTTCAGTCAGGTCTGGAACATTCTCACTGTCAAACTCCTGCCTACAGGTGGGACAGAGTGACATGACACATTTCACACGTCAAAGCCAGTCAGCATTACAGTCACTGATCAGTAGCTTTCATTCACTGCTGGTGTTTCCAGTAACACAGCCAGTTATACACTCTCACTCATTTAGCCCAGTGCTGCAGACTTACCTAAGCTTCTGGATGTTGGAGGAAACTCCAGAATGTCTGTAGATGCCATCCACAACTCCGTGTTTCTCTATGAACTCAGCGCAGCTCTTTAGCACCTGGGGAACTAAACCAACCAACATATATATACTTTATACTTTTTTATGGGCATCAGAATCTTTTCTATAGCGTTTTACTTCATATATAACTTTAACTGTGCTTGTGTTTCAGTACCGTCCTGCCCAGAGCTGAGGAGGTGTTCTCCCAGGTCACAGCCGAAGACTGGCTCCTTCAGAGCGCCTCTCTGCCGCCTGGATCTGGACTTAAGCATGCGCAGGAAGGTTCTCAGCTTGCTGTGCTTCTTGGAAGCTGCCACAGGGGGGCACAAATGAGCTAATATGAAAAAATAACAGGCTGAAAACAGGCTCTCCATTTCCTCTCCAGGATGCAATGACAAAAAAGGAGGGAACTTGACTCAAGGCCTCTAAGAATCCTGAAATCAGCAAAACTATTCCAACAGCCAGCAAACCTTCATGTATCTATTGAGTTTTATATTTGATTAATGGTAAAATAGGGACTACACTGCCTTTTACACCAAAGGTCAAAGTACCATCAGAGACAATGTCTCAGTCATCAGGAAACATATTCATAACCACTTCATACAACAAACTCTCCGTGAAGAGAGCTTAGCAGAGCTTACCGAGTTTAGCACTCGGAAGGCTAAGCGACTGGGACTGATCCTGACTGATCAGCTCCACACACTCACTGGGGAAGAAGCCAACCTGTGGAGAAACAACAATGGTCAAGCTTAGGATTGATCTCGCTCAAGGAAACCATTCGTCCAGATGAACCAACATGGGTCATAATAAGGGATGAATAATAGAGTTTGCTTACAGTTATTCTGATATTAGCCCTCTAGCATTACTGATATTACAGAAAGCTTTAATATGCAAATGAGCCTCGAAACTACCAATAGGGTTTATTATCCAACAAGCAAAAATCATTCACAGGAGTTACACAACAATGTTAAAACTGGCATTCTGGCCTAAACCGAGCAGCTAATGTGATAACTGATATTTGTTATGTAGTATTTTGGAGTCTCTGAGCCTCATAGGTTTGACAGAATTGACTGAATTTTGCATTGTCCTTTTGTGTTTCTGTCCTTCTGTGTTTCTCACTACAATACCCAGAATGCATTATGCCAGTGGTTTTCAAACCAGTCGACTGGGATCCCCAGACAGCCCAAATTTTTAAACACCTAACCTGCAAAACATTACTGTACAGCAAAAAATGTGGACCATCTGGTGGTCCCTGATGATCTATTTGAGGACCACTACATTATACAAATACATCATTCAACTCCAACAACCCACCCTGAATCAGTTTTCCTACAGATCCTCTTCAGGATACAACGATACTCTGGTGTTACCAAAGGATAAGAGTAGACATGTACAAAACAGATTTTGGTGGGAAATACAGACATTGTGGATTTATGAATGTGTTATTAGAGATAAGACCACTATGTTAAAAATGAATCCGTTTTTTTTCTTCCGAAAATTCCCAGAGTGAATAGACCTCTTCTTCTAAGATAATGTGTTGGTCTGTGAGAATCTTAAAAGAGTGCTGAAGTAAGGGGTTGTGTGCTAGAGCTGGTACCTGGAAACCGTGTTTTCCTCTCCACCAGGTGGTCTCCTCTTTGGGTGGCATATCAATCACAGACAGAATATCACCAACCTTCAGATACAACAAAGAACAAGCAGATGATCATTGAGACCATACAAACCAAAGATTGGCATCATCAGCTCTGTGTATGTATTTCGTCTAGCTGTGCTTTTGTTAAGGTCAGCTTTACAGCAAGCTCCTTATTCAACTGTCAATACATACGACTAGGGAAGCAGGATGGACTCTCTGTCTCAGGAAAACTAACACTGTTCTAATTAAGTTAATCTTTTTTCTTTGGGCCACAATATGCATGTACATCTTCTGAACATCCAGTAAAAGCCTGATAAATATCTACTGTGTTTTTCCATATTTCTCTCCTCTCTATGTAAACTGGGTGGTGCTGATTCTGGGTAATGCTTGCATACGCATTTCCTAACCAATCACAAGGCTGATGTCTCTTGCCCCGCCCACTCAAACCAGTTTCAGAGTCAACGAAACCTAGCAATCTAAAGCTAACTCCACATAACCAAAAGACCACCTGTGTATAGTTGTCTGTCACTCACTCATTTGTTAATTCATACACCAACACTATTCTCTCATTCGTTTCCTTATTAATCCGCTGCTTCGATTATTCATCCGTCCATCTGTACATCTTTTCGTCCGAGATTTTGTTATCTATTTAGCATCACAATGCCAATGAAGCTGCTCATTAGCCACACCCACAAAGGTGTCAGGGCAAGTGTAATCATATTTTTAGCTGCATATTTCTCTCTTATTCTTCTTTAAAGCTCCGCTGGATGTTTAATGTTAAGTAGTTATAGAGGATTTTACTCAATGGTAAGGACAGCTGTCACGTTCAAATGATGTAGAACAGTAAGAATCCACAGAAGTAGAGATACAAAGCTGACTCCTCTAACTGATAAGTTTTCAACAGGTACCTCAATGGAGATCTCGTCACTGGCTTGGGCAGTGTATCGCTTGATGACATGAGCTGCCGCAATAGCAGGGACATTTAAAGATGCCTCGTCTTTTGGCAGAAACTGGTTTCCATCACTGTCAATCTGAAAGACACAACAAATGACAGAAATGTGAGACAGGAAGGAAGAAATGTAGGAAGTGATAAAACATGATGGTAAATGATATACCACAGTAAACCTGACCAGTTTGCTGCTATGCTAGGTAAAGGTTAAATAGACTAGCTAAGGACTAGAACACCTGGACTATTATTAACGCAGACTGTTCGTAATTACACGGTGGCGGATGGGTGATTACTGAAAGATGTCTGACTCAGACACTCAGGTAAGGGTGAGCAGTCTTACTGCTGCTTAAACCCCTATAAATCATGTGTACTAAGTGACTTCATCTGTAATTCAAAAACTGCTTCAGCCCACCTGGAGCACAGCCCAGCTTCTACCATACAGCTATTATGTGTAGCTCATTATATACAGATATACGGTTCCTCTCACCTCCATCCAGGTGAGCACAGGCCCACAGTTCAGCTTACTGTCCACAATCATGGAGAGACGGTTCAGGTACTCTGAAAGCATGGAGTTGAAGATCTGACAGAGTGAGGGAGGGAGGGAGAGAGAGAGAGCAAGACTGAGTTTGTGTAATTGAAGCAGGTCATTTCAGTCAGTAAAGCAGGTCACTTCATAATTACAAGCTCCAGATTCTATTACAGCTTGTTGCATGTTAAACTGTATCGTGCCATCATTAGTGCTCACATGTGAACAGAACGACATCGTCTCATTCTTAATAAGATAAAAAGAAGAGGGAGTCATCCTATATAACCAGCCACTAATGATATATAACCTGGCCTATATAGGTGGGCACTGACCTTCATACTGCCTCACAGACGTTATGTGTTAGCATTGAGCATTGAGCAATCCATACAGGTGGCCAACCTGCAGCAGAACCGTTCCCCACTCACCTCCACTTTGTCCCCAATCTCGGGGAGTGCGGGCAGAGGCAGTAGGTGGGAGTAACGCCGGTCGTGAATGTACTGGTGCAGATTAGCATCCAGAGTTTGGAACTCTTCATACGAGCGGCGCACCATCCACGTCTTACCCTTTACACCAAAGAGAGAGAGAGAGAAAGAGAGACAGACAGACAGAGATATGAGATACCTACATAAACCTACATTAACAGGACTGTGTGTTAAAGTTATTAAAACATTTTCATAAGAAGAAATAAGAAAAAAAAGTATAATATCTATAATCTTGGACTCATAGAAGAGCTCCTCCTCCACTCTCCACAGTCTGACATACTAATGACAACAAAGACTATTAACTAACACATATGGAATTATTAAGGGTGTAATGATTTTAATACATTATAGAAAATACAGTATACAATAACAGTACAGTGACTCATCAGGAGACAGAACAGAGCTTTATTATATATAACAGTATATTTAATTATATTAAAACTGTATTAACTAAAGACAGGTGTGGGTTGGCTGGTGGGTGGGTTGATATTCCAAAATGGTTCTAGATCAGGAGCACCAAAGTTTTTATCTTTGGGTCTTTTGGGTGAAGAACAAACTAAGCTTTTAAAATGTGGCTTCATGACGACATTACACTTCAGAAACACCATGTAAAACGGCCATTAGAATTCAGTTATGCAGCACAATGCATATACACCCCTGATTATTTTACATGTTTGACATCATAAAATGAAACCTGTCCTGTGCTGAAGTTGGGGGGTCAAGGGGGGCTTGCACTCACCTGGCAGGAAACCTGCACGAGGAAGACCAGGTCTTTGGCACTGGCTGAGGTCCAGTTAGCATCGCTCTGCTCACTAGCGAACTGCAGCTGAGGACACAAAACCACGCACATGAAGATAATTACACTCAGCCATCTCAGACCACCCAATACAGAGCGCCGACCCCCTGCTTTACTCCTAGTGTGGGTATGTAAACGCAGTGTAGGATTACAGACAATACAAGTAAACAACACCACCACCAGTTCACTGAACAGACTGAATAATCCTGGATTAAAAACACATTTCATATAGTCGGTTTTCCTGATCCAGATATTCCAGTTTTCCTCTTGGTACAGTAGTTGGTACAAGTAAGTTCAGGAGGGTAAAACACTGCTTAGTGCTCCGTCTGCAGTTCAGCTGCTGTACTGAACGGACAGTCGAGTTCATGTTGAACTGCTAACACAGAACTAGGAGACTTATGGCCGATCACGTCTCAGCGCTCTCTCGGCTCCGCGGCGCGACTGCGCATGCGCACAGCTTCTTCACCTCGAAGTCGGTCCACAGCCCAAACTACAGCCGGATATATGAACACTCCCATCTGAGTAAACAGATATCCTGAAAGTGTTCAGTAATATTATCCTAACTTTATGAACCTAAAAAATAAAACAACACAACAGCTTCGACCGTCCGAAGTAAACTTGCGGCTTTGTACCGGGAGGTGCGGCTGTGTTCGGTTTTTAGCTAACCTTACCCGAGTGTAACACGACCCGGGTTTAGGGGCCAAGGTCACGTCCATGTTGGCCGATTTCTTGTGGATACAAGAATAATAAAAGGTTTTGATAATAGAAAAAAACGCGATAAAGAAAGAAGAGTGGGAAGTTTGTAAAGCTCTCGAGAGGGAAGAAGGTTGAGAATGTTTGGTGCTGGTTCTAGGATACAGAGATTCCGAATCTGATTACCGAATAAAGAACAGAACCACTCAGTATTAGTAAACAATGGGCTTCAGGACACTTACCGTGTATATCACTCTCCCCCAGTTAGAGTGGATGTAACTCAGTTTACAGATAACTCAGTCATGACAGGCTGAATTTACTGTGTCAGTGCCAGTAAAGTTAAACAGTGTGTGAGTCTGTAATGTGAAATATACCAGAGTGTGTGATGTGCACGGTATTAGTGTTTACCAGCTCTCTAAAGCAGGTAGAGCTGCTGTGTTAGCACTGAGGGTCCTCTGTGGACGCTAACGCTAGCAGCTGAAGCTAAAGTTACTACAGGCACTGCTAAACACCAGTAAGAGCTCCTGAATGTAGACTAGGACTGTACGATGATGTGATGATCGATATTTCTAGATTTATTACTTTGTTACTATGGTGAGGTGTGTGAGCCTAAAATGACACCAGTGATACAAATCTCAGTTTTTACTAATACAAACACCATTTTAAACGGTCAACTTATAATTCTAGTAGGAATAAGAATTATAGATATCTGTAATATAGTTTTAAATGGAGAAATGTATATTACCAGTAAAAACTGAATTACAGATCTCTTTAATCAGTACTAAGATAGCAATGCTAGTAATTTTACTAGCAGCAATAAATATAACAGATATTTATAATGAAAATGTCACTCTGTGATTATTATTAGTCAAATTGGAATTTTGACTAGTTATATAATCAGTTTTAGATATCTAGAACCGACCTTTTACCAGTCAGAACACACATGCTAATCTGAAAGAGACAACAAGCCTCTTTTCTGTCACATCAATAGTACAGGTTCTTCAGACTACATTTCAAAATAAAAGTCCCTGTGATGTAGGGCTGTTCTTACTAATAAGCTTGCTAAATTAAATTAATTAATGACCACCACCCCACCCCGACTAAATACTGAACTGTGATTTTTTCAAGAACTGCTTTGCACCTATAACTTAAAAACAGCCTTAATGCTTCTCAATTTGCACTACTGTTATACTGGCACTGTCATACCACTTTAATCTTACATCTTAATTCTGCTAGTGCTCATGTCACTTTATCACCCTTAGAGCCTTCAGTGTCTTACTGTCTCATTATGTTTATCTCTGGCCCATTATTTTATCATATATATATATATATGGTTTGCAAAATGATATTGAGCATATTTGGTTAAATTCTAGTTAACCTTTATTTTTTTAATTCATTGCTCCACACTCATGTGGACATACTCCATAATTTAAATCCTCTTCGTCTACCCCTCGTTCCTCTCCACTTCCATTTTGCGCCCTACACCGACTTGCTGCACACATACCATCTTGTATTCTATCAAATGTCTTTCTCACATATATATACAATTTCTATGTATTCATGAAACCACTGAAGAGATCTGAATGTAATTTTGACTAGTGAGAATTAGAATTGTAGATTTCTCAAACTCTATTGTAAATCTCAGTAACATCATTAAAGATACATGTAAAGCTTTTATGACCAGTAATAACTTTATATCTCTTAATTTAATTATTACTGGATCTAATGTAATTCCATGACAAAATATAATTACAGATATCTGTATCTTACATATACAACGATAAAAGTCTTTATTAGTTAAAACTGCTCTGACTAGTTATAAATCTACATTTAGATATTAGTATGTTATTCTTACTAGTCAGAAGAGAATTCTAGATATCCACAACTGTATTTTAGAGATCTGAATCTGCACATATCTCTTATACATATTATAACTGGTTATTTTATTATTAACTAGTGAAAATTAAATTGTAGAATTCTGCTAGTATAAATATGATTGCAGATCTTTTAAAGTGGATCTTTTAACAGTAAAACTGAATTATGGATAAGAGAGAATGAAATTCCATTTAAATGGTGGGTAACATATTACTAGTACAGTATTCTGGATATGTCATCCTAGCACTATACCTGATCTATGGATATGTACACTTGACATTGTGAGTAGCAGAAATACCAGATATCTGGAATCCTAGTTTTACCAGTATGGACTGCGTTACAGAGCTCTTTAATATGTATTATGTTAGAGAGTTATGACTTTTACTGCTGGTGTGATTTTAGGCTAAACTGACTTACCATGTGTGTGTGTGCGGTATATCAGTTCATTGCTGTCTAAAAGCTATATAGCACCAGAGAACCCATAGGCACAAGTTAGCTAGCGGCGTTTCTCAGCCCCTGCAGGAACCTCGGCCTGCACTTCATACACCCAGCACACATAACTCAACTCATTAACGGAGATACAGGGGTGTTCAAACAGGGCATCCACTGAAATGTGGAGAGCATGGTGCCTCCAGGAGCAGGTTTACAAAACACATTAATCAAGGTGATTATAACAGTTCTGTCTCCGAGCAAACGGAGAAGATAGAGTTATTATAAACACTAGAGGATCTTACAGCACCTGTGTGTGAGAGAGAGAGAGAGAGAGAGAGAGAGAGAGAACACTAAAGTGTACATAGTCAGAACAAGAAAATCCATTCTTCCACTTCAGTGCACACGTCTGAACAAAAAGTCCCAGAGGAAAACAGACAGGAGTAACGTACAGAACAGAACAGCCTCGACTTTAAAGCACATCTACCTTTAGATCCTGATGTGGAGGAAGTGATGTAATGAGGTTAGTCACATTACAGCACTTACATACATGTAAAATACGTATGGAGCATATGACATACAGGTCTTACCTTCTTTAAAACATTTATTTCAGCAGAAACTGGTAAAACATGCATTATCAGAACAGAGTAAAAACTAATACAGCAAAAAGTAACATTTTACAGGTACTTTATAACTTGTATTGAACAGAAATTGGTTCCATGAACAACACCTGTGGGGCATATTACAAATACAAGCTCATCATGGAAACACAGGCGTTATGTGGGGTGATAATTTCTTGGATGGAAAACATTCAGGTGAATGTAGGGATGACTTATGGACATCAGGCAGGGCAAAGACAGAGAAGCCACAGGCAAGATCAGGCAGTGGTGCAGCGAGCCTGTGGAGGATAACAGAACAGAAAGAGATCGTATGAATTTTAGCCATGTTAGTTGTAGAACACACAAACACAGGCACACAGACAAAAAATAATGATGCTCATAATCTGGGTATTAAGTATGAAGTCTAATCATGTCTCTATATCTAAGCAAAGCTCATCTGAGTGACGGCAAATGACAGATTTATTTGTGACGGCAAAAAGCAGCTCTCAGAACCAGTGGATCTTTCCTTTAGCTCGTACAGCTGGATGCATTACTCCTCACTTTAAACTGGGGCACATTACTGACACCCGGTGGCTAAAATCCTGAACTGCAGCTATATGATTTATGATGATGATTCTCTTATAAAGGTAGAAGGTCATTAGTAATAAACCAGAAAGCCAGGGTGTGTTACATGGTGCAGTGAATCAGAATTATCTGCACTTCCACCACTTTAATATACAACCCCGTTTCCCAAATTTCCCAAAAACACATCAAATACTGGAACTCAGAATATATAGTCTTTCTTTAAAGATATTAAAAAGATTTTTTTCTACAGTCAGTAAAAGCTCTTGACAGTTTCCTCTATTGACAGAGAGCATTGAGCTGATGTAAGATGGCATGTGGCTGGCGAGCTCTCAGCGGCAATGAATCTGAGAGATGAGTGAAGGGTTGAGTTTAAGGGCTCGAGGCTGTTGGCGGGCGCGTGTCTGCATATTACATTTTAGTGATGGGTTATTAGGTGATCACCAGGTGTCCACCTAGCGCCATATAAACACTGATTTCTTTATGATTCTGTTTGAAGTGTAAGACGAGGCTTGACCTTGTGTAAGCTTAGTATTTATAGTATTTATTAGCCTATTAATAAATGGCTAGGCTACCAGTCAGGAGTGGCTGGCACCAGAGGAGTTCACACTGGCAGTTTAAATTGCACTCATCGTCAAAATCAAAGTTGCACTCAGAAGGAATTAGCCAGCAGGAATTACATTTGGTGGGAAGATAAGACGTCGTAGGACATGCTAATGAGTCAAGGTTTACTCTAGGCCAAGCATGCGAAGTTGTTGTACAGTAGTTAGTACCGTTGTGCATGCTTTCCTTTCTGACTGTGTTGGTAGCATCCTTTGCAAGTATGCCTCAGAAGAGGTTGAAAGCTGTACGAGCAGTTGGATGGGGGGTCGCATTGTAGGGCCCCGTAAAGTGGGATGATCTTATTGTCGTATTGTGTGACCGGTTGCGCGTATAATACCACACCGCACTGTTGGCAGCAGACAGCTTTATTGTCTTTATTTGAGTTTTATTGTCATATACACAGCATAACAAGCAGTTACATTGTACAATGAAGTTCCCTCATTCCCAACAGCTTTAAAAAATAAATATCAATATAAAAGGAGAGAGAAAAATAAGAAGTATAATATATATTCTTACACTAAGTAAAGAAAAACACTAAGTAAAGAAAGGGAGAGTACAGTACTGTATGGATGAAAGTAAGGTGCATATGCATGTGTAAATTCGCTGTGCAAGTACAAGAGTAAACAGTATGGAATAACAGTAGCAGCAGAATGTGTATTGCACTCATTTTAATTCATGCATGTCAGAGTTCAGCCAGTTTCAGAGCGGAAGGGGGGAGGAGGTGTTCACAAGCCTGATGGCTTGTGGATAAAAACTGTCTGTCAGTCTGGCTGTTCTGGACTTCACACACTGTAGCGTCGGCTCGACGGTAGGAGCGTGAAGAGGCTGCGTTGACTACTACTACTACTGCTTAAGATTTGTATATTAACCCTCTTCAAAACCTTAACCATAACACACACACACACATACACAGCAGTCCAGGACTGCTGCTTATCAGAACACGGACACACGTCTTAAAATAACAGATCTTGTCAGTAATGGCTAAAATTCCAGCACCTCCCCTGATAGGAATAACGGCAAAGCTTTACCAGCAACGACCTGGATATTGTCCAGCTGGACGCGCTCTAACTGAAGTACAGAGCAGCCAAATTACGATGGTTGTACTGTTCCTCAGCTTTCAGTTTTTGCGTTAGGCTAAGGCAAAAATCCCCATAAATTCTGAATAAAACACCATTCTTTCATTTTTGTTCTGCAACAAGCAAGCTCACACAAGCTATATATGCACAGCCTTGTAATACTTATTCATCATTGCTGTCCCATGAAAGAACAGCAGCTGTTCTTTACACTGTGTAAACTTCATGATGAATGGGAATGAGTAAGTGTCTCAGTGGTGATGATGGGAACCAGACATCTACATGCTACCTCTCAGAAAGTAGTTGCAGAATAACAACAACAAACCCGTCGTCTGAGGTCTGAAATGGGGGTAATGATAGTTTTAAAATGAGGTCTATTTTTTTTGGCCTAAAATATATATTTTTTCCAAATGCATGGTGGGTGGGGCACTGTACAGGGTGCTGATAAAAAATGTACCCAAAGAAAATACATTTATGATGTTTACTTTAGACGGAGGATATGTGGACCCGTCTTAGTATTCAAGGTCTACATTCGTCTATTACATGGCTCCTGCTTTCCATTACCACTGAGTTAGTATACAGAGTGGATTTCACATCACACCCTGTTTTCCAAATACCAGTGCTGAATTCTCACCTTCGTTTGAGTACAGTTTCTCTGTACTTTGTTCCATCCCTTGTTTTTATTAAACAGATAGCTCCGGTTAGTAAATGTGACTGGCTGAGCCCCGTTTTAATCCATCATTAAAACATATGACATACACATCTATGCAGTTTACCTTTATACAGTAGATAGTCAAAGGTAGCATTAGCAGGACCTTATATACAGCACTGGATTCACCTAATGGAATCTAGCCTGCATCATTAAACGCTTATATAAATATTTATATATATGAAGTGTTTAGCTTACATGAGAGGCAACGAAAGCTACCATATAAACATCTATAGATTTTTAATAGTGACCTTGCCATAGCTTAATTTATATAATATATAATAATATAATATATAATTTAATTAATTCATATAATAATTTAGCTCACCGAGCAGCACTGATGGAGATTACAATGCGTTATTAGTAAAAATATTAGACGGTTTTGGTTCGAATATTTTGAAATTATGACAAAGGTTTTGGACACCAACATTATTAAGAACCCTTTAATCGCAATATTTGGCTTTTCTACTGATCCACCCTTACTTAATAAAACCCAATCAGATTTGATCAGAATTGAGGAACTACTTGGATATGTTAAATTACTGGAGGTAACTGTTTTTTTCAAAATGTTATTCCTGAATAAAACATTTTGAAAAAAAAAATATATATATGTATATATATTAATCGGTTAGCCATATTATTTACAAACTGGAAAAATTTTATCCTATTTCCCATGTTTCGGCGCCTGCACTATTTTTACTCTCTGCTGAACACTCTCAGTTGTCTTCAACAGGAATTCAAACAGAGTACACACAATGTGTGACAAAATTACTGTTATGCACATTCACTGAAGTGAAATGTTTTTCTAATGCAGAAATCCAGAGTTAACTGCTTCATTGAAGAGGAAATCCACCGATTTTCAAAAAATCACCAGAATAAAGTGGTTAAGATGAAAAGAGATCATTTAGAGTGGTTTGGTGTAAAACAGACAGTTCTACAGAAACTTACAGAGTCAGGAACCAAAAAGCTCCCTCACAGAAAGTTATGACATGAAACAGTTAGATAAATGCTTTTCCAGATTTATGACATTTTTATCCTGATCAACATTACATAAACAAACTCAGAAGGCTTGTGTAGGGCCTCTAGTGGCCTTGGATAATAAATAAAATGTCTACATCTGTGTTGTAGACATGGAGACCCCTCTGACCTTCCAGAGTAAAGAAATCAGAGTCTCTAAGTTTCTCTCAAAATAACCACTTCACATCAACCCACTCTAAATGGCTCTTTTTTCTCAGGCCTTGAATTATTACCAAATTTGAACAACTGGATTTCCCCACAAAATGAACATGAGTACATGCTAATTGCTGAGTGTGGTATTAGATCATAAGTGACGCTAAATGTTAGTAACTGTTAATGTACAGCAGCCAGAAGGGTGACCATACTTTCTGGCCACTCACGGTGTTGTCTATACCTAAGCCATGGCCACATAATATGTTTGGTACTTAATACTTGTGTTGGCTTAAACATGATCTGGGATCAGCTTAGTTAGGGAGGGGCGTTGGCTGGGTGTGTAAAGATCCAGGGCTCAGACTAAGTCTTTGTAAAGTTATATAAATAAACTTTACTTACATAATACCTGCTTTGCAGTGGTCCTGTTGGGGTCCTGACTATTAAAGAACAGTTAAAGAGGGATAGAGTGATGCTAAAGTATTGAAATACTCAAGTGCATCAATAATTTCTTAAACTCCTATTTTCTTTCCTCCATCTAGAGATCTCTGTGTCGTCTCTCTAAGGGACCTACTAACATGTTTTATTACACATTTTAAAATGCTAATTAGCATTCAGCAGGGCAAGTGGGCGAGTCCTCATGAATAATGTCAGAGCCTGACCCGAGGTCAATGTATGGGCTGATATAATAGGATGCTGTTGAACTCAGTCAGACAGTCTGCTCCCTCTGCTCCTGGTCACGTGATGGTTTCCAAATCTTCACAGCGAACACCAGGAGAATTAAGAAGACGAGAATAAACACTGCTGCCATGGGAATCCTGTTCCGAGAAGTGGAGGGCATCTGACAGCATTCTGGAAAGGAAAGTGTTGAAATTGCTCAGCCTCGTATTTCTTTATTGTAATGGACACACTATGAGTTTTAATAAACGCCCTGTTTGACCTTGTTCTCATGATGTATGCGTGGAGGTGGTGGATGTCTAGAAACTCTTCTTGTGAGCTTCTGCAAATGTTATTCTAATACATTTACCAACTGACAATCATGCAAGGCCCTACGTCAAGTGACTGTAAAACTCAAACAGTTACGGTCAGTAAAGGATAAGCAAATGTGAGTTCAGGATTAGCAAGACTGACACTAAAAAGACTTTCCCTTTTTAAGTCAGTAGGCTTATTGATGGTTTTGGATAGTTAATGAAATTCCCATCATCCTATAATCATTTTAGTAAAAAGTTGGTAAGTGTCTCTGCTAACATTTCACATCAGATCACTTAGGGACTTCTCAACTACTGATTTTATTAGGAATCAATGAAATGCAGTGACTGAAATACTTCCCTAGATTCAATTAGATTTTTTTTATTGGTCTACATTGTCAAACATGTACTGTATATGTAAACCAGACACTTAATATCATTGTATTTTTGAATAATTAAACAGTAATTAAAGGGGTTTCATTTTTACATTCATTTTTTCTAGTATTGGATGCTCAGTGGTAGAATTCTAGCCTGCCACATGGGAGTCCCAGGATCGACTTCCAGCCAATGCACAGTTGTCTTCTGTTCACACTCTGTATTCTGTATGTATTTAATACTTACTATTCCACTGCACTGGAGAAATAGCCTGAGAGTGTTTAGTTGTACTGTACCATCCTGTTTTGGTATGACTATAAAGTTGAAATGAATAAAGTAATTGAAATTAACTGAATTAAAGGAACTGCTGTTTTGCCTATAAAGGTAATCATCAGTTATCTTTGGTTAATCTAATGTCCATTTCTTTGGTCATCATTAGTTATCACATCTAATATCTTAATATCTTATCTAATAATCTGCACATCACTGGCAATGTCTTTGTTTTGATTCATATTGCTCTTGTCATGTCATTGTTTTGCCCTCCTGTGCCTGAGGTGAGGTTTATCTTTTATATTTTAACATCTTGTGTGAATTGCCCAATCAGAGCACAGTGGTCTCATCTGTAGGCGGGGCTTAAAAACACAGGTGTGAGTGAATGCCGACAAACAGTATGAGAAAACGAATGTGTTTCTTGAACACTAAAGTACGTAAATTATACTAGAGCCCAAAATGAAAAGTACAAACCCTGAATAAACATAAACAGGTGTGTTTTTTATAATTTTAAGCAAATAAAGCTGCTTTAACATTATCAGAATTTTCACACATACTGATTCATAAACATTAACACCAAGCTTAACAAACCAATATATCGGTCAGAGCTTATACTCATCATATCTGTCCTTAACTGACCTTTGCAATGGTCTGGCAGAGGGTGTAAGAGCAGTGAACGGGTAAAACTCTGATTCAAAGCTTCTAGCTTCATTTCCATGGTGACTTCCTCTACACCACTTGGGCTGAAGTTGATAGCGCTAGACACTGTATACAGCCCTCTGGCGTCCAGGTGAACCGAAGATGTCTGATTTATCTCTCTACCAGAGGAGTCATGCCATCTTAGTTCAGGCTGGGGGAAACCATTGGACAGGGTGGCAGTGATATTGAAGCTGTCGCATGTACACTGCAAATACAGGAGGGGCTCATCAAAGAGTGCTGGAAGAAAAGACAGAAAATGAGAAATTGGTGGAGAATCCGTTCAAAGAAGTCATTCTGAGGGGTCTGGTGTGCAATGTTCTGTATGAGAGTCAAAATGTACCCAGTGGTGGAGACAGGAAGCAGACGTCTGACCACTTAAATCTCTTTACAACTGGGGTTTCAAAGGCCCACCTGTTTATTACTACAAAGCTTAACAGCCCACAGGAAAACTTTTTAATACAATTTTCTGCTGACACTGAAAATCAGAGAATTAGGTCCTCATATATACCAGATCACCCACTTGAGTTCCATCATAAACCATAATATGTCATTATGTTAAATAAGAGGGGAGGGGAAAAAGGTATAGGACTCTAAACGGTAGATATAGATTGTGATTACAGGTTAAGATAAACAGGTTAAGAAACCCTGCTTAGAGCGCTGCAGAAGGTTATCACTTGGACTATTTGCAAACACACTGTCTGATGCCTAAAGCCACCAAATAAGTATAGTTTTCAGATTTGTCATAATTTTGCTATTATTAATTTTACATAAAAGCAAATATGTTGTTTGAGTTGTTTGTTCATGTTATACAGCACATGGAAAGTCTATAAAGGTCTTTGTACACCAAACCGCTCAGAATGAAATGAAAACCTCCTCATCTCTTTTCATAGTTTCCTCAAAGAATGAACAAGCAGTGAACAAGGACAGTATGTGTAATGTTTGCTCTGTTCCCTAGTAGTCTGGGAAGCAACTTAAGTTTTGTGTGTAAACTTTGTTAACTTTCTGTTTAGCACATAAGGATATAATATATGAACACTTAATTTTTTTTGTTTGTGAAAATTCTATTTGAACATGCCAAATTTATATGATATTTTGCATGTTAACTCTGAATTTAAGAGCTAAAAATACACAACTCAAAGCATACCAAAGCTTCATGTATGGAGAGATCACCCACTGTCTACACCATCATAACCGAACTGTAGATGTTCCTTCCATATGATTCTTTATTTAACTTTACTATGAGCTTAAATTATTTATCTTATTTGTACATTCCACACTTTACTACCTCAGTGTTGTGTTTCATGTGCGATGTATGATGTCTGCATATGTTACAGCATGTTAAATTTCTATGCACCTTATTACCAATACCTACCTGTTAAATATCTCTGCACCTTACACTCATTATCACTACTCAGAACTGAGTCATATTTATTGTATTTATTGTCTTGCACCTTTGTGGCACCCTAGTTCTAAAAAAAAAGTAAATTCATTTCACTGTGTACTTGTACAGAGCTGAAACGACAATAAAAGCCACTTGACTTAAATTTGGTGAAACCTTTGCTACCCGTCTGCCAATTTCATTTGTTTTTAAGATTTAAATTAATGAAATTGCTGCTTTGTGTTCATCTAAAATGTGTTTTTTACAGGGCCATTAAATGATCATGGTTTAATCAAGATGTGTATTAAAATGTCAGTTATCAAATTATCTTCATCTTTTATATGCTGATTTTTAGGGTGTTTGTTTGTCTCCTAATTAGTTTACCAGCAATTACTCTTTTCTACCACTATGCACATCTGAATGGTCAGAAGTACTTTTAAATATCCAAACATTCTTTATATTTATTATACATAAAATCCAAACATTCTTTATATTTATTATACATAAAATCCAAACATTCTTTATATTTATTATACATAAAAATTGTGCAAGTACGATTTATGCACGACACTGCTCACACGGCATTATCAGCAGTTTGATTGTTGGTTTAGAACAAAAGACAAAGGAAGAGTCCTGACCTCAAACTGATATTCACCAGTGGAGCTCAGCATACTCACCAGCCAATATGAGCTGTGCCTTTCCTTTTGTATGACCCTGTTCATCACTGACATAGCATGTGTACTCTCCCTGGTCGTCTGGCTGCACACTGGTTAACCTCAGCGAAGCATTTCCCTCCAGTAACTTGTCCTTAAACAGATGAGTCCGGCCTCTGTAGTCCCTTCCCTGCCTGTCTAGCTGGTCTTGGCCAAGATAGAAGCTGTGTACGACAGTCTCTTCATGCTGCCAGCTTATGATGAGGTTGGTTAGATTAAGGCTTTTACCGGGAGAGAATGAGCACTCCAGGGTTGCATTACTGCCTGGTGCAGACACTGTTGGGGAAATTGGAGGTTCCACTCTTCCAACTGCGGTGAGAATAAAATAGCAACATGTGAAAACACTTCCAAGACAAAAACTTTAAAGCTTTATTTGGAGGAGCAGAAAGACAGTTGTGGGTTTAGTAGTGGCGTCCTCCAAGATATCATCCCTTGTACATTAACCTCCTGAGACCCCAGCGTCCTCATATGAGGACATTACATTTCTGAGTCTCTGTACCATGATACTGTTTAAAACGTTGATCCTTTGGCCTCATATGAGGACACAGTTTTCTGCCAAAACAATTTTCTGTACAAAGACAACGTTTAGTTTTTCGGAGTGTCTATTTGCACCCGGGTACAAGTAGCATTTGCCACACAGCGAGGCTATTTTCACCCCTTAATTTAAAAAAAAGAAAGCGAACCCATCTGCCAATCTGCCGTCTACCAATGAATGCGAGGGAGTGAAAAGGCGCAAATTAAAAGGAACTGATGGGAAACGGAGACAGTAGGAGATAGTAAGCAGAATTTGGTTAATAATTATGTATAAAGGTCCATCACTCAATTTAACTCTACATTTTAAGATATATATTTAAGAAATAGTGTGATAATTATTATCCAATGAACACTGTTGACTGAACACAGATATTTTTGAGCTAATAGGAGCATTATAGCTAACTTGCAAATAAACGTCATCTTACTTATTTTATTTTATGTTCACAATGAAGAAATCTCTTCTAAAAAAGTTCAGAGGTAAAGTTAATTCCAGTTTGTGGTAAATGTAGCTATATTTTTTTCATTAGCTTACAAGAAAAACATTTTTCGGTTTAGCTTTACTCGACCATCAAACTACTAGCTATAGCTAATTCAATGAATAAGCTAAGCTAATGTTTTGGCGGATCTCAAGTTATTTGCTTGAATTAAAGTTTGAGGCAGTTAGGTAATTTGTATCTAACCTTATCTTAGTTAATAAGTTAAAAGCTTTGTATTTTGTTGCTTATTCTGATTAATTTAGCTAGCTAATTGCTGGCTAGTAGTTTTCTAATGTCAGCTAGCTATTTTTAATCATGTTTCGTCCATACTGAGGTAGTTTTGAAGCTTGTAATGTGTAGTATTAAGATCACTTTCATAGCTTTCTAAGTTATATTGGCAGTGAATGTACTGACAGACTCAGTAATTACTGGATTATTTTCTGGTTAACGACTTAAAACGCCATAGCTCGTCGATGGGCTACAAATCCGTCACTGTGAATATCTAGCAGTATATCTGAAGCATTGCAGGTCCAATATAGGCAACCAAGATACCATATTAAAGCTTAGATCTCTGCTTTTCATTGATTTTGCCATTTTATCTTTAGTTTCTTTCAGAAAATATATATTTCGGTCGCAAAATACCTTGCCCGGAAAACTTGATTTTTTTTTAGGTAAAGTATGCATATTCATATTTTTCCTAAAGCCATTTTTAGCCAATGTGGACAAAAATATATACCAAACGAACGGGCAGTCTCTCAGGATTACGATGATGTAAACCATTATACTGAAATGCACGGCAACTGAATTACAATCAAAAGAAAAAGTTTTTCCAAACGAGAGATATTTTCCTCTTAGAATCTGTCACTCATGCGCAATGGCCGCTACCACTCATACACACACACACACCTCACACACAAACACTTCATACCGCTGCATACCTTAGGTTGTCCCCTTCAAAACAACACCTAATTTGTATCTTTCCTTAAATCCTTTCGTTAATAATCCTCATGTTTGTGTAAAAAGTGCTTAGAAAAAACAACAGTTCAAAATAAAATACAACGGATTCAAAAAATAATTAAAATATCCCCTTGGATCTCCACCTTCAAACGCACATCACTGGAAAGCCTAAACTCTCAGCTTTCTAACGACACGTCAATCAAGTCCAATCAGGCGCCGAGTTATGATGCACAACGGAATAGGTGGGAGGTAAACAGGAAGCTTTCCTCAGGAATACGCATTCTGTTCAAGCGCGTCTTCTTATAAAATGACTCAGATTTATTTGGCAACAATAGTCAATAAAAATGTCTTCAAAACAAACTCAGAAATCAAAGAAGAAAGTATTTTATGGGGTTGAAGAGGTTTTAGCAGAGTTGGAGCAGAAAGTGAAACCGAGGGTTTGCTGGAGTCGGACAGCAGTGAGAGCTGTGGTAGCTAGAATAATAAAACCTAAAACAAATGACTAAATAAACCAAGCAAAGGTGAAACTAGAACCTCCTGCCTCTTTGCTCTTATTTACTAGTGATTGCTCCTGGTGAGTGAGCAGTTGTAAAATAAAACTCTCTCGTTATTCTGGAGCTTGATCGTAGGGTAAAAGGTACACTTGTTTGCTCTCTCAAAATTCTGTCACTTCTGATCAAGCACCAAATTGTAGGCCCGGCTTTAGTCCAGTGTTTTCCAACCTGATGCTCCTGGAGACAACCTGACCTGCAGATTTTAGTACCCTGTGGGACTCCACAAGATACGCTAACCTGTTACCAAATCATTCACAACTGTTTCTGCAAATTAATAACTGAATAACAAGGTTCTAGGGGTTAACTAATCAGCTTCTTAAAAAGACATTTCAGAATTTCAGGGGGTGTTTTGCAGTGGATGTGTATTCACTCTGTGTGTGTGTGTGTGTGTGTGTGTGTGTGTGATTTTTCAGAATGCTGAAGCTCTTCTGAGATTTGGAGATCCTGCATCCATGAAACAAAGCCAAGTGAATGAGATCCGGCTATAAATTCGGGATCGAGTTATAGCAGCAGGGACCCCCCCCCCCCCCCACCTCAACCTAAAAATACCATCATTCCAGAGAACACAGTTCCACTTCTCTATAGCTCAATGCTGTGGGCTTTATACCCCACTTGCTCACGCCTGGTATAGGCATGTTAAGAAACCTTGTTCTTTGGGTTTCTTTGTTAAATTTATTTAAACATGATGTAAATACAAACCAGATTACAAAACAGTTGTGACACTAAACAAATTGTGAATAGAAACTGAATGCAATGATGTGGAGGTGCCAACATCTAATATTTTATTCAGAATAGAACACAAATCACAGATCAAAAGTTTAAACTGAGAGAATGTATCATTTTAAGGGAAAAATATGTTGTTTCAAAATTTCATGGCGTCAACAAATCCCAAAAAAGTTGGGACAAGGCCATTTTTACCACTGTGTGGCATCCCCCCTTCTTCTACAACACTCAACAGACGTCTGGGGACATAGGAGACCAAGTTTAGAAATAGGAATGCTCTCCCATTCATGTCTAATACAGGCCTCTAACTGTTCAATCGTCATGGGCCTTCTTTGTCGCACCTTCCTCTTTATGATGCGCCAAATGTTCTCTATAGGTGAAAGATCTGGACTCCAGGCTGGCCATTTCAGTACCCGGATCCTTCTCCTACGTAGCCATGATGGTGTGATTGCTGCAGAATGTGGTCTGGCATTATCTTGTTGAGAAATGCAGTGTCTTCCCTGAAAGAGATGACGTCTAGATGGGAGCATATGTTGTTCTAGAACCTGAACATAGTTCTCTGCATTAATGGTGCCTTTCCAGACATGCAAGCTGCCCATGCCACAAGCACTCATGCATCCCCATACCATCAGTGATGCAGGCTTCTGAACGGAGCGTTGATAACAACTTGGGTTATCCTTGTCCTCTCTGGTCTGGATGACACGGCGTCCCAGTGTTCCATAAAGAACTTCAAATCGTGACTCATCTGACCACAGAACAGTCTTCCATTTCGCTACACTCCATTTTAAAAGACCCCTGGCCCAGTGCAAACGTCTGAGCTTGTGGAGCTTGCTTAGAAATGGCTTCCTTTTTGCACTGTAGAGTTCGAGCTGGCAACGGCGGATGGCACGGTGGATTGTGTTCACTGAAAATGCTTTCTGGAAGTATTCCTGAGCCCATTCTGTTATTTCCTTGACAGTGGCATTCCTGTTTGAGGTGCAGTGACGTTTAAGGGCCTGGAGATCACGAGCATCCAGTAGAGTTTTACGGCCTTGACCCTTACGCACAGCGATTGTTTCAGATTCTCTGAATCTTTTGATGATGTTATGCACGGTTGATGATGTTAACTTAAAAGTCTTTGCTATTTTACGCTGGGTAACACCATTCTGGTATCTTTCTGCGCAACAATGGTGGAATTGGTGATCCTCTTACCATTTGGCTTCAGAGAGACACTGACACTCTGAGCTCTTTTTATACCCAATCATGTTGTCAGTTGACCTAATTAGTTTAAATTGGTCTTCCAGCTGTTCGTTATATGCTCAATTTCCTTTTTCCATCCACTTATTGCTACTTGTCCCAACTTTTTTGGGATTTGTTGATGCTATGAAATTTTGAAACAACATATTTTTCCCTTTAAATGATACATTCTCTCAGTTTAAACTTTTGATCTGTGATTTGTGTTCTATTCTGAATAAAATATTACATGTTGGCACCTCCACATCATTGCATTCAGTTTTTATTCACAATTTGTTTAGTGTCCCAACTTTTCTGTAATCCAGTTTGTAATAAAAACCCTAATTCACTTCTTTAAAAAATGTACAAACCATCCAGAAAAAATGAATAAAAAAGTCAAATCTGTCTTCTGCATTCTGTGAAATTTAATTAAAGGGGCTGATAATAATGTACTGGCAGAAAGAATATTTGTATATATATATACATAAATATATATCTCATACCATGTGGTGGACATATGAGGGTGCTACAGACTTTATATTAACTTGTGTTTCATTTTGTTTTAACATTATCATTTATCACTGGCAGTGTATATTATAATGTAGTATTTAGCATGTGATTACTGCCATTAGCGGCAAGCGACTTAGGATAATTAAATTGCTATTTAAATTCTAAGAGCATGGTAAAGAAAAACAAAGAAGAGACTCACAAGTGAAAAACAAAATTCAATAAGAACAAACTCTGAGGTCCACCCCATAACCCCAAACAAAAGTATCTTCACCTCTTGTAAAATAATTTGTAAGTAAAATGTGTTTTGTCACAAAACACAAAAGAATAGTACTAATCTCTGCTAAAACCATAATGTCGGGTGCAAATAGTACACACTGCTACATATACCCGGGTGCAAATAGCACACACCTTGCTACGTATACCCGGGTGCAAATAGCACACACTGCTACGTATACCCGGGTTCAAATAGCACACACTGCTGCATATACCCGGGTTCAAATAGCACACACTGCTGCATATACCCGGGTGCAAATAGCACACACTGCTGCATATACCCGGGTGCAAATAGCACACACTGCTGCATATACCCGGGTGCAAATAGCACACACTGCTGCATATACCCGGGTGCAAATAGCACACACTGCTACATATACCCGGGTGCAAATAGCACACACTGCTGCATATACCCGGGTGCAAATAACCCACATTGCTGCATATACCCGGGTGCAAATAGCATGTGCCTTAGTTTTTATACTTGTGAGGTCCTACTAATCACAAATAGCTAAGAGAAATTAAAATTGCACACCAAGCAAGTCCGGGTCTCAGGAGGCTATACTTGTTCAGTGTTTGTCTGATTGTGGACTTTAGTGGATATTAGCCAGTGTCAAAGAGGCCTACAGATCCAAGATTACTCTAAGCATCACGTGGTAGTAGAGCTCTAGCTAGGGGACAGATACTAGCTACAACCATAATGTACAGAACGATATCCATAGCATATTTGAAAAGGTTACCTAGGATTACTACTATTATCCCAGACAGGATGTGTCCCATCTTGAAACATTTTGATTTCTGTGGGAAAAAAAACAAAACAAAAATATATTATAGCATGGTGTTGAGTAAGTAATGTGTGGCTGCTATAGGGATGTTGAAACTAGCTGTATTTTTGTATTATGGTATTATCTATCCAACTACAGTAAATATCTGCTATTAATTATTCTGTCTTTTATTCTGATGCACATATTTCACTACTCAGCAGTCTGTTTCTATTGGATTGTATTGTACACCGTCAGTTATGGCAAAAATCAAGTCATAAGTGCCATGGCAAAAAAAAAATGCAATATCATGACACCTGAGCACAATTTGTTTCTATAATAATGCATCCAGTAATGTTCCTTTAGCACTTTACACTCTGTGGTACAATGAATGAACGATTGATTGATTGATGATCTGTTTACCATGACTATGTGAAATGTTTCCTCTGATCTGGTCGTCTGGATTTAAATTTTCTAGTATTTTATTAATATTTTTCTGTTTATTTAGATCTTATTTACTATTTGTATATTTCCTGATTTTTTCCTCTGTAACATTGTAAATTTCCTCACTGTGGGATTATCTTATCTCATGTGACATAATGTACCACTGTAACCCTAACATCATACTGAAACCCCCTACTTTATGAATTATTTAAAAAGCTTTCTGTACACATATAATCTTTAATTCCACTGAACTGAGCCTCCCCAGGAAGTGAAGAGCTGGCTGTCTGAACATGTTATAGAAACCCTTCTTAGAACGTTGCAGAAGGTCATCACTTGGACTATTTGCAAACACACTGTCTGATGCCTAAAGCAACCAAATATGTATAGTTTTCAGATTTGTCATAATTTTTCCATTATTAATATTACATACAAGACTCAGCTAAGATAGAAGTTGTTTGTTCATGTTATACAGCACATGGAAAGTCTATAAAGGTCTTTGTACACCAAACCGCTCAGAATGACCTTTTAAAAACCTGATGACATTTCGCTCTAAAATATAAATTATTTAATGATCACTTTCATGATAACCTGTAATCCTAAACATAGTTCAGTCCCCAAAACCTTTTCCCCTCCTCATCTCTTTTCATAGTTTCCTCAAAGAATGAACAAGCAGTGAACAAGGACAGTATGTGTAATGTTTGCTCTGTTCCCTAGTAGTCTGGGAAGCAACTTAATTTTTTTTGTTTGTGAAATTCTATTTGAACATGCCAAATTTACAATTCAGATTATTTTACTGATGATGTTTTGCATGTTAACTCTGAATTTAAGAGCTAAAAAATACACAACTCAAAGCATACCAAAGCTTCATGTATGGAGAGATGTTCCTTCCATATGATTCTTTATTTAACTTTACTATGTGTTTAAATTATTTATCTTATTTATACATTCCGCATTTTACTACCTCAGTGCTGTGTTTCATGTTTCATGTGCGATGCATGATGTCTGCATATAACGTTATAACAGCATGTTACATTTCTATGCACCTTATTACCAATACCTACCGGTTAAATATCTCTGCACCTTACACTCATTATCACTACTCAGAACTGAGTCATATTTATTGTATTTATTTATCTTGCACCTTTGTGGCACCCTTGTTCTAAAAAAAAAAAGTAAATTCATTTCACTGTGTACTTGTACAGAGCTGAAACGACAATAAAAGCCACTTGACTTAAATTTGGTGAAACCTTTGCTACCCGTCTGCCAATATCATTTGTTTTTAGGATTTAAATTAATGAAATTGCTGCTTTGTGTTCATCTAAAATGTGTTTTTTACAGGGCCATTAAATGATCATGGTTTAATCAAGATGTGCATTAAAATGTCAGTTATCAAATTATCTTCATCTTTTATATGCTGATTTTTAGGGTGTTTGTTTGTCTCCTAATTAGTTTACCAGCAATTACTCTTTTCTACCACTATGCACATCTGAATGGTCAGAAGTACTTTTAAATATCCAAACATTCTCACACAGTCTTTATATTTATTATACACAAAAATTATGTAAGTACAATTTATGCACCACACTGCTCACTACTGATAAAGGAGACCCCAGAAATCACAGGACACATTATCAGCAGTTTGATTGTTGGTTTAGAACAAAAGACAAAGGAAGAGTCCTGACCTCAAACTGATATTCACCAGTGGAGCTCAGCATACTCACCAGCCAATATGAGCAGTGCCTTTCCTTTTGTACGACCCTGTTCATCACTGACATAGCATGTGTACTCTCCCTGGTCATCTGGCTGCACACTGGTTAACCTCAGCGAAGCATTTCCCTCCAGTAACTTGTCCTTAAACAGATGAGTCCGGCCTCTGTAGTCCCTTCCCTGCCTGTCTAGCTGGTCTTGGCCAAGATAGAAGCTGTGTACGACAGTCTCTTCATGCTGCCAGTTTATGATGAGGTTGTTTAGGTTATGGCTTTTGCTGGGAGAGAATGAGCACTCCAGGGTTGCATTACTGCCAGGTGCAGACACTGTTGGGGAAATTGGAGGTCCCACTCTTCCAACTGGGGTGAGAATAAAATAGCAACATGTGAAAACACTTCCAAGACAAAAACTTTAAAGCTTTATTTGGAGGAGCAGAAAGACAGTTGTGGGTTTAGTAGTGGCGTCCTCCAAGATATCATCCCTCGTACATTAACCTCCTGAGACCCCAGCGTCCTCATATGAGGACATTACATTTCTGCTTCTCTGCACCATGATACTGTTTAAAATGTTGATCTTTTGGCCTCATATGAGGACACAGTTTTCTGCCAAAACAATTTTCTGTACAAAGACAACGTTTAGTTATTATACTTGTGAGGTCCTACTAATCACAAATAGCTAGGAGAAATTTAAATTGCACACCAAGCAGGTCCGGGTCTCAGGAGGCTATACTTGTTCAGTGTTGGTCTGATTGTGGACTTTAGTGGATATTAGCCAGTGTCAAAGAGGCCTACAGATCCAAGATTACTCTAAGCATCACGTGGTAGTAGAGCTCTAGCTAGAGGACAGGTACTGGCTACAACCATACTGGACAGAACAATATCCAAAGCATATTTGAAAAGGTTACCTAGGATTACTACTATTATTACAGACAGGATGTGTCCCATCTTGAAACATCTTGATTTCTGTGGGAAAAAAAACAAAACAAAAATATATTATAGCATGGTGTTGAGTAAGTAATGTGTGGCTGCTATAGGGATGTTGAAACTAGCTGTATTTTTGTATTATGGTATTATCTATCCAACTACAGTAAATATCTGCTATTAATTATTCTGTCTTTTATTCTGATGCACATTATTCACTACTCAGCAGTCTGTTTCTATTGTATTATATTGTACACTGTCAGTTATGGCAAAAATCAAGAGTGCCATTACAAAAAAAAACAATATCATGATACCTGAGGACAATTGTTGTTTATTTATATTTTTCTGTACATATATTTGTATATTTCCTGATTTTTTTCCTCTGTAACATTGTAAATGTACCATTGTAAATGATAATGTACCACTGTAACCCTAACATATCATCATATTGAAACCCCCTACTTTATGAATTATTTAAAAAGCTTTCTGTATACATATAATCTTTAATTCCACTGAACTGAGCCTCCCCAGGAGGTGAAGAGCTGGCTGTCTGAACATGTTTATGTATATTCTGGGCCACATGTTTGCATTTGAACCACATGTTTGCTTTATGTACACAGTTAATCATCACTTAAATGCAGTCATTAAGTGCAAAACCCTACTGCAAAGCTTGGTCAAAGAATAGTTAAATGAAAAATCTAATTTACATCATTTTTAACTACACAGACCTCAAAAAGTCTAGTACTGTACCATATTATAAACCATCATATCACAACGGTGTAAGGTGACTATTAAAGCTGGGCCACAAATTACAAATCTCAAAAACTGCTGAAGCCAATTGCTAGTCATTATTACCTGTTTGATTGGAAGTTTGTGTGTGTGTGTGTGTGTGTGTGTGTGTGTGTGTGTACATACAGAACCATGCTACCATGAGCAAAACCGTTAACAGAAGTGTACAAGATATAGATAAACCTGAGATGTGTGCATGTAAGCACCCAGCAGCTTCTCTAGCTCGGTACTGAATGCTGTTTCATTTGTCTCACAAGTGCTACATGTCTGAGCTTCAGACTCTGCCCCAAGGTTAGCATCACCATCGTTATTACTGGCGTAAGCGTGTGTACACCTAAAAATTTGCTTTCTGGTGTCTATCTAATATCTAATATCCTCATCACCGATACCTATACCGTGTTGTGGGTGCCAGTTGGTGCCAATACGTCATCATAAGATATCAGTGCAACACTAGATTCAACATCTAATGTGTCAAGGAGACCAACATACCCCAAACAAAAAATGCCCAGCTGTAGCACAAGTCATAAAAACATGTCAAAACGGTCATAAGACAAAAATAACTAGTCTCCAGTCTCAACAAAAGCTCTGTTATGTCATTCACCAAACTCAAATGTACGCTCTCAGAACCTATTTCTGTCCAAGGGCAGTGGGCAGGGACCTGCTGAAAGAAGAACAAAACCTCACCCTACAACATTACAGAGCTGCCTTTATTTGGAGAAAATCTAAATCTGCTTTTCATCTGCTACACCTATGAGAATTTCCCAACCACATTCGGTTTTCTGTCCTCAGCCTGACTCATTCATCCTGTCTCCACCCCTCCCTAATAAACATATGACCTGTAGTTTCTGTATATTCGTTGGGGGCACTATTGTTTTCATCTGGGTGCGCCTTCAGGACTTCCCATAACTCTGCATCATCTTCAGTACTCCCGCACCAGCTCATGCTCTGTTCCTCCATCTTTCTTCTGGCAAACATTTCCGAACACACCACCAACCTCAGAAACAACTTGTTCCTTCAGACCATCAGATCTCTTGAAGAAGGCTTCCACCAAGTTTCTAAATAACCCTGTCCTTAACATGTAAACAGATTCAGTCTGATCGGTTTGATGTAAAATGGTTCATCTGGTAAAGCAATGGCCACGCCTTCTCACAAATCCCAGATTAATAAATCAGCTTCGTATAGCCAGTCACAGATACAGTTCTACCACTCAGTAGTACACATATACATATATATACACATATACACATTAACTGCTTTTTCCACTTTGTCCAACGTTTGTTCTGAAATGAAAGTAAATGCGCGGCTGAGTCTGTTTTGTGAGGCTGGGTTATGGTAAGGTACTGTTAGTGATGTGATTAAAGCTGCTGCTGAACTAACTAGAGAAACGGTCTCCATCTCCCCGTCAGCGGTGAAACGGAAACGGTGTTGTGGAAATAAGCGCGAGATGAAGTGAAGCTCATAAACACGACGCGAGTTTAACTTTAACAAGGTTATAAAGCGTCTCTGAAGTGAAACATAAACAGACCTACACTTTCGCTCTTCCGTTTAAACCCACGAGGCAGCTCAGCTACTGGTTACAGGAAAAAAGGGGTTCCCGACTGGTGAACAGACGCTCCTCCACCCAAAACACCTCCTGTAAAGACTGAAAGGCTCTTCCTTAACCGGAAGCTGGTAGAAGCACTGTGTTGAGAAGTGTTTGATAAAAAGCTAATGTTTTGGGTCTCTTTGGTGAAAGAAGAAACGAACCAGGAGTAGAACTTTCTTTTTCCCGAACCGCCTATAGGGGCAGTATAGCACCTACGAAGCAAAACTCAGTACTGGGAGATAATATGAGCTGCTCCATCTCTGTAGTTCTACCCAGTGGTCTCCAAAATAAGACTTCCGGTTTTAGAGCCTAAAAACATCCCTTTCTGATAACCTAAAGGTCATTTTGAGGTGGACAGCCGAGGACATGTTTTTGCTAAGTGGCTTCTTCCTTAGCTGAATTGCTGCTTTAACAAATAACAACATGTACCATCCAAACTGGCGCTGCTGCTGTATCACTAATGTCAGCTAGTTCAATAGGAGTACTTACAAGCACAGGCACTGGAGAACCTCACAGTTTGGGATAAAGATGATCATCAGTTAATACAGTACATGCCTTTGTGGAGATGATGTCTGATATACCTGTAAAGTATATATAAAATATATATATGATTTTTTCAGCATTAAATGGCTAATGTGCTGAAGTTGGTTCTGTATAGAACTTTTTAAAAAGTGCACTATTTTCGGTAGATGAGTCATATGGAGGTCTCACAGTATTCATTTTATACTTATGAAAATGAATTAAAATTCAACCAATTCACATCTTACCAAACTAATGGTTGTAGTAGGTTTGTCAGATGGGTCACTGTACACTACAACTGATTTTAGATCTGTGTGTCATGTGGATGTCGCACAGTAGTAATTCAATCTTAGAAATCTAGAAATCAACTATTGTATATCTTACCAAACTAAGGGTTGTAGTATGTGTGTGTTGTAATAAAAAGTAGGCATATGTGTTGTCTCAGTAATGTTATGGGAGGTTTTGGTTTTATTGTTTACAATGTATATTTCCATTTATTCAAACAGCTTTGTAAAAGGAGCAGATTTCTACATTATTTGTGTATTTCAGAATGTTTCAGGTCTTTGTAAATACCATATAGAGACACCTTATGTCTCTAAAATGTTTACGTTTTTAAACAGTACTTGCACATTAGAGACGGTCCCTTGGCGCGTTTAGCGCCTGCTGCAGCGATTCTGGCTATTTTTATCAAACGTACTGGGCAAGGGGAAAGATCGGAAACTTTGACGGAATAGAATGATTGTCGTTTGTTCCCTGGTTCACCACGACTTAGAGAATGCAGGTTCAGACATTTCAGGATGTTATTAGTGAGCGATAGGAGGAACATCCGCTAAATAGCTGTTAGATGTACTATGTGGTTTCAAAGAATTTCCAACAAAGTCATATCCATTCATCCATATGTGCAGTGCTGTGCGAAAGTCAGAGACCAGCCTTCGTTAGCTTCCCAGATAGCAAAACTGCTCCGACCCAAATCCGGACTCCTCATTCTCATCTAGCCCGCGTACCCCTCCGACTGATGGCACATGTGTGGACCACTCCTGGTTGCAAGATGTGGGCTGCATAAACAGCACCTAAGGACCATGCATCAACTAAAAGGAGGCAACTCTGCTGTAACTCTGCCAGAGGTGAACCAGATGTGTTTTGGAACATGTGGACCGCATGAGTTCTTATGAATGACCAGTAACAAAGGTACTTATCCGTGATCTACTGGAGAAAGAGCAGAATTTTCCATCATGCTGTTTTTATATATTGCCGGCTCAGACTAAGGACCACCTACATCCAGGTACATAAACACTTGGCTCCTTAACCAGTGGACAAGGGGCCCATTCCTAACGGGTTTGATAGATCCTGGGAACCAGCACCAGCTCTGGCACAAGCACTGGCACTTTGTTGGTGTAAAAGAGGTAACCCAGACTAGCAACAAGGCCTAAATTTTCCCATGGGTTTGGGGCATGTAGACAGGGCCAGAGGCACTGAGGGGGACCCCTACGAACAATACTGAATTAATCAAAACTGTTATGTTCTGCTCAAATATACTTATGACAACTACAGAATATCTTTAGAATGGCCCAACCGGGTAACACTTTATTAGTTAACTCCCGCACGCTTGTCTTTACAGTGCATCACACTCCCGGTTCCCCATTTCCAGAGTCTCCCTCAAAAGCATCCGTGTTACTATTGTTACAAAAACAGTGGGCGTGTTTGAGAATGTTTTCTAGTTGCGAGTGACGCAGTATTTTTGATGTTTGCAATTCCACCTTAAAATTTAAGAGGAGATCCTTCCTGGACATGGAGAACAGATGGATCTTTATGGCCCTTCCAGAAAAACAACTGGGAGGTAAACTGCCAGATTCAGAGATGAATATGGTTTGTTTTGTGTTAGCTAATTTAGCTAGTAGACACGAGGTAGCTTAAACAAGCTGCCCAAAACCAGAGCAGTGATGTTAATCATTGATGTTAATGGTGGGGATAAAACCTGACCCAGTGAATCAATATGGGACTCCCTGAACAACAGGGAGCATTTTGTACATGGGTCAGGACCCCCACAAAGTAGGTGGTGGCATGTGTGTGTGGGTTGCTGTGGTATAAATGGATAAGACAGCAGGAGTCCTACCTTCCTGGTCCACCTTGTAGCTCATCTGCTGCTGCACAGTGCAGTGTTAATCATCCTCTAGTCCTTCATCAGTGGTCACAGGTCACTGCCCACAGGACACTGTTGTGCTGGATAGTTTTGGTTGGTGGACTTTTCTCGGTCTAGCACTCCAAGGTGTATCCATAGCTCTGTGATGTGTGATGAGTTGCTTCTCATGGAGCCATGACTAGGAGTTGGGGACTGTTCTCTTTGTGTCAGCACTAAGAATCAATCATTAACTCTCAGAGCACCATTTTCAATTCATTTACCAACCTCTACCAATCTTTCCCACAATCCTTCCATTGACGTTGAGCTCCTTCTGTTGTTCAATACGTTACAGATTTTGTGGTCCTGATGCAGGTAATCAAACTACCGTAAACGCTGAGCATTCAGGTAATAGGTACAGGGCAATAGGCCTGCCTATCACCAATTACAGCTCAGGAGGCTCATCATTAGCCAGACTCTAAATAAACATGCTGGGTTCCAATATTCTGTGGAGTCATGGAGATAAGAAAGCTTTGGCACCAGAATACATGTACAATAGTCACAACAGTGAGGCTTAAAAAGGTTGGAAGCTCATATATGTATATATGCGAGGTTTGTATTTGGATAGGGGATTACAATTGTCAGAACACCCCCTGCTGTTTGGGTTCAAGGTGTGGTGGAAATTTCTAGTTAAACAGAAAACAGTAAAATCACGATTGGTTCTCCAAAGTAATATATTTATTAAAAAGCTATCGGGAGGAGAAACTCCTGGCAAATACCCAGAGATCTCCAAAGGTTGACCAAGTTACAAAAGCTTATATATCTCCCCAATGGGATGTCGTCACCTTCCACTGGTTCACAGAAGATAAAGAAGCTACAGCTCATTGGTTACACCCAATTGTGATATCAATAAACAAAAGAGTGTTAACATACATGCATAATTAGTGAAGAGAAAGGAAACTCAAAGAAGAACTCAAGAAGCCCCTTACACCTGGTAACTTCTAGACGAGTTGGTATGCAACTCTGAGGTCACTTGAACAGTAACTCACTGTGGCCAGCATAGAGAAAACAGATAAGGCCTACACTTGGGACTGGAGGAGGAGCTAGTTTCTTGCACTTTGGATGAAGGGAAGTAGCCGTGATCCCTTTCACATGGAGTAGTAAAAGTCCACCCAAAATTTATAATAATAAGTAATAAATGTAATGGAGTACATTTACTTACTTATTTACTCATTTAGAATACAAAACATAACTGTATTCCGATACAGTTACAATGTAAAAAGACAGTATTCCTATACTATTACAATATAAATACAGTATTAAATATACAATATAAATATAATACAATTACAGTGTACATAGATAGTATTCCAATACAGTTACAATGTAAAAAGACAGTGTTCTGATACAGTTACAGTGTAATTACACAGTATTCAGAATTCAGCTACGATGGTGACATTAGTGGATTACATGAATGGATTTGTCTATTTCACGTTTTCTCACTCTCAGATTACATTATAGTGATTCATCACTACTATCTGTTGTTTGGGTAAAGATGATCACCAGTTAATACAGCGATTTTATGGTAGGGGTGGAGGTGGAGTGACACCAGACCTGAGATGTGACGTGGGACACCATGATTGATTGTGATGCATGGTCTTTCATCTTGGAGCTGACCATGGTGCCTGCAAACACTCTGGTCTTTTCCATTCAGTCAGAACAGAAAGTACAGGTGTTCCACACAACAGGACACCCTTATATAGTCTTATCAGGTTCAGCGATAAGGTCTGTTCTTGCTTACATCATTATTTACATTCTGAAACTTGAATCATTTGCGTGTCTCACAATGTCAGACCTACACACCAAGTTTCATTCTGTTGGATGATTCCTTCTGGTTGCAGCTGTTCTTTCCATGATGAGTGTAATAATATTTGAGAGTCTGCTCTGACAGTTCTTCAGGACAAAGCCACACCTTTCTTCTAGCCTTTCACAGCACCTTAACTCTCTTGTTTATTCTCTCCATGTCTCCTACTGTTACTCAGACTGTCACACGCTGTACTTGTATCAGCTTAAATAAATCCATGCATTTAACAAGTTTAAGCTGCTCTCTGCTCATCAACATCTAAACTGAATTACCTCTGCTGTTACAGTTATAGCTGATAAACTGGGCTTTATTGTAGCAATGCTAAACAAACACATTCATATCAGATTCTGTTTTGGGGTTTCCTGATAAAAGTCCCTCAGATTAAATCTCTTGGTCTCTTGGATAGCTCCAGCCAGTTCCCTTTCCAGTGAGGACAGAACAAGTGGCAGAACAAGTACGTCCAACATGAAGGTATGATTTGTGGTGCGGTGTCTGGATGGGTAATCTTCTGATCCTCCCAACACCACACCTCCCTGGCCAAGGCCCATCTTCCCGGAGTGCACAGTTTGGCCGGATGGACAGATCTAAAAAGATTCTTGTTGGTTCTAAACTTCTTCCATTTACAAATCATGGTGACCACTGTTCTCTTTGGGACCTGTAAAACAGCCGCAGTCTTTCTGTCCCCTTCTCCAGATCTGTGCCCTTACACAGTCCTAGGTCTGCAGATAATTCCTTTGAGTGAGTGGCTTGGAGTTTGCTCTGACATGCACTGTCAACTGTGGGACCGTATATAGGCAGGTGTTGGTAATCCCCAGTCATATGCAATCAATTGAAAGTATCAGGCAGTATCAGTGGAAACAGAATGCCCTCAGCTCATTTTTGGGTGTCATATCAAAGGGTGTGCACACTTGTGTACATATATTTTACAGTTTGAATTTTAATACATTAACATAAACATATATATTAGCTCACCATACAAAGAATGTGTCACCTCTGTGATGTTCTGGGAGTGTTTATTAGGGGTTCTATGGTTGAGATGGCAGGAATTTTGAACCACAATGCCTACAGTGAGCTACTGCCACCAGGACAACCATGGTTTGCCTCTTGCTTATCATTTTCATTGAGGAACATGACATTCCCACCCCTGTATATTGAGCTGCAAATGTATCTGATTGACATGATAAACATTCAGGAGCATACACACATCTGGACTGCCCCGCAACATCCCCAGATTTGAACTCTCTTAAAAATCTGTGGACCTGGAACGACAAGTAAAACTCCAGAGAAGGCATCCACAGATTACTTTGACCTGGGGCGGCTACAACAGACATTAGGATGGTGCTGCTTCTCCGTCAGCAGAGAGTCTGTATTTATGTGTTTCAGTAAGTATGGGGGAAGATCTGAGTGGAAGTAGGGTAAAGGAAACGACCACACATGCAACCATATAGAACAAATAAACATAAATAGAGCATTTATTTAATCAGGTGTATAGATTTTAGGAATTTCTTCCAGCCGCTTCCAGTAATGTTCTGCACCCTTAGGTCTCTTTTTCTCCTACATGAGGGAACAGACACCCCAACGCCAAAACTGTTATTCAACTGTGAACACTTACAAATAACCACAAGCTATATTAGAAAAGTAATAACTAATGGATAGTGTGTAAGTGAGTAAGTGGGCGAGTGAGTGAGTGAGTGAGTGAGTAAGTGGGCGAGTGAGTGAGTGAATATAAAATATAGACTTTATTTCCTTAAACAGTCCTCATCACACTACCAGTGACAGCTCAGCCCCAGTGGTTCGTGTGTAGTGCACGCACGGGCTTACTTATGATCCAAAAAACCCACCTGACTTCAGAAGAGACTATTAAACCGATCCATGGGGAGGGCATGGGGAGATCCCTGCAGGAGCAGAGGGGCCTGGGAGCGTGCCCGTGTCTCCTCCATAGACAGCAGTCGAGCAGGGACACGAATTTGGTGAGGGCCCTGGCGGCGCACTCGCGAGCTGCAGAGATGGAAAAGGAGAGAGAGTGAGAGAGGGACCACAGCAATTGAGGCAATTTGGAGGGAAAAGCAACCGGTGGTCACATCTGTAGATGTAAACGGCTCAGGACATACATCAGCTACAGCTGTTGAACAGGAGCGATGTGAATATGCCTGGTGAGTCTGCATGGATGGGTAAACTAAGCGTAACCATAAAGCTCTATTCTTTTAAAATGCACATTCCCAGCCACGCTGGGGTTTGTGTCACTGCAGAGCAGGTCAAATTGGACCCGTGTTTTTCCACATTGGGAAGATACAGCAACAAAGAATCTGATCTGTATAGTTACAAAACTGCAGTTTACTTTGCTGCGTTTAGCTCGGATATACACACTGATGAAGCCGTCACAGATGCGTATTGCTGACTATGGAAGGGCAAGCACACAAGCCAACAGTCTAGGATCGTGTAAAAAGAAGCACTGTGCAGGGAATGGTGGTGGACGTTCATATTCATATGGACTGTCGTTCGATCTTCCTGTCTAAAGAAACCCTATAATATGAAGCTCCTGGATCGAACACATACTTGGCCATAATGAAAACCATCTGTGGGATTACTGAAGACACAAGATGTACCCTGTGCCGAAACGGGGCCCACTGATGTGAAGGAAGTCACCCGAACAGCACCCAATCTCACGTATATGTTGGTGAGCAGGAACTCCACCACTGCAAGTCTGGATGCGCACCTCCTTAAGTTGGTCAGTTCTGTACTGAGGACCCACTGCCTCGGCCTCCTTAGACCTGTGGCACAAACAATGGGACACCTCAGCATCTCTGTCTTTGATTAAAATTTCACGTTCATCACTAAACATGTACTTTTTGGATTCCCACTGATTTATATCCAGTAAGAAGAACCACTCCTCTCATATCATCATCATTCTAAATAACCAGCTTTATTAAACACCACAGAATCAGCCGTCAGTGTCTGTAGCTCCTACACACATATGACAGTAATAACTGTGCACTGAATAACCTGGTACTCCCCAGTAGGAACAGTAGTTTTGAATGCAGACAGATCTGAAATGATCACACATCTCCAGGAAATGACTCGGCTCTTTAAATAGAGTTGCACTGTCAAGTGAATTGTTACCAAAACTAACGGCTCCTCTGGAGCAGGGTTTAGTTTCTGATGTGGAGTTTAGAAGACTGAGGCGGTAAAGGTGGTAAGAGATATGAAAAGTCACAACACCATACGACATTAAAAACAAGACAAGAGAGAAAACTTTTCCAGTGATTGAAACAACACACACAGGGTTCTAGTGAAGCTACGTTCAAAGCCGAGAGTGGACATAAAAACACAGGGTTTGCTACAAGTGGATACTGCTCAGATTCCTGAGCTCAGAGTTTTGTTCTTTATAAAATGGGGAAAATAAAACTGAATCAACTAACAGCCTTGAAAACGAAAGGTTCAAAATATTATTCAGACTGGGGTTTAAGTGGCTATGTTAATCCCATGGCCAGTTCACTGCCTCCGATACCACTGAGAAGTACAGAAGCATCTACATCACAAGGTCCAGGCTGGTAAAAGGCAAGCTGTAACTTAACACCAGAAGTTCAGCCTCCCAGGAAGAACCAAAGGAACCCTAATTTCATAATCACAGTACTGAAATCTGTAGGTATCTGTAGGAAACCTGTCTTAAGCATGCAGAAGCAGAGAAATGGTCACCTGAGCAGGTTTGGGGCCCAGACAATGGCCAGGTTACTAATGTGCATGTTGGTCTTGTCGCTCTTGGTGGCTAGCCGGGGCTTTAGGGTTTGTTTTCTTGTGAGGGTACTCCAGTGTCCTGAGAAAGACCTGCATAGGAATCACCATTATCATTACCAGCATGATCATTAAAGAGGAACTGACTTTCACACTTTCTGCACAAATTCAGTCCTAGAAAAGCTTAAAGAGGATTATTCAGACTGTTATGGTGCAGTACTGGACAGATATGTATTGACTTACTGGCCAAAAAGGAACCAGGGTTGTTAGTGGTTGACCAGTATGTACATATAGGTATATACATGTTTATATTATAATGCCATTTAACTAATAAAAGAGTGCTGTTTGATTTGATTTGCAACAAGCTCTTCGTTCCTCTGCCATGACTTTCTTGCCCTAACACGTCATTAACAATAAATCAAGGCCACAGTCTTCTCACTTCGCAGCAATCATAAAAACATCGTCTTCAGGAATTGGACCATTTATGTAATGGGTTTTTTGTGGGGAAGCTTTTGGAGACAACCAAAGCTTTGGGACTCCTGGTTCCCATCATCGCTCCTGTGAACCAATTCTTAGAAGTCAGGTTTTTCTTAGAGAGGCGTCACAAAAAATTTCTTTCAGTGTCTTTAAAACTGAACCTATTTTTGAATGAACTTTGTTTTTCACATTGTAAAGGTTTAATTTTAGATTTTTAATTTAATTTATTCCCTTTTTAAATAAACTGAATGGATCGTTTAGTACTGGCCATTCAGATCTGAACTCTGGAGTACCTGTAGTGTAGCGGGGAGGATGGAGGTAGCGTGCTGGATGACATCATGCATTTTCACCATGCGCTCGCTCGTACCTCCTCAGTCAATCTCCCCCATACAATCCTACAAACACAAACACGTGTTACACTTACAAATACATATACATGCCTGGAACAAGCTACAACTCAAAAGCTCAAACATGGTCAAATCCTAAATACAGTCAGGACTTAAAAAAACAACATTATGGCTTTGCAGTAAACACAAACCATGACTCTTCACTGTGAATTCCACTGACATTTAAAGTAATTTAGCTGGGTATTAAAAACTGGATTTCCTGCCATACTATTGATTTAATATGCTCACAATACAAGCACTGCATCTACGACTATATCAACAGTGAAGATCAGAGACTGAATGAACCTGGTAAGAGGAACAAGTGTCTAAAAACCTAACAGCAAACTTTTCATAATAGAGCTGGTTACGTGAGGAGCGGATTGGGCAGCTCTCTGAAGTACTGCTTTGTCAAAAGAGAGCCTACACAGTGAATGCCCTGCATGTACACGTCTTCTTCAGTCAGGTCTGGAAACATTCTCATCTGTCAAACTCGTGCCTACAGGTAGGACACGAGTGACATGACACATTTCACAACATCAAAAGCCAGTCAGCACTTACAGTTCACTGATCAGTAGCTTTCATTCATGCTGGTGGTTTCCAGTAAAAAACAAACCAGTTATACACCTCTCACTCATTTAGCCCAGTGCTGCCTCTGCTAATTGTTGTCTGTGGCATTCAGAGAGAGCAGACTTACCTAAGCTTCTGGATGATTGGAGGTTAAACTCCAGAATGTCTGTAAGATTGCCATGCCACAAACTCCGGTTTCTCTATGAACTCAGCGCAGCTCTTTAGAACCTGGGGAACTAAAAACCAACCAACGAATATATATTACTTTTATTACTTTTTTTACATGGGATCATCAGAATCGTTTTCATCTATAGCTGTTTTACTGTCATACTCTAATAAACTTTAAACGTGCTTGTGTTTCATGATACCCGTCCTGCCCCAGTTAAGCTGAGGGAGGTGTTCATCCCACTGTCACAGCCGAAAAGACTGGCTCCTTCAGAGCGGCCTCTCTGCCGCTCCTGCCTCGGATCTGGACTTTAACGCATGCGCTCAGGGAAGGTTCTCAGATCTTGCTGTGCTTCTTTGGAAAACTGCCTTAATCGCACAGTGAGGAGGCACCAAAAGGACGGTAAGATGCCAAAAAAAAAATTGACAGGGCTTGAAACCAGTTTCGCAGGCTCAGTCCATTTCCTCTCCAGGATTGCAAATGACACAAAATGGAGGGTAACTTGACTCATCAAGGTCTCTAAAAATCCTAAAATCAGCAAAAACTATTCCAACAGCCAGCAAACCTTCATGTTAATCTATTGAGTTTTATTTTGATTTTTAACTGGGTAAATAGCGGGACTACACTGCCTTGTTTACACACCAAAAGGTCAAGAGACGTACCATAAGAGACAATGTTTTCTCAGTCATCAGGAAAACATATTCATAACCCCTTCATTACAAATCAAACTCTCTGTGAGCTTTAGTCATTGAGCTTACCGATGGTTTAGCCAGCAGGAACGCTAAGCGACTGGGACTGGATCTCTTGACTGATCAATAGTTCCACACAACTCACTGGGGAAGAAGCCAAAGAAAGAAGCCAAAGCTGTGGAGAAACAACAATGGTCAAGCTTTAGGATCAGTTGATCTCCGCTCAAGGTGAAATACCCATTCCGTCCAGCATGAACCAACAGTGGGTCATACATAATAAGGGATGAACACAATAGGAGTTTGCTTACAGTGATTCTTATTTCCTTTAGCATTAATGTTATATTACAAACCCATAAGCTTTCCTTAATATGCAAATGACGCCTTCGAACAACTACCAAATTAGGGGTTTATTAATCCAAACAAGGTAAAAATTCACTCACAGGAGTACACAACAATGTTTTTATAAAACTGGCATTCTGCGCCTCCCTAAACCGAGCAAACAATTCATGCTAATGTGATAAACTGATAATTTGTTGTGTAGTAATTTTGGAGTCTCTGAGCCTCATATGTGTGTACAGAATTCACCTGAATTTTGTATTTGTCTTTTAGGTTTCTGTCCCCTTCTGTGATTTTTCTTCATACAATAACAAGCATGCATTATCGCCAGTGGTTTTTTGAATCAGTCCTACTGGGCATCCCCAGACAGCCCCAGGATTTTTTTAACCCACCTAAAACCTACAACACACATTACTATAAACCAAAAAAATGTGGGACCATCTGTGTGCGTCCTAAGGGATCTGTTTTGAGGATACACTATATTATACAAAATCAATCATTCAAACTCCAACATACCAACCCCTGAAATCAGTTGTTTTCCAACAGTTTCCTCACCAGGATATACAACGATCACTCGGTGTTACCAAAGGATAAGAGTAGACATGTACAAAACCAGATAGTTTAAATATTTAATTTGGTGTGGTTTTTGAAACTACAGACATTGTGGATTTATGAAGGTGTTATTAAGAGATAAGACCACTATTGTTCAAAAATGCCATCCGGTTTTTTTTTTCTTCCGAAAAAATTCCCAGAGTGAAACTAGACTTTCTTCTAAGATAATGGTTGGTTCTGTGGAACCCTAAAAAGAGTGCTGAATGGTCAGGGGCTTCGGTGGCTTGGTGCTTAGAGGCTCTGGTAACTGGAGGGAAACCGGTTTTCCTCTCCACCAGGTGGTCTCTCTTTGGGTGGCACATATCAATCACAGGACAGAATATCCACCAACCTTCAGACACAACAAAGAAACAAGAAGATGATAAGTATATAACGACCACCACAAACAAAAGATTGGCATCATTCAGCCTTGTTTATTGTATTTCGTCTAGCTGTGCTTTTGTTTTTAAGGTCAGGCCTTTACAGCAACGCTCCTATTCAACTGTCAATACATTCGACTCTAGGGAAGCAGGATGGACTCCCGGTCTCAGGGAACCTAAATCTGTTTAATAAGTAATCTGGTTTCTCTGCGGCCACAAGATGGCATTGTACAGTCTTTTTATGAACATCCAAGTTTAAAAGCCTGATAAAATATCTACTGTGTGTTTTTCCTTTTTCTTCCTCTCTATGTAAACTGGTGCGGGTTTGTTGGCTGATTCTTGGGTAACGCTTGCCAAATACGCAGTTCCTAATCATACACACGCTGATGTCTATTGCCCGCCCAGTCAACACCAATTTCAGAGGGGTCAACGAACAACTTTAGCAAATCTAAAGCTAAAACTCCACATAACAAAAAGACCACCTGTCTTATAGTCTCCTAGTCACTCACACATTTGTTGATCAGTTACACCAACAATATTCTCTATTCGGTTTCCTTATTAATGCGCCTGATTTGATTTGTTAATCCGTCCAACTGGCACAATTCTGTTCTCATTTAGGTAGTTATGGTTACACAACATGGGAGCTTGGGGGGGGAAATAATGATTTTTTTGAAGATGACCTCATTAAGCCACCACCAACAAAAGTGTCAGGCAACAGTGTTAATCATTTTTTTATGATGCATATTTCTTCCTTATTCTCTTTAAAAGCTCCGCTCTGGATGGTTTTAATGGTTAAGGTAGTTATAGAGGATTTTATGCAATGGTAAGGAAAAGCTCGCTCACGTTTCAAATGATGTTAGAAAGTAAGAATCCCCAGAAAGAAGTAGAAGATACAAAGCTGGACTCCTCCTAACTGATGTTATTTTCAACAGGTACCCTTCAAGGAGATCTTCGTCGCTGTGCTTGGGCAGTGTATCGCTTGATGGACATTGAGCTGCCGCAAATAATGCAGGGACATTTTAAAAGGATCCCCGTCTTTTGACAGAAACTGGTTTCCATCATGTCAATCTGACAAGGACACAACAAATGTCCACAGAAATGAGGGAGAACAGGAAAGGGAAGGGAAGGAAGATTAGAAAAGGAAGGAAGGTGGTACCACAGGTCATTTCACTACCTAATATTTTCTTATATACACCACAAAGCTATACTAGATAAGATCAGCCACAGCTGGAGGAAGAAAGAAAGGGTGGATTCTCAGGAAAGCCTGATCTATGACGGACCACCCCCTTTCTTGTGGTTATTACAAACACACGCCTCTTGTTTACCGCAGGGGTGTCTGGGTTCATACTTCTCGTGGTGGGTCAGTGTTAGCTGCAGGTTGTCATTCTGAACGAGCAGCAGGAGTTCACCTGATCTACCTGATTAACCAAACTCTCATCCCTTCAGACTGGAATGTGATCTACTGCTCTATTGAAATGAAAAATCTGCAGGCCACCACCAGCCCACTGCAGATAAGGCACCGTACACCCATGTATCATTAGTACTACAGAACCAGAAACAGTCCTCCACCGAGGCTGCTTAATCACGTCACCAGGGTGGGTGACATTTCATAGTTAAAAACACTAAATTATGTGTGATTTTTAAAACATGATGGGTAAATGATATACAACAGGTAAACCTGACCAGTTTGCTGCTATGCTGGTTAAAGGTCAAAATAGACTAGCTAAGGAGAACACCTGGGACTATTAGAATGCACGTGTTCGTATTTACACCCCCTCAAGGTGGCGGGGATGAGTGTTACTGAAAGATGTCTGACCGAGTCCCATGACACTCAGGTAAGGAACTGAGCACGCACCCATAAATGCTGGCTGGTGAGCAGTCTTACTGCATGCTCTTAAACCCTATAAACCATGTGTTAATAAGTTGAACTTCATCTGTAATCAAAACTGCTTCACCTCACCTGGAGCACAGCCAGCTTGTAGCCATACAAGCTATTGTGTGTAGATCATTTATTATACAGATATGCAGGTTCCTCTCCCTCCTATCCAGGGGAGCACAGCGCCCCAGTTCAGTCTTACTGTCCACAATCTATGGGAGAGACGGTTTTCAGGTATCTGGAAAAGCATGGTAGTGGGTTGACGATCTGACAGATGTGAGGGAGGAGGGAGGGAGAGGAGAGGAAGAGAGGAGAGAGAGAGGGAGAGGATCAGAGAGAGAGGAGAGAGAGGAGAGCGAGAGAGAGAGAGTAAAGGACTGAAGTTGGTTGTAATTGACAGCAGGTCCATTTCAGTCAGTTGGTAAAGCAGGTCACTTTGGTGAAAATCTGTAGATACAGATGAATAATTACAAGCTCCAGATTTATTACAGCTTTGTTTGCATGTTAAACTCGTATCGTGGCCATTCCTTAGTGGTCACATGTGAACTTTATGGAACAACATCCGTCTCATTCTTACTAGATAAAAACAAAGAGGGAGTCAGCCTATTAACCAGCCACTAATAATCTAATAACCTCGGCCTAAATATAGGTGGACACTTGACCTTCCTTCATACTTCATAACTGAAGGACGTTAATTTAGTGCTTACGCAGAATCATACAGGTTGGCCAGCCTGAAGCAGGAAACGTCCCCACTCACCTCAACTTGTCCCCAATTCTGGGGGGAGTTAAGTGTGGGCAGAGTGCCAGCAAGGGTGGGAGTAACGCTGGTCGTGAAGTTACTGGTGCAGGATTCGCATCCCAGTGTCCGGAAACTCTTCATACGATTTTGCGGCGACACCATCCACGTCTTACCCTTTTACACCCAAAGAAGGAGAGAAGACGAGATAGAAGAGTGTGAGAGAGAGTTTTGGAGAGAAGAGGGAGCAGCAGGAGAGAGAAGAGCTAGAAAAGTACTCAGAAGGGGAGAAACGAGAACGTTGACACAGACAGAGAGACAGATATGAGATACCTACATAAAACCTCACATTAACAGGAGAGTATGTTAAAGGTATTTAAAAACATTATTTAAAAGAAGGACTACTTTTTAAGCAATAAAACAGTATAACAACAAAGACAGTAAAATAACACATGAAGGAATACATGATAGAAAGAGACAAAAGAACAGTTGTGCAGTGGCCGCGAGTCAGGAGGAACAGAACAGAGTTGAGTAGACATGGAAACAGTAGAGGTAAGGAGGTTGGTAAAAA
>JAMWET010007147.1:0-22500 GCA_024036415.1 Prochilodus magdalenae
AGGCTGGGTCATACCCACTGAAGCTGTGGCTGAGACATCCAGGACCACTCCATAACTGAAACGGCCATGTGGTGACGTAAACATATCCTGATGGCTCATTGGCCAGGTAAAACAAGTCACAGGAAGTGGGAAGCAAAGGGGGTCGGACTGCTGTTTCTCGTTTCCACTGTGTTGGAATAAGCAGCTCAGCGCCCCCTCAGGTCTGGTGTAGGATTGCACAGTCACCAGGGACGACTGCACTTTCCGCATCAAGCGCCGTTGGAACGATGGTGGAAGCAGGTGCGCTCCTTGGGAAGAGGGCGTGTTGTATACCTGCGGCACATACCAGAGGCGCGCCAGTATTCTCCTATCTGCCGGCTGACCTCTCTTCAAAGCTCTCCATGTTCCTGGTCAGATCCGATGGACGTCAGGATTATATTCCTACACTGTCACTCCAGGTGTAGTTTATAACCTGCGCAGACTCCGCTATACCTCACATCTCATAAACGTGTACTATCTAGAACCTAACAGCTGGAAACACGACGTTCCAGGAATATTCACAAGTGGGAAAATCAGTGTTTCCCAGTTTTAGACAGCACTGGAGCTCAGCATTAGCCCCGCCCTCTACAATAAGAGTCCTCAGCACACATTACCAGAGACTATCAGGTCAATCTTATTTAACATACTACAATAATAATAATAATAATAATAATAATAATAATAATATTAATAATAATGATTATAATAATAACAATAACAATAATGCTACTACTACTACTACTAATAATAATAATAATAATAATTATTAATAATAACAATAACAATAATTATACTACTACTGCTACTACGAATAATAATAATAATAATGATTATTAATAATAACAATAACAATAATTATACTACTACTACTACGAATAATAATAATAATAATGATTATTAATAATAACAATAACAATAATTATACTACTACTACTACTACTACGAATAATAATAATAATAATAATAATAATAATAATGATTATTAATAATAACAATAACAATAATTATACTACTACTACTACGAATAATAATAATAATGATAATAATGATAATAATAATAGAGGCATTAAAGTATATGATCAGCTGATCCCGTAACTGGGACATTTCTATTTGGTGGTTTTGGTTCGTCAGGGGAGCAGGTGTGGTAGGTGTGGTAGGTGTAATGTTCAGTTCAGACTCCGATCAATAATCAATACTGTAACAGTGATCAGCTGATCTACACCATCAGAGTCTCCTTCCTGCTGGATAAGATCCTACCTGTACTGGATGTGGGGCGGTGCGGCAGGACACGTCACAGCTCCACAGCTCTGCCTCCTTTGGAGCGCCCCCTCGTGGCGCGTAGGAACGAGAGAGAGAGAGAGAGAGAGAGAGAGAGAGAGAGAGTCAGTCACAGCAGCACCAGTGGCGGCAGCAGCGTCACCGCCTCTGTGTCTTCTCCTCTCTGTGTCTCGCGCTGCCAGTCTCGCTCTCTCTCTCTCTCTCTCTCTCTCTCTCTCTCGCTCGCTCGCTCGCTCGCTCGCTCTCCCCTCCCTCCTCCTCTCCTCCTCTCCTCCCTCCCTCAGTCCGTTTCAGATTGAGATTTAACAGCGCCTCGGATCTTCAGCTGCCTCCGCCATCACTCGACACGGCGCGAGGAGAACCCGGCGTTTTAACCCCCCTACAGCGGCGCGAGACCCCCAGAACCGCCACGCTTCTCCTTCTCCTCTTCCTCCTCCTGTCTCTCTCCTGCGCGCGCGCTCCCTCTCTCTGCCACTTCTTGCATGTTTAATGGAAAATGGCGATCCGCGCGCCGTCCTCGAGCGTCTTCTGCCTCGTCTGTGCGCAGGCGGCACTGCTGCTGCTCGCGCTGTCCTCGCCCGGAGCCGCCATCCTCCGCTTCCCGCAGCACTACACGTAAGTAGCCGGACGTTACCAGCAGCTACGCGGGCTGCGCGAGGGGTCCGAGCGCGGCGGGTCTCGTGCCCTAGTTCGGCTCGGAGGCTGAGGATCGGTAGGGTTGGGACGCGGGGGCTTTCAGAGGTGGAGGGGGGCAGAAGGGGCTGCTTACGCACAGGTACCTCCGTTTCAGTTGAGCCTGGAGCTCGAGGGCGCTTTAATTATTGATCGGAGGCGAGAATGGCACGAGCGCGCTCCCCCGTGCTGACGGGACATGCGTGATAGCTCGAGAGCTCTGTACTTCTGTGTTGTGGTGGAAGGGAAGCGCGAGGGCTGACGCAGGGGGCTGTATTGATGACCCCCCCGGAGCCGGGCTGAGTGGGGTCGCGGGTGGGGTGGGGGGTACATGCGGGCTGGTTTTGGGCTGTGGTGCGGGTGAAGTTACCCTCTGATTAAAGCTGCATGAGGCTGAGCTGCACCTGTCGGAGTGACCTCTGGTGTTCTCAGTGGTGTGAGCCGCTGTGGGCTTCATTTCCTCACCTGCTCTGGACCTGCAGCCTGAACGCCGATGGTAACGATGGTAACGGTGGTAGTGGTGGTAGTGGTGGTAGTGGTGGTTAGTGTGCTGGGCCACGCACGCCCGGACGTTCAGGAGAAATCCAGGAAGTTTCCTGACTGAGGTGAGGGAGGGTGGTTTGGGCGGCCGAGCTGCTGGTGTCGGGGTGAAGCCCACACACAGTCCGCCTGTGCGGCTGTACCAGTGGAGCGCTGTGCTGCTGTTTATATAAGGTTTATGTAAGGGAGGACGGAGTCCTGTGAGAGACATCAGAGCATCTTCAGTGCTGTCCGGACCTGATGGACACGGTCAGTACCGGTTCTAGAGCAGGATGAGTTCTGTTGAACTGGATTCAGTGCAGCGCAGTGTGAACAGGTGGAGCTTAAACTGGCCTGGCTGTGTCAGCGCAGGGCTGGACCTGATGGTGATACATCACTATGGTGATTAATGACATCACAGCATGTTTCGGTCCTGGAGTTGGTGTAGCACAGCATGTACAGATACTGCGAATGATCAGGTTTAGGTTCCGCTTCCTGTTCCAGCTGATCAGATCGATAGATCATGTACACCTGTCGGTGTGGTGGTATGAGCTCACCTGTGTTCTGTCGTGTGTAACCTCTTGAAGAGACCTAGCTTTAATCTTACTGGGGTGCATGGTGCGGGTCAGTATCTGTATCTGTGGCGTATCACCATCCCATAATATAATATTAGATATGATCAGTGTAGTGTCCTCAGTCCCTGAAGAACTCCAGCTGCATATCCATAACAGAGCGTAGTCCAGCAGCTGAAGAACCTTCATTAGCATATCTATAGTGTATATTTATTTGTTTATGTTTATGTCTGTGTGTATGTACCATCTGAATAATATTGTTAGTAATATTTTTAGTACAGACTGAATATGATGGTGGTCAGTGGAACCAGACGTCTTACCGAGTCTCCTGCTTCAGTCCGTCATTAACTCACACACAATGTACAGAACAGACACTTTCAGGTCATATCAGCACGTGTTCAATCTACTGTGATAGTGTGACGATGTAATCTGTAGGTGAACACGGGGAAAGGTGCTGTGAGGTTCTGTTTGTGTTATTTTGGATCGGTTCTGCTGGTCCGTTCATCCAGCGCGTTCTAACGTTCAAACGGGTAAAGAACAAACACAGCAGAGACACACTTTCACCAGCGCTGTGACCACGCCAACCACGGCAACCACGGCAACCACATCAGAGAGTGACCACCCTAATGATGTTCCTTTAAGAGCAGAGCGGAGTCTCTCTCTCTCTCTGTCTCTCTCTCTCTCTCTGTCTCTCTGTCTATCTCTGTCTCTCTGTCTCTCTCTGTCTCTCTGTCTATCTCTGTCTCTCTCTCTCTCTGTCTCTCTCTCTCGCTCTCTCTCTCTCTCGCTCTCTCTCTCTCTCTCTGTCTCTCTGTCTATCTCTGTCTCTCTGTCTCTCTGTCTCTCTCTCTCTCTCTCTGTCTCTCTCTCTCTCTCTCTCTCTCTCTCTCTCTCTCTCTCGCTCTCTCTCTCTCTCGCTCTCTCTCTCTCTCGCTCTCTCTCTCTCTCTTTCTCTCTCTCTCTCTCTCTCTCTCTCTCTCTCTCTCTCTGTGTCTCTCTCTCTCTCTGTCTCTGTCTCTCTCTCTCTCTCTCTTTCTCTCTCTCTCTGTGTGCGTGTGCGGTGAGGCCTGCTCTCAGCTCCAGTTACACAACTGTTTGATCGCTGTACCCCTAGTGCCCACCCCCTCTCCACCCCCCCAAACTAAGCCGGATCATATGCCAAGTGGTGCCGTTATTGACACTGGGGTTATTTACACGACGCGTTGGGGGAAATAAAGCTCAGGTCCGATCACAACACAGGTGTGTTCAGGCTGATCCATATCCCACAGCGCACTGGATCCAGCAAGGGATGGTGTTTCAGTCTCCAGCCCATTTGGGCCTGACAGAAGACGAGCGCACGTGTCCACCCCGTTGTTCTGTAAATGTCAAAGCCGCGCTGTAAAAATGGCTTTGATGTCGGACGGGCTTTGAGATACAGGCTTATCTCTCGGCGGGGCGTGTAGGTCAGACTGAATTCTCTCCTCCGAGAACATCATTTAGGGCCGTTCTGTGTTACAGCCCCACGCTGTGTCGGGTCAGGGTGGGCTCCGGGAGGCTGGGGGGAGCGGTTTCCTGGTGGTAGCGATAGGCAGGGGTCACATGCGTACCGGTTAATGACTCGGCATTTAAATATTTCAGTAGGCCAGGAAATCAGCACTCGGACCATCGGAGCAGTTAGATGACGGGAGTTAGGAGTGTGTTATGCCATCACGGAGCAGCAGCGTGGAAAACCGGCCTTAGATCCAGATACTCGTATCCTGCCTGAGCCCGGCACCGAGCTGGGCCTGGCCCTGTATGGTCTGACTGCGATGTGTCAGGCTGCTGAACTCCTGAGGTTCAGCTTTAGGAGGAGCTTATCTGAAGTAGATGCTGGATTCTGAGTTGTTCAGAGGGGTGGCACTGATCCGATACCAGGATCTCAGATCTGGGATTGAGGAAAGGAATAATCAGATCCTGTAATAAACAGAGCATTTTTCTGGATTAAGTTTTGCTATCAGTGTCGGTATCCGTATCGGTGCCTGCACCGCACCACCTCTAGATTCCTCAGTCTGTGTGTGCAGTGAGGAATGTCTCTGCAGCTGATCGGAATGGCGGTGGTGGTTCTGTCTGAGGTGCTGAAACGGACTCCTCACACTGGGGTTTTCCTGGTCGCTGGAGGTGTGTGATGATACCGGTATCGGTAGATAATCGGCCGGTTTGCTGTTAGCTCTGACGACGGGATGTTTTATACCCCGGAAGAGCAGAACGTTCCGACTGTGGGAACTTAATACACCAAGTGAAATCACAGTGAGGGTTACTAGTGCTGGGTGGGGTTTATGGGGGTTATGTTTTAGTGCTGGGTGGGGTTTATGGGGATTATGTTTTAGTGCTGGGTGGGGTTTATGGGGGTTATGTTTTAGTGCTGGGTGGGGTTTATGGGGGTTATGTTTTAGTGCTGGGTGGGGTTTATGTTTTAGTGCTGGGTGGGGTTTATGGGGGTTATGTTTTAGTGCTGGGTGGGGTTTATGGGGATTATGTTTTAGTGCTGGGTGGGGTTTATGGGGGTTATGTTTTAGTGCTGGGTGGGGTTTATGGGGGTTATGTTTTAGTGCTGGGTGGGGTTTATGGGGATTATGTTTTAGTGCTGGGTGGGGTTTATGGGGGTTATGTTTTAGTGCTGGGTGGGGTTTATGGGGGTTATGTTTTAGTGATGGGTGGGGTTTATGGGGGTTATGTTTTAGTGCTGGGTGGGGTTTATGGGAGTTATGTTTTAGTGCTGGGTGGGTTTTATGGGGGTTATGTTTTAGTGCTGGGTGGGGTTTATGGGGGTTATGTTTTAGTGCTGGGTGGGGTTTATGGGGGTTATGTTTTAGTGCTGGGTGGGGTTTATGGGGATTATGTTTTAGTGATGGGTGGGGTTTATGGGGGTTATGTTTTAGTGCTGGGTGGGGTTTATGGGGGTTATGTTTTAGTGCTGGGTGGGGTTTATGGGGGTTATGTTTTAGTGCTGGGTGAGGTTTATGGGGGTTATGTTTTAGTGCTGGGTGGGGTTATGTTTTAGTGCTGGGTGGGGTTTATGGGGGTTATGTTTTAGTGCTGGGTGGGGTTATGTTTTAGTGCTGGGTGGGGTTTATGGGGGTTATGTTTTAGTGCTGGGTGAGGTTTATGGGGGTTATGTTTTAGTGCTGGGTGGGGTTATGTTTTAGTGCTGGGTGGGGTTTATGGGGTTATGTTTTAGTGCTGGGTGGGGTTATGTTTTAGTGCTGGGTGGGGTTTATGGGGGTTATGTTTTAGTGCTGGGTGGGGTTATGTTTTCGTGATGGGTGGGGTTTATGGGGTTATGTTTTAGTGCTGGGTGGGGTTATGTTTTAGTGATGGGTGGGGTTTATGGGGTTATGTTTTAGTGCTGGGTGGGGTTATGTTTTAGTGCTGGGTGGGGTTTATTGGGGTTATGTTTTAGTGCTGGGTGGGGTTTATGGGGGTTATGTTTTAGTGCTGGGTGGGGTTTATGGGGTTATGTTTTAGTGCTGGGTGGGGTTTATGGGGGTTATGTTTTAGTGCTGGGTGGGGTTATGTTTTAGTGCTGGGTGGGGTTTATGGGGGTTATTTTTTAGTGCTGGTAGGGGTTTATGTGGGATATGTTTTTGTGCTGGGTGGGGTTTTTTTTTCGTGCTGGGTGGGGTTTTGGGGGGTTATGTTTTAGTGCTGGGTGGGGTTTATGGGGGTTATGTTTTAGTGCTGGGTGGGGGTTATGTTTTAGTGCTGGGTGGGGTTTATGGGGGTTATGTTTTAGTGCTGGGTGGGGTTATGTTTTATTGCTGGGTGGGGTTTATGGGGGTTATGTTTTAGTGCTGGGTGGGGTTTATGGGGGTTATGTTTTAGTGCTGGGTGGGGTTTATGTTTTAGTGCTGTGTGGGGTTTATGGGGGTTATGTTTTAGTGCTGGGTGGGGTTATGTTTTAGTGCTGGGTGGGGTTATGTTTTAGTGCTGGGTGGGGTTATGTTTTAGTGCTGGGTGGGGTTTATAGGGGTTATGTTTTAGTGCTGGGTGGGGTTTATGGGGGTTATGTTTTAGTGCTGGGTGGGGTTTATGGGGTTATGTTTTAGTGGTGGGTGGTTTTTATTGGGGTACTGTTTTAGTGCTGGGTGGGGTTTATGTTTTAGTAGCTGCTGGGGTTTATGGGGGTTTATGTTTTAGTGCTGGGTGGGGTTTATGTGTTTTAGTGCTGGAGTGGGGTTTATGTTTTAGTGCTGGGGGTTATGTTTTAGTGCTGGGTGGGGTTTATGGGGGTTATGTTTTAGTGCTGGGTGGGTTTTTGTTTTAGTGCTGGGTGGGGTTTATGGGGTTATGTTTTAGTGCTGGGTGGGGTTTATGGGGGTTATGTTTTAGTGCTGGGTGGGGTTTATGGGGGTTATGTTTAAGTGCTGGGTGGGGTTTATGTTTTAGTGCTGGGTGGGGGTTATGTTTTAGTGCTGGGTGGGGTTTATGGGGGTTATGTTTTAGTGCTGGGTGGGGTTTATGTTTTAGTGCTGGGTGGGGGTTATGTTTTAGTGCTTGGTGGGGTTTATGGGGGTTATGTTTTAGTGCTGGGTGGGGTTTATGGGGGTTATGTTTTAGTGCTGGGTGGGGTTTATGGGGTTATGTTTTAGTGCTGGGTGGGGTTTATGGGGTTATGTTTTATTGCTGGGTGGGGTTTATGGGGTTATGTTTTAGTGCTGGGTGGGGTTTATGTTTTAGTGGGGGTTATGTTTTAGTGCTGGGTGGGGTTTATGGGGGTTATGTTTTAGTGTTGGGTGGGGTTTATGGGGGTTATGTTTTAGTGCTGGGTGGGGTTTATAGGGTTTATGTTTTAGTGCTGGGTGGGGTTTATAGGGTTTATGTTTTAGTGCTGGGTGGGGTTTATGGGGGTTATTTATAACTGCTGGGTGGGGTTTATTGGCGTTATGTTTTAGTGCTGGGTGGGGTTTATGGGGGTTATGTTTTAGTGCTGGGTGGGGTTTATGGGGGTTATGTTTTCGTGCTTGGTGGGGTTGGGGTTTTAGTGCTGGGGGGGTTTATGGGATTATGTTTTAGTGCTGGGTGGGGTTTATGGGGGTTATGTTTTAGTGCTGGGTGGGGTTTATGGGGTTATGTTTTAGTGCTGGGTGGGGTTTATGGGGGTTATGTTTTAGTGCTGGGTGGGGTTTATGGGGGTTATGTTTTAGTGCTGGGTGGGGTTTATGGGGGTTATGTTTTAGTGCTGGGTGGGGTTTATGGGGGTTATGTTTTAGTGCTGGGTGGGGTTTATGGGGGTTATGTTTTAGTGCTGGGTGGGGTTTATGGGGTTATGTTTTAGTGCTGGGTGGGGTTTATGGGGGTTATGTTTTAGTGCTGGGTGGGGTTTATGGGGGTTATGTTTTAGTGCTGGGTGGGGTTTATGGGGTTATGTTTTAGTGCTGGGTGGGGTTATGTTTTAGTGCTGGGTGGGGTTTATGGGGATTATGTTTTAGTGATGGGTGGGGTTTATGGGGGTTATGTTTTAGTGCTGGGTGGGGTTTATGGGGGTTATGTTTTAGTGCTGGGTGGGGTTTATGGGGTTATGTTTTAGTGCTGGGTGGGGTTTATGGGGGTTATGTTTTAGTGCTGGGTGGGGTTTATGGGGGTTATGTTTTAGTGCTGGGTGGGGTTTATGGGGTTATGTTTTAGTGCTGGGTGGGGTTTATGGGGGTTATGTTTTAGTGCTGGGTGGGGTTTATGGGGGTTATGTTTTAGTGCTGGGTGGGGTTTATGGGGTTATGTTTTAGTGCTGGGTGGGGTTATGTTTTAGTGCTGGGTGGGGTTTATGGGGTTATGTTTTAGTGCTGGGTGGGGTTTATGGGGGTTATGTTTAAGTGCTGGGTGGGGTTTATGGGGGTTATGTTTTAGTGCTGGGTGGGGTTTATGGGGGTTATGTTTTAGTGCTGGGTGGGGTTTATGGGGTTATGTTTTAGTGCTGGGTGGGGTTTATGGGGGTTATGTTTTAGTGCTGGGTGGGGTTTATGTTTTAGTGCTGGCTGGGGTTTATGGGGTTATGTTTTAGTGCTGGGTGGGGTTTATGGGGGTTATGTTTTAGTGCTGGGTGGGGTTTATGGGGTTATGTTTTAGTGCTGGGTGGGGTTTATGGGGTTATGTTTTAGTGCTGGGTGGGGTTTATGGGGTTATGTTTTAGTGATTGGTGGGGTTTATGGGGTTATGTTTTAGTGCTGGGTGGGGTTTATGGGGGTTATGTTTTAGTGCTGGGTGGGGTTTATGGTGTTATGTTTTAGTGCTGGGTGGGGTTTATGTTTTAGTGCTGGGTGGGGTTTATGGGGTTATGTTTTAGTGCTGGGTGGGGTTTATGGGGGTTATGTTTTAGTGCTGGGTGGGGTTTATGGGGGTTATGTTTTAGTGCTGGGTGGGGTTTATGGGGTTATGTTTTAGTGCTGGGTGGGGTTTATGTGGTTATGTTTTAGTGCTGGGTGGGGTTTATGGGGTTATGTTTTAGTGCTGGGTGGGGTTTATGGGGGTTATGTTTTAGTGCTGGGTGGGGTTTATGGGGTTATGTTTTAGTGAAGGGTGGGGGTTATGGGGTTATGTTTTAGTGCTGGGTGGGGTTTATGGGGTTATGTTTTAGTGCTGGGTGGGGTTTATGGGGTTATGTTTTAGTGCTGGGTGGGGTTTATGGGGTTATGTTTTAGTGCTGGGTGGGGTTTATGGGGGTTATGTTTTAGTGCTGGGTGGGGTTTATGGGGTTATGTTTTAGTGCTGGGTGGGGTTTATGGGGTTATGTTTTCGGGCTGGGTGGGGTTTTGGGGGTTATGTTTTAGTGCTGGGTGGGGTTTATGGGGGTTATGTTTTAGTGCTGGGTGGGGTTTATGGGGGTTATGTTTAAGTGTGGGTGGGGTTTATGGGGGTTATGTTTTAGTGCTGGGTGGGGGTTATGTTTAAGTGCTGGGTGGGGTTTATGGGGGTTATGTTTTAGTGCTGGGTGGGGTTTATGTTTTAGTGCTGGGTGGGGTTTATGGGGGTTATGTTTTAGTGCTGGGTGGGGTTTATGGGGTTATGTTTTAGTGCTGGGTGGGGTTTATGGGGTTATGTTTTAGTGCTGGGTGGGGTTTATGGGGTTATGTTTTAGTGCTGGGTGGGGTTTATGGGGGTTATGTTTTTGTGCTGGGTGGGTTTTTTGGGGTTATGTTTTAGTGCTGGGTGGGGTTTATGTGGTTATGTTTTAGTGCTGGGTGGGGTTTATGGGGGTTATGTTTTAGTGCTGGGTCGGGTTTATGGGGGTTATGTTTTAGTGCTGGGTGGGGGTTATGTTTTAGTGCTGGGTGGGGTTTATGGGGGTTATGTTTTAGTGCTGGGTGGAGTTTATAGGGGTTATGTTTTAGTGCTGGGTGGGGTTTATGGGGGTTATGTTTTAGTGCTGGGTGGGGTTTATGGGGTTATGTTTTAGTGCTGGGTGGGGTTATGTTTTAGTGCTGGGTGGGGTTTATGGGGGTTATGTTTTAGTGCTGGGTGGGGTTTATGGGGGTTATGTTTTAGTGCTGGGTGGGGTTTATGGGGTTATGTTTTAGTGCTGGGTGGGGTTATGTTTTAGTGCTGGGTGGGGTTTATGGGGTTATGTTTTAGTGCTGGGTGGGGTTTATGGGGATTATGTTTTAGTGCTGGGTGGGGTTTATGGGGTTATGTTTTAGTGCTGGGTGGGGTTTATGGGGATTATGTTTTAGTGCTGGGTGGGGTTTATGGGGGTTATGTTTAAGTGCTGGGTGGGGTTTATGGGGGTTATGTTTTAGTGCTGGGTGGGGTTTATGGGGGTTATGTTTTAGTGCTGGGTGGGGTTTTTGGGGGTTATGTTTTAGTGCTGGGTGGGGTTTAGGGGGGTTATGTTTTAGTGCTGGGTGGGGTTTATGGGGGTTATGTTTTAGTGCTGGGTGGGGTTTATGGGGGTTATGTTTTCGTGCTGGGTGGGGTTTTTTGGGGTTTATGTTTTAGTGGGGGGTGGGGTTTATGGGGTTATGTTTTAGTGCTGGGTGGGGTTTATGGGGGTTATGTTTTAGTGCTGGGTGGGGTTTATGGGGTTATGTTTTAGTGCTGGGTGGGGTTTATGGGGGTTATGTTTTAGTGCTGGGTGGGGTTTATGGGGGTTATGTTTTAGTGCTGGGTGGGGTTTATGTTTTAGTGCTGGGTGGGGTTTATGGGGTTATGTTTTAGTGCTGGGTGGGGTTTATGGGGGTTATGTTTTAGTGCTGGGTGGGGTTTATGGGGGTTATGTTTTAGTGCTGGGTGGGGTTTATGGGGGTTATGTTTTAGTGCTGGGTGGGGTTTATGGGGGTTATGTTTAAGTGCTGGGTGGGGTTTATGGGGGTTATGTTTTAGTGCTGGGTGGGGTTTATGGGGGTTATGTTTAAGTGCTGGGTGGGGTTTATGGGGGTTATGTTTTAGTGCTGGGTGGGGTTTATGGGGGTTATGTTTTAGTGCTGGGTGGGGTTTATGGGGTTATGTTTTAGTGCTGGGTGGGGGTTATGATTGAACTGTAGCTGGTGCTGTGTCCTCAGATTAGAGCTCTGCTGAACGTCCAGCTCGTATACGGTACTGCAGCTTTAACGTTAGAGCAGCAGATCTGTGTACCCTGCTGCAGCGGTGGCTCATGTTTCCAGCCCGTGGAGGCCGGAGGTATGGAAGTCCAGGTTAACTGTTTGACTCGGTGACATTTGGCTCAGACCTGCGGCTCCTGTGTGCTGTAATGGAGATGATGATGATGATGATGATGATGATGTAATCCGCTTTACTGTTTTCCCACTTTAAACACTTTCCGATTATGGGAACAGAGTTCCTACAAGCATCCGGAGCCTGCCGTGCTTGTAGACCAACGCGACAGGCTGAACCCTGATTCTGTAAAGCTGCTCTGTTCGTCTGTGTGCTGTGTGTTCCTGCCAGACGCCAGGTGCTCTGAAATCCCCCCTAGCCCCCGCCCCCTAGCTGCCTCTTTCTGTTTTCCCTGAAATGGAGACGATAAAACCAAACATGATAGACTTTGGAGTAACTCTCCCACCAGACGGACTGTGGGTGATGTCCTGCTTGTGTGTCCAGGAGTTCTCCGTGTCAGGGTTGTTGGATGGAGTCTCTGGTAGATAGGGAATAGTGATAGTAAGGGTTAGGGGTTAGGGTGTAAAAGTGTTTAGTGGAGCTGTTAAACTGTCTGTAGTGTCACTTCACTGTATAGTACAAACAACAGAAGAGTGTTTGTGGGGTTATAGATTGAGACCGGGGTGTTTGTGGGTTTATAGATTGAGACTGGGGTGTTTGACGTTTTAGGTGTGTTGTGGTGTTTGATGATTGAACGGTGCTTGTTTGGAATGCTGGTGAGGCCGTAGATAAACATTCTACATGCTGGAATTCCTTCATTAACACGGTGGTACAACCTGGAGACAGTTAGAGGGATTGAAAGGGAACACCATCCAGGCCCTCTCCTCACCACCGTGTACTCGGAGAATTCGCCGGAACGATTCCTGTAATATCTGAGTAAAAGAGCAGACATTCCCGCACACGCGTGCACGTTCGCTCGATCCTGCGCTTGGCTCGGGGACAGAGGTGTTGTCACTAGCGGTTAGCGTCAGCGCTCTGTGCTGCACACTGCTCCCTCTCTCTCTTCTGTGCTGGCTGACCTTTTCTTGGTCAGCGCTCCTCCTTCAGCGGCGCTGTCTCCCTCCATCCCTCTCCATTCTCTGCGCTCCTCTTCAGGTCAGTGGATTGGGCTTTCGGACCGCGGTGTTGATGCGGTTTACAGCAGATAAACAGATACTGTTCAGCATAATCGGTGCTCAGCAGCCCGCGGAGTCTGGGTGACGCTGTGTTTGGATTCCGTAATAAGACCGCTAATTCCTCCTTCATCGTTCAGAAGAGGGGCTCAGCCTCGGGGTGGTACAGCCAGACACGTGCACAGATAGACCCCCGCAGCCCTTGTGCCGCCGGACTGTGTCCTCGTGGTTGTTTTGTGTATTGGCTGTATTTGATATCGGAGGTCTGAGCTCAGCGTCTCTCCGGAATATGGCTTGGCCTGGATTCTAGGATACTCGCGGCTGTTGGGCACCCCCTCCGGTGCAGAACGGACCACCTGTAGGGAGGGGTTTTTAATTCTGCGTATCTCACTGGTTGAGATGTAAACACTGAGGTTCCGTGTGTTTTGATGGGAAATGGGTGAATCCTGAGACTCTGGTTCCTTTATAGTGCTGGTGAAGGGAACCAGGAGGAACCACATCCACAGTGCAAAGCAGATGCTTCACTGTCCAGGAGAACCGCATGTGTTCCTGGGTTTTACATGTGGTTCTGATGAAGACAGTCCAGTAAAACACCTGAGACGAATATTTGAGGATTGTGGCGTATACCCCCCACGGATCTCTCCACCAGTCACGCGTTGCAGTAAAACCCGACTTTAGAAGGTTGATGGAACAGAGTGAACGTATAACAAGGCTGTCTGTACAGTAGTGCAGTCAGGAGACCTGATTAGAAACTCCCCACACCCGTCTACATCCGAGCTGCAGGAGCACAGTGGGGTAGTCCTGGTACTGCTTATTGTTCTACTGATACGGCACCGGTACTGGCGGTATCAGTGTCAGTGATGGGGATACAGATGCCTGCAACTGGTGTTGGGTAATGAGCAGCAGTGTATTGTCTGGTGGTGTAGAGACGCTAACGGGAGCGCCTTGATCACCCCGTTGATTGAAGGCTGGTCTACTGCAGCTCTCTCCTGACTGGTCCTCCTCTACGGGCCGTCAGGCCCTGCAACTGGTCCAGAACGCAGCAGCTCGGCTCGTCTTCAGTCTCTTCAGTCTCTTCTCTGTCCTGGAGCCCAGATGGTGGAGTGAACTCCCACTGGCTGTCCGAACAGCGGAGTCTCTCGCGGTCTTCAAGCGCAGACTGAAGACCCGTCTGTGTGTAAAGCCCTTCAGTGAGCGAGCTCTAGTAGGTGTGGAAGGTATGTGTGGATGCTGGAAGACTTCATACTCACCATCACCCTCCGTCTCTATAGGTCTGTGTGTTGATCTCTCTAGGTATCAGTACTGTTATCAGTTAGCCTTTAGCTTAGCAGCCAGCTAGCCAGGCAAGTGTGTCCAGTAACCCTGCCTGCTGAGTAAACAGAGTGAGCCGCGCGTGCAGAGTGAGCCGCGCGTGCAGAGTGAGCAGAGTGAGCAGCGCGTGCAGAGTGAGCAGTGTGAGCAGAGTGAGCCGCGCGTGCAGAGTGAGCCGCGCGTGCAGAGTGTGCAGAGTGAGCAGCGCGTGCAGAGTGAGCCGCGCGTGCAGAGTGTGCAGAGTGAGCAGCGCGTGCAGAGTGTGCAGAGTGAGCCGCGCGTGCAGAGTGAGCCGCGGTTGCGTCTGCGTCGCTCGGCTGTCAGTGCGCCTCCTGTTTGGCGCGCGCTGCGGCGCATTATTTCGCTAATCTCTCGCTTCTTGTCATTCAAATGAGGCTGACATTTCAAACTGACATTTCCTTTGTGGCACTATCGTTAAATGACGGACGGTCTTGTCCCGTTGCTGATGGAGGAGATAGAGGGAACCAGAGAAGGCCCGAAGCGCGGGGTGCGCTGGTTTGCCGAGCTCCAGCTGTAGCTGAAATGGTGTGGGTGTGCGGTAGGTTGGAACGTGCTGGTATGAAGGGGGCGCCGCCGGCCCGCGGGGTCTAATTGTGTTTGTGTGTTATTAGCGCTGGTGTAATTGCTGTAATTGTAGTCCTCGTGTCCTCCTTCAGCGTGCGTTGTGAGTGAAGCTGGGTGTGCGGCCTCACACCGGGAGCGGGGTTCGGCGTGTAGGACTACACAGACCCTAACAACAGAACATCCAGAACCTCCTCCAATAAAAGACCCCGCTGTGTGGTCACACCAATCCAGCTCCGCCCCTCCTCACACACTGGGACTGAACCTCAATCCCCCCCTGCTCCTACACGGTACACTACACCTCCCTGCTCCTACACGGTACACTACACCTCCCTGCTCCTACATACTACACCTCCCTGCTCCTACATACTACACCTCCCTGTTCCTACATACTACACCTCCCTGCTCCTACACGTTACACTACACCTCCCTGCTCCTACATACTACACCTCCCTGCTCCTACACTGTACACTACACCTCCCTGCTCCTACATACTACACCTCCCTGCTCCTACACGGTACACTACACCTCCCTGCTCCTACATACTACACCTCCCTGCTCCTACACGGTACACTACACCTCCCTGCTCCTACATACTACACCTCCCTGCTCCTACATACTACACCTCCCTGCTCCTACACGGTACACTACACCTCCCTGCTCCTACATACTACACTACACCTCCCTGCTCCTACATACCACACTACACCTCCCTGCTCCTACATACCACACTACACCTCCCTGCTCCTACACGGTACACTACACCTCCCTGCTCCTACACGGTACACTACACCTCCCTGCTCCTACACGGTACACTACACCTCCCTGCTCCTACACGGTACACTACACCTCCCTGCTCCTACACGGTACACTACACCTCCCTGCTCCTACATACTACACTACACCTCCCTCCCATTACACTACACTGGCTGCATTACTACACGGTACAATCTACACCTCCCTGCTCCTACACGGTACACTACACCTCCCTGCTCCTACAATACTACACCTACACCTCCCTGCTCCTACACGGTACACTACACCTCACCCTGCTACCTACCTCCCTACATACCAACGGTACACTACACCTCCCTGCTCCTACACGGTACACTACACCTCCCTGCTCCTACACGGTTACACTACACCTCCCTGCTCTACATACTACACGGCCTACACTACACCTCCCTGCTCCTACACGGTACACTACACCTCCCTGCTCCTACACTGGATACAACTAACACCACCTGCCCTGCTCGTTACATACTACACCTCCCTGCTCCTACACGGTACACTACACCTCCCTGCTCCTACACGGTACACTACACCTCCCTGCTCCTACATACACTACACCTCCCTGCTCCTACACGGTACACTACACCTCCCTGCTCCTACACGGTACACTACACCTCCCTGCTCCTACACGGTACACTACACCTCCCTGCTCCTACATACTACACTACACCTCCCTGCTCCTACACGGTACACTACACCTCCCTGCTCCTACACGGTACACTACACCTCTCTGCTCCTACATACTACACCTCCCTGCTCCTACATACTACACTACACCTCCCTGCTCCTACACGGTACACTACACCTCCCTGCTCCTACACGGTACACTACACCTCCCTGCTCCTACATACTACACCTCCCTGCTCCTACACGGTACACTACACCTCCCTGCTCCTACACGGTACACTACACCTCCCTGCTCCTACACGGTACACTACACCTCCCTGCTCCTACATACTACACCTCCCTGCTCCTACATACTACACTACACCTCCCTGTTCCTACATACTACACCTCCCTGCTCCTACACGGTACACTACACCTCCCTGCTCCTACACGGTACACTACACCTCCCTGCTCCTACATACTACACTACACCTCCCTGCTCCTACATACTACACTACACCTCCCTGCTCCTACACGGTACACTACACCTCCCTGCTCCTACACGGTACACTACACCTCCCTGCTCCTACATACTACACTACACCTCCCTGCTCCTACACGGTACACTACACCTCCCTGCTCCTACATACTACACTACACCTCCCTGCTCCTACATACTACACTACACCTCCCTGCTCCTACACGGTACACTACACCTCCCTGCTCCTACACGGTACACTACACCTCCCTGCTCCTACATACTACACTACACCTCCCTGCTCCTACATACTACACTACACCTCCCTGCTTCTAAACGGTACACTACACCTCCCTGCTCCTACATACTACACTACACCTCCCTGTTCCTACATACTACACTACACCTCCCTGTTCCTACATACTACACTACACCTCCCTGCTCCTACACGGTACACTACACCTCCTTGCTCCTACATACTACACTACACCTCCCTGCTCCTACATACTACACTACACCTCCCTGCTCCTACATACTACACTACACCTCCCGGCTCCTGCACGGTACACTACACCTCCCTGCTCCTACATACTACACTACACCTCCCGGCTCCTGCACGGTACACTACACCTCACTACACATCTGTACTCCACACATAGTGCACTGTCTGTCTGTAGAAGCTAGAATTCCAAAAGCTCACTACCTAGGAAGCATGGAGGTGTTGGAGGTTCAGCCCGTGTCTGATGCTATTTCTGACTGAAACACAGATACCTGAAGCATGCAAGACGTTCTAGATACGTTCTTTAGACTTTAGAGTTTTACAGACATCGTATCGTAAGGTCTTTAGTTCAAGACTGTGATATTAATGATGGAGCTGTATGCTAACGTGCTATCCGTTAGCCTGTTAGCTAGGGTTGCCACCCGTCCTGTATAATACGGAATCGCCCTGTGTTTGGAGAGTTAATGTTGCGTCCCGTATTAAACCGATACGTTTCTAATTGTTCCGTATTTCCGTAAATGTCTGAAATACACGTCTGTCGCACACATGAATGATCACAGTCTCTCTTCTCTCTCTGCCCGGTTTGCGGGTGGTGGCGCCAGTCTGGGCTCTCAGCTCTTGTTCTCTGTCTGTAGGTGGTTTGGGTCAGGACAGGACTGGAGCTGTATGAGGTGATGTTCGCTGCTGATGCACACAGGTTCAAGCTAGCCTGTGTGCTCATGTAGCGTTAGCCTGAGATAGTGTCCATGTTGGTGATGGATGATTTTGGCGGCTGTCTCTGAGACGTGGCTTGTGGCTCTGTTTGATCTCTGTTATTTCACTAATGATCACATATCAAAGTGCTGATATCAGACCTCCGTACTATACACATGCTGCTAATTGGCATTCAGCCTAATAGGACTCTGCTTAATTAATTTTTCATTGAGTGGTTCCATTATTTTGTCCACTTGCCATTAGTCCTGGGCATTGTCAGCAGCTTTGTGATATGATGTTCATCATGGAGTTGTTCCTGACGTGTTCTTGCTGTGGGAATATTTCATGATGGATGGACCAATAGAAGTTTTTAATAAACTGTAAAAATAAAGCTCCTACCACGAGGAACGAGGGTGACGTCATCACATCAGTGCTACCTGAGACTTTGAAGATGCAGTATGAATAATAAATATGTTAATAAAGCTGGAGGAGCTTTAAGAGCTAATGTAGGTGTGGCTCACTCAGAGCAGACAGCCTGTTGACTCCTCCCACTAACGTGTGTTTGGTGTTCCGGGTGCTATCTGGATGAACTTTGGCCAAATTACATTTACACTGTTCACTAACACGTGTCCCAGTGTGACCAGGTGTTCCTCTAGCTTTCTAAAAACGAACACCCAGCATCCTGTCCGGAGACCCCACACAGGGGTCGGCCCGGCCTGGACGGGGTCAGATTTACACCCCCCATTAACACAGCATGCCTTAATCCCACACAGGGGTCGGCCCGGCCTGGACCGGGTCAGATTTACACCCCCCATTAACACAGCATGCCTTAATCCCACACAGGGGTCGGCCCGGCCTGGACCGGGTCAGATTTACACCCCCCATTAACACAGCATGCCTTAATCCCACACAGGGGTCGGCCCGGCCTGGACCGGGTCAGATTTACACCCCCCATTAACACAGCATGCCTTAATCCCACACAGGGGTCGGCCCGGCCTGGACCGGGTCAGATTTACACCCCCCATTAACACAGCATGCCTTAATCCCACACAGGGGTCGGCCCGGCCTGGACCGGGTCTTTTACACCCCCATTAACACAGCATGCCTTAATCCAGCACAGGGGTCGGCCCGGCCTGGACCGGGTCTTTTACACCCCCATTAACACAGCATGCCTTAATCCCACACAGGGGTCGGTCCGGCCTGGACTGGGTCTTTTACACCCCCATTAACACAGCATGCCTTAATCCCACACAGGGGTCGGCCCGGCCTGGACCGGGTCAGATTTACACCCCCCATTAACACAGCATGCCTTAATCCAGCACAGGGGTCGGCCCGGCCTGGACCGGGTCAGATTTACACCCCCCATTAACACAGCATGCCTTAATCCCACACAGGGGTCGGTCCGGCCTGGACTGGGTCTTTTACACCCCCCATTAACACAGCATGCCTTAATCCAGCACAGGGGTCGGTCCGGCCTGGACTGGGTCTTTTACACCCCCATTAACACAGCATGCCTTAATCCAGCACAGGGGTCGGCCCGGCCTGGACCGGGTCAGATTTACACCTCCCATTAACACAGCAGCTTATAAAGCGTCTGTGGAGTGTTTTCATGGGCCTCCCAGAATAATGACCTCTCCAGTGACCGGTCCAGCGTGTAGCCTACGGGGACCTGGGCCGAACAGCAGCTGAGTGGATGTATCTGGATGTGTTGTTGCTTCAACAGTGTGTCTGTCTAAAGCAGCGTTCCTCCCCCCTCCCCATTCTCTCTCCGTCCATCAGTCTCTCTGCATCAGCAGCATCTTGTTAGACATCTCGTTGTGTTAAGTGCTCTTGGCAGTGTGTGTGTGTGTGTGTGTGTGTGTGTGTGTGTGTGTGTGTGTGTGCGGGTGTGGGGAGGGAGAGATATACAGCCCTGATCTGAAGACGTTTGATCTCTTAATTCCTGGACCGGCTCCGTTTAGCCAGCGCTCAGGCTGCTTAGGGAAGCACTTCTGTCAGTGCTCAGGACTTTTATCACCAGCATCCTTAAACGAGAGAGAGAGGGAGAGAGAGAGAGCAGGGCGATGGAGGAGGGAAGAGAAAGAGGGAGAGAGAGAGAGAGAGAGAGAGAGAGAGAGAGAGAGAGCAGGGAGACGGAAAGGGGGAGATTGATAAGGGGAGAGAGAGAGAGAGAGAGAGAGCAGGGGGACGGAAAGGGGGATATTGATAAGGAGAGAGAGAGAGAGAGAGAGAGAGAGAAGGACGATGGAGAAAGGAAGAGAAAGAGGGAGAGAGAGAGAGAGAGAGAGAGAGAGCATGGAGAGGGGGAGAGAGGCACCAGTAACTGGACCGGTCAGAGCCGCAGTGCTAACCAGCTAGTTAAGTTCTGATCTCTAAACAAACGCACAGTGGACGTTCCTGGGAATGGACATGGCTGTGTGGAATGTTCCTGGTCCCGGATATAGGGCTGGAGCGGGTGTAGGTGTAGGTGTGTGCGGGAGCTGCGGTGAGGAGGGTGCAGATAAAGGCTCCTCGTTACCGCGTGCGCTAATAAAGCTGTTGTTGGTTTACTCCGAGTCCCCGGTATAAACACGCGCTCACTCGGGCGGGCTCTGGGGGGTTCTCTCAGGCTGCATGGAGTAGATAAGGCTAATTTCCGACTGGAGGCTCTGCGTGTGAATCTCAGACCGTTAAGCGGTTCTAGATAATGCTGCTATGAGGCTCCTGTAACGCTGCCGGCGTCCGATACCTTCAGTGTGAGAAATATAAATACTCCTTTTGGCAGGAAATCTGTCCCTGCAGATCCGGCCAGTACACGTGGAATGTGTTAAACCTGATAGGAATATCGCACCTTGGAAAACCTTAGTGACACTTCCGGGAAATTCCAGGTCTGTTACAATACATCAGCAACTGCAGTGACATTCGCCACATGAGGTCGACTGGATTCTCACTATTGGAGATATTAATGGAGATATTAATGGAGATATTATTCAGGAACACCTACACTGTTAAAGATGAGTGTGCTGTGAATGTGCAGATGGTTCTTTTTTACAACCTTGGGATGAGAAGGGGAGTAGAACCCGTTTATGGTGCTACAGAGAACATTTTTAGAAATGTTGAGTTTGTGATGCACCTTCATTGTAAAGATATGTTCTACCACGTTCACCCTTTGTTTATCTCCCCCCCCCCCCCGCTCCCTCTCTCTCCCTCTCTCTCCCTCTCTCTCCCTCTCTCTCTCTCTCTCTCTCCCTCTCTTTCTCCCTCTCTCTCTTTCTCCCTCTCTCCCTCTCCCTCTCTCTCAGGATGATGCACTGGGCGAGTCGTATAGAGAAGGAACTGGACAAAGTTCTGCCGCAGGTCACTGGAGCCCAGCAGATGAGATCAGTAAGTCTTAGCCTCTTGCTAATACGACTCAGTGCAGGTGCCCGGTTACCTGTACAGAGTTACCTATACTCAGTTACCTGTACCCGGTTACCTGTACCCAGTCACCTGTACTCGGATCACGCGTCCATGCACTTCCTGATGTCAGTTACTTGTGCGGTGTTTATTTTAGTACCTTGGTTCTTTATTTAGAACAGTTCTTTAACTTTCACTCCTGTCTCTGTTCCACACTGTTTACTGAACCCCAGCCCAGCTTTAAGGGTTCCTTAGTAAAGACAGTGGTTCCATATAGAACCGTTCATGTAATGGCTCTTGGCATAGTGAAATGGTTATCCAACATGCTTGTGTTGTATATGGTTCCATATAGAACCTTTTTGAAAGGGTTCTGTGTAGCACCAGAGAAAGAGTTCTGCCATTGTGACGATCTCAGGCTTGAAATAATACAAGAACCTTTTGTTCTCCATCAATCTGAAGAACCATTTCACTGTGCAAAGTACCATGGTAAGCATGGAAGTGGTTCTTTGGGTGTTCATGGTTCTGTATAGAACCTCTGTCTTTACTAAAGAACCCTTGAAGAACCAGCTTTTTTCAGTAGTGTTCATGTTGGTGTTCGACACTGACGGTACCGTCAGGTCCAGTGCTGTCCAGGTGCTGTGCTGCTATCCAGGAATGGTGTTGCGTCTGGGAAGCTTGTCCGTCGGTGTTATTGATTCGCTGTTTGATCTGATAGCTTATCTCTGATTGGCGGTGACGTGCTTTCAGCAGCGTACCATGAGAACTCGCGGTTCCCCTCAGAGAACCATCTCACACCCATGATCTGATTTGATGTTCTTGAGATTGTTCCACATGCACCGCCCACCAGAGGGTCGGGAATGCTCCGTTTCTTTGGGAAGCTGTCGTTTAGGATGTTGCACATGCGCCGCCCACTTTCCCTCCACACCCACTTTCCCTCCACACCCACTTTCCTTCCACACCCACTTTCCCTCCACACCCACTTTCCCTCCACACCCACTCTCCCTCCACACCCACTCTCCCTCCACACCCACTCTCCCTCCACACCCACGTTCCCTCCACACCCACTTTCCCTCCACACCCACTCTCCCTCCACACCCACTCTCCCTCCACACCCACTCTCCCTCCACACCCACTCTCCCTCCACACCCACTTTCCCTCCACACCCACTCTCCTTCCACACCCACTCTCCCTCCACACCCACTCTCCCTCCACACCCACTTCACTCTGTCGGGTTGCAACAGAAATCAAAAAGGAGCTGGTGTCGAGACTTGAAATCTGAATCAGAGGCTGCCTGTCTGATCTGTCCCCCAGTCAGAGGCTGCCTGTCTGATCTGTCCCCCAGTCAGAGGCCGTGTTCCTGATTTGTCTCCATGGTTAAGGTATGGGAGGCGG
>JAMWET010007147.1:27500-30000 GCA_024036415.1 Prochilodus magdalenae
ACAGCAGTAATACGAGCTCTTCAGGAGAATCCTAGAAAGCTGCCCTCTGTGACCTCTGACCTTTTGACTGTGCTCTGCTGCAGGCTAATGCATTATTCATACTGGCCGGACGCTGCTGTGGGTGGTGTCCAGGGTGGGTGCGGAATGGAAATGCAGATGGAGTCTTAAGCTGCTGTTGAGCTGTAAGCCTGTGTGGTAGTTCTCGGATGGGTCCTGAGCTCTGCGCAGGACTGAGTCTATACGCTGTATGTTTATATACTGTAGCCCACACACTTACTGTCCACCTTCGTACGTCCATCAAGCCCATGTCCGGTTCTACAGTCACTCGCTATGGTCTGTTTGTCGCTCTGTGTCACCCTGTTTGTCAGTGGACAGGACGTATGGACAGGACGTATGGACAGGACGTGTGGACAGGACGTGTGGACAGGACGTGTGGAGAGGACGTGTGGAGAGGACGTGTGGAGAGGACATGGTTCCTCAGCACAGGTCTAATTCTCTGTACTGTGAGTGTTATTACCTGGAGAGGATTCCTACACCAGTGCGGTCCAGCTTTCACTCCAGAGAGCTCAGAGGTGATCAGAAACGAGCTGACCGTGACTCCAGGCTGGTTTATTAGCCACCTGACTGTATGAAGCAGGTCTCACAACTTCACCTGTGCATTCGCACCTGAATTAAAAGCAGCCCAGATCCTTGTAGGGCAGGACCGTAGTAGAGGAAGAACAGGAAGAGGAAGAGGAAGGTCCTGTACTCGTTGTCTTGTCCCTGCACCACCGCTGTTCCTCTTAAAGGAACAGCACACCATTACAGAGTTCGTCTTGCCCTCATCAAACCCCACGTTTGGTGCACGCAGTGGCTCTGTTCTGTCCGTCAGACTGAAGGTGGTTCATCAAGGAGAGGCTCGTTATTTGAAGCCATGATGAAGCTGACAGGTGTTCAGTGGGGGTCTTTTGTTCAGTGCTGCAACTGATAACAAGCCTCTACCTGGAGTCCAAGGCTCAACTTGAGACATGCATTGCTGTCAGCTACAGGGGGCTTTGGGTCTTCAGGTCATTGGTCCCGTACACCATGAGCGATCTTAGAAGAGCCCTGGGACGACAACTGTAGCAGCAGGCTTGAGGAGAACCGTGAAGCTGCAAGGACCTGCCTGAGAACCGCTGCTACGGCGAAAGCAGTAATGCATTACCGCAACCTCTGGTTCTCATTCAGAGCTCACAGGTTCTAATCACAAGTAGGATCAGCCCACTTACATGTTCACCTGATACACCCTAATGAATTTCCTGGCTCTAACCGACTACCCACTGTGAAGGTTCTGTAAAGGTTCTGTGTGATACAATAGACCAACTCTGGAGCTGGAGGTGCTCCCGAGTCAGTAAAGATCCCGCGCCGGGAAAGTGAGCCTCAGAAGAGACCTCGGGTTGTATTAACGCTGTGTGAATAGACGTGTGTGAATATTCCGTGGAAAAGGGGAAGGCTTTTAGTGTCGTCCTACATGGTACAGATACCTGGGGTCCTACAAGTCCGGGCCATACCTCAGGTACTGTATGACGTACTACACTCTCATCCAGAAGAGCTAACGCGACGCCTCTCTCAGCTTTAGGTGAGCCACTGTGTAGTGTAGCATGTGGCTGCTCACACCCTAACACTATTAGTATCGGTGGGTCATAGGATGGTCTTCATCCTCTACTGTGTCAGTGGTCACGGGGCGCTGCCCACGGGGCGCTGCCCACAGAAGCGCTGCCCACAGAAGCGCTGGCTGGATAGTTTTGGTTGGTGGGCTGGTTGTTTGTGGATGTCATCGCAGTGCGTAAACTGTGTAGCCGCTCCCATCAGCCAGTCATGCTGAGATTTCATGTCCCGTTTGATCCGGTCAGTGTTACAGACGACCTGCGGTAGAACTACACTACTCCACCTCCCCATGTAAAACTACACACACACACACACACACACACACAGACACACACAGGCAGAGACACACACATGCACAAACACACACATTCACACACACACTCACACACATGCACAAACACACATACACACACACAGGCACACACAGGCAGAGACACACACATGCACAAACACACAGAGACACACACACACACAGACACACACACACACACATACACACACAGAGACACACACATGCACAAACACACATTCACACACACACTCACACACATGCACAAACACACAAACACACATACACACACACACACACACACACACATAGACACCCATACACACACACACACACACACACACACACACACACACACACACACACACACACACACATGCGCGTGCACACACAGGCTTGCAGTGCTGTTTCATCAGAGTCCTGTGATCAATGTAATTGGGTTCCTGATTTAATAGCACTCAGTGGCGAAGACCATTTACAGGAAGAGCTGAGTGTCACTGTACACGGTGAAATTACTTTAACCCAGAACACACGGGCAGGCGCTCCGAGGTCCGTGACGGGACGTGTGTGAGTTTAATCAGAAAC
>JAMWET010007147.1:35000-45000 GCA_024036415.1 Prochilodus magdalenae
ACGTATCCTGACATCTTCACCAGGCTTTCTTTAGGATTGTACATTCAGCTCTTCGGCACAGGGTCATTAATTCATACCGGTTAGTACAACCAACCGCACAGCAGCTCCTGAGCCGAGCGGTGTTGGTCAGTAATGGTGTGGTATAAGCTACTGAACTGCCACACGGTTTACCGAGGAGAGTTCTAATACCGGTGTAGTGTAAACACACGACCCTAAAATCTCTATTCCCCGCTCTCTCTCTCTCTCTCTCTCTCTCTCTGTGTCTCTCTCTCTCTCTCTCTCCCTCCCTCCCTGCCCCTCTCTCTCTCTCCCTCTCTCTCTCCCCCTCTCCCTCTCCCTCTCTCTGTCAGATCCTTTGTTCCAGCTGCAATTATCATGATGATGGAAATAAAGGACACAAAGAAGGAACATGACTTTCAGCAAGCAGCTTTCCAGTGTCTCTATTGTTCTCTTCCAGTGAGAGAAGGACAGGAGTGGGGTGGGGAGAGGAGAGGAGAGGAGGCTAGACAGGAACAGAAGGACAGACAGCTTTGTGGTGTGAAATGTCAGTGTACAGGATTGGCCCTGTATCAGTCTGTCTGTCTGTCTGTCTGTCTGTCTGTCTGACTGTCTCTGTCTCCCTCCTGTCTCCCTCCTGTCTCCCTCCTGTCTCCCTCCTGTCTTCCTCGGAGCACCGTTTTCCACACTATCAGTTTTAGTGAAAATTGAAACTTAGAGCTCGGAGGCGAGTGTCTTATGAAGGCTCTGCTTTTGTGGAATGTGGAGGAGCTGAAACTTTTCCGGACTGTAAGAGGATCAGACAGATTTACTGCAGTGTCCCCACGTCCCCCTCCTTTCCCGTCCGCGTGTTAGTGGTGGGGAGCGCGGCGTTCAGGACAGATACGTTTCAGGTGTTTTATCTTTACGAGCGGAGCGCCATTATTTCACTCGGATGTGTCAGCCAAACAATGTGAGGAGGAGCAGCTGGGAGGAGATCGGCGCCTGCTCCTCAGCCATGAAGCCTTCAGAGCAGCACATGTGCTTCTCTTAGACACGTAGGGGTAGCGCACAGAGCCCTGATGCGTAAGGAGGATAAGCCTGGGCTGATATGGTCGGGTTCTCTGGTGCTGTAAGGGCTGCAGCGTTCTGGACTAACTGGAGTTCAGCTGTTCTACATCCTGTAGTGCTGAGAGGGTTCTGTAGAGTGCTGAGAGGGTTCTGTAGAGTGCTGAGAGGGTTCTGTAGAGTGCTGAGAGGGTTCTGTAGAGTGCTGAGCGGGTTCTGTAGAGTGCTGAGAGGGTTCTGTAGAGTGCTGAGAGGGTTCTGTAGAGTGCTGAGAGGGTTCTGTCTGATCTGTTCAGTAGGAGGAAGTTACTGGTCATCCAGTCTTCTATGTCCTCTACACAGTCCTCCATCTTAAGGTGGAGTGTGTCGTCTGGCCAGGCTGAAGTCTGCATAGCAGAGTGAATGTGCACCACGTGTTCTAATAATAGTACCTAGCGGGAGTGTATACGGTAATGATATGGGTCCTAAGACAGAACCCAGAGGAACACCGTACTTGTATGTGAACAGGTGATTCACCGTTAGCCGAAAGCGATGACTCAGGTAAGCTGATGAAAGAGCTTTCCTACGGGGTGTTCTGATTACAGCTAGCTAACTGCTACCGGCGCCCCCTAGAGGAGAGGTTTTCATGTGTGGTAAAATGGGATCAGCTATAACCAGAGCTCTTTCAGCAGGCTTCTCGGGGGTCTCGCAGAGTGTGGCGAACGTGTTGGACATGTGGAGTGGTGGTTGTGTGAGAGAGCTCTGCTGCTGGCGTTGGGCTAAATCTCCCTGAGCACAGAGACAGCTCCCAGTCTGACGAACTGGTACTGGTGCTGCTTCAGTAGCCAAATCAGAGAATCACAGTGACACAGCAGACTCCCACCAGGCGGGAGGAGCTACAGGAGCTACGCTGTCAGATGTTTCGTTAGTAGATCAGGTCTGACGTTTAGTAAACGTCTCGGTAACGCACCGCTTCTGGAAGCTTTCAGCTTTGTAATTCCCATGCGTGATATTCCGGTTTCCCTGAATGAACTGCTCACAGGCTGAACTCGGGAGCTCTGTTGTTATTTGGGCGTCCTGGCTGATCACCGTCTGTTGCCTCTCCTCTTCTGTTGGAGTTCGGCTTTTGTATTCTGAGGATTTAATGGCTGTGTAATTGGATGGGTTTTTTTAAACTGTAAACGGTGTGAAATTGCAGGCTTGTGAAGGATAAACAGGAGAAAGGGCCGCGAGAGGATCAGTGAAGCTCGGCTAGGTGAGCGCTGGGTCGCAACGGCCATGCAAAATTACCTAGAATCCATTGCCTGCCCAGTGAACTTTCCGGAAATGTCAAAATATTTAAATGGTTGACGTGTGGGCAGCTTTCGGCCGGGATAATTACATTCTGCCTGTTGTGTATGTAGAGAGAGAGAGAGAGAGAGAGAGAGAGAGAGAGAGAGAGAGAGAGAGAGAGGGACAGAGAGAGAGAGAGGGGGAGAGAGAGAGAGAGGGGGAGAGAGAGAGAGCGGGAGAGGGAGGGAGAGAAAGAGGGAGAGAGCGGGAGAGCGGGAGAGCGAGAGGGAGAGAGAGAGGGAGAGGGAGAGGGAGAGTGAGGCAGACAGCTCACATGTCCACTCCAAGGACGTGTAGGTTAGTTAGAGTCGGCGCCGGTACCCGTAGCGGGTCTGCTCAGGTGCGGTATCGGAGGGGGATAAGGGGTAACGGTGAATCCCAGTGTTACTATTGGTTCATTCGAAACAAAAACGAATGCCACAGCTCCACTGCTAACTCTCATTTTCCACACGGTGCTGCGGCTAGCTGACCTCGGAAGCACCAAACGATAAGAGTCTGAGCGGTTCGGCTACGTTCACTCCGCCAGTCGTTCTCCTGCTCGTTCTCCCATCCGGCCCGAGACTCGCGGCGGTTGAAGCGCCGTGTGTTGAGATCCGGTGATAATCACGTGTTCTCCAGCCAGCAGGCTCGGTGTGAGGTATAAGGCATATGGTGTGCATGCTTAGAAGGCATAGCGAATCCTGATCTGCCCTTTGGGGTTTGCGGCGCTCAAATTGTTTTGCCAAAGCCGGCCTTAGCCCAGATCTAGAAGCGTGAAGTATTCCCCCCTGAGCCCGTCGTATTCCAGCAGACGCCTGACATATTTACCATCCAGCTTTTGTCTCCGATCCAGAAGACAGAGATTTATAAAGACATAAACTGAGCTCAGGGTCTACATTAGAAACCTGCTCCCATTCATAAACACAGCTCCACATCAAAGCCTTCTGCTCCGAGCCGCACCGCTCCCGCTCCCGCTCCCGCTCCAGGATACAGGCAGGATCGGCATTTCTGGAATTAGAGGAACTGAAGCTATTAAAAGTCATTAAAGATGCTGCTGGGTTATTTACCGATTCAGATTGTGTATAGACTGTTATAAACCAGTTATAAGCAGTGTTATTACATGTTTATAACACCCTGGTAGTTTCAGGTTTTACTGACTGATACGACAGTCCATTCTAAAACTCAAACAGCAGAAACAGCAGCTGGCTCCCAGAATTCCAAACTCTACCTGTCAGAGTACAAACACAGTGATGGGTGTTAATGTGTTAATGAGGTGTCATGCTCAGCAGTTACGAGTTACACAGTGACCTTACATTAATATCAGTGTTAATGTGCTGTCCCGCTCCCACCCGCACTGTTGTCCCGATCCCACCCGCACTGTTGTCCCGCTCCCACCCGCACTGTTGTCCCGATCCCACCCGCACTGTTGTCCCGCTCCCACCCGCACTGCTGTCCCGCTCCCACCCGCACTGCTGTCCCGCTCCCACCCGCACTGCTGTCCCGCTCCCACCCGCACTGCTGTCCCGATCCCACCCGCACTGTTGTCCCGCTCCCACCTGCACTGCTGTCCCGATCCCACCCGCACTGCTGTCCCGCTCCCACCCGCACTGTTGTCCCGATCCCACCCGCACTGCTGTCCCGCTCCCACCCGCACTGTTGTCCCGATCCCACCCGCACTGCTGTCCCGCTCCCACCCGCACTGCTGTCCCGATCCCACCCGCACTGTTGTCCCACTCCCACCCGCACTGCTGTCCCGCTCCCACCCGCACTGCTGTCCCGATCCCACCCGCACTGTTGTCCCGCTCCCACCCGCACTGTTGTCCCGATCCCACCCGCACTGTTGTCCCGCTCCCACCCGCACTGCTGTCCCGCTCCCACCCGCACTGTTGTCCCGCTCCCACCCGCACTGTTGTCCCGATCCCACCCGCACTGTTGTCCCGCTCCCACCCGCACTGTTGTCCCGATCCCACCCGCACTGCTGTCCCGCTCCCACCCGCACTGTTGTCCCGCTCCCACCCGCACTGTTGTCCCGCTCCCACCCGCACTGTTGTCCCGCTCCCACCCGCACTGTTGTCCCGATCCCAACCGCACTGCTGTCCCGCTCCCACCCGCACTGTTGACGTGTTGTCCCGCTCCCACCTGCACTGCTGTCCCGCTCCCACCCGCACTGTTGTCCCGCTCCCACCCGCACTGTTGTCCCGCTCCCACCCGCACTGTTGTCCCGATCCCACCTGTAAATACTGCTGAATGTAGGACTGGCTTTTAGGCGGGTTTGATTCGGGGTACCTCCTGTAGGGCACTGCGCTACGGTTATATTGGGATGTAGAGGGAGGGGTTATCTTGACATGGAATTTGGAGGCTGTATCCCTGGTCTGCCGTTTGGGCGTGATGCAGGGCAGGAACCAGAGCTGATGGCCTGTTTGAGGCAGACTGACGTATTAAAATGATGATCTCTAAGAAACACAGAGCACTAAACGGAACACGCTGGTCTGTCCGGGTCACAGCGGTCCTGTGTCCATGTGTGTTCTGTGATGTCTCTCGGAGGGCGCTGGGCCAGGCCGACAGCGCTCAGCTGAACCAGCTTGTCTTGTTGAACTGCGTTCCTGTGTTTCTTCCTAAGTAGCTTTTAATTCTCTCTGTCAGTGGAAATAAAGTCGACTCTGGGGCTCAGATAAACGCTCGCCGGCCTCATCAACTCCCCCCTCACAGGAGCGGTGGTGCAGCCCGGCGCTAGTGTTCGCCAGCAGAGCTGGGTGGCGGCTGCAGTGTGAGCGGGGGGGTTCATGAGTGGTATAATCCCTCTTCATGGCCGCGGCAGGAGGAGGCAGCCATTAATCTCACCCAGTCAGACAGAAGGAAATTAATGATCATTTACACTGACGACATAATCGGGCTTCACACTGTCCTCCCATACCACATTACCTCCTTTGTTCCACTGGAGCACCCCAACACACCCCACACCCCCACACCCCCCAACCCTGCTCTGTCTGCCTGTCTGTATCTCTCTCTCTCTCTCTCTCTCTCTCTCTCTCTCTCTCTCTGTATCCCTTTCTCCCTCTCTCCCTCTCTCTCTCTCTGTATCTCTCTCTCTCTCTCTCTCTCTCTCTCTGTATCCCTTTCTCCCTCTCTCTCTCTCTGTATCTCTCTCTCTCTCTCTTCCCCTGTATTTCTCTCTCTCTCTCTCTCTCCCTCTCTCTCTCTCTCTCTCTGTATCCCTTTCTCCCTCTCTCTCTCTCTTCCCCTGTATTTCTCTCTCTCTCTCTCCCTCTCTCTCTCTGTATCTCTCTCTCTGTATCTCTCTCTCTGTATCTCTCTCTCTGTATCTCTCTCTCTCTTCCCCTGTATCTCTCTCTCTCTCTCTCTCTCTCCCTCTCTCTCTGTATCTCTCTCTCTCTCTGTATCTCTCTCTCTGTATCTCTCTCTCTCTGTCTCTCTCTGTATCTCTCTCTCTCTCTCCCTCTCTCTCTCTCTGTCTCTCTCTGTATCTCTCTCTCTCTCTCTCTCTGTCTCTCTCTGTATCTCTCTCTCTCTCTCTCCCTCTCTCTCTCTCTCTCTCTCTCTCTCTCTCTCTCTCTCTCTCTCTCTCTCTCTCTCTCTCTCTCTCTCTCTCTCTCTCTCCCTCTCTCTCCCTCTCTCTCTCTCTCTCTCTCTCTCTGTGTGCCACTCGCTTATTTCCCGGTCGTTTGCCGTTATCAGTCATTAAGTGGCTTGTCTCCATGGTAACGGGGGGTTTGGAGGTGGCCTGGCGGGGTGTAAACTGGCCCCTCGTCCAACACAGGGAAATTACCCTGTCACAGTGTACTCACTTTTTTTCTGGGTCACACTCACACGCTCTCTGGCTATGTGTGTGTTTATCAAGATTAGACCAGCTACCACACCCCCACACACAGACAGGTACACACACACACACACCCCCCCACACACACACACACTTACACAGACAGGTACACACACCCCCACACACACACACACACACACACTTACACAGACAGGTACACACACACACACACACACACACACACAGACAGGTACACACCCACACCCACACACACCCTTACACAGTCAGATATACACACACTTACACAGACAGGCACACACCCCCTTATGCAGAGAGGTATATACACACACACTCACATAGTGCTGAACTCTTATCTGCTGCTGGCGAGCGTCAGTGAGTGTCCTCTCCTCAGACTGATCTCGTCTAACGGGCTCTGACCCTGTCAGCGTTCTACACGGACACCACGTCACTTTAATTACGCTCTCCACTTAGTCTCACTGCTCGCTTGCCCACACTCTCCCCACTCTATCTCTCCACTCTATCTCTCCACTCTATCCAAGGAGGAATCTGAGTCTGAGTTCTTGGCCAGAACCTGGACCTGGATCTTGGAAGCTCCTGATTGTGATATTTGTGATATTGGTTGTGTGTGTGGTAATGTTGATGTGAGCAACTGCTGTTTCACCATAACTGAGAAAGATAGGATCTGCAGGTCCAACCCTCTTCAGTAAACACACTGCAGTACGATATTTACTCCTCATCTCACACCCGCTTCGTATTACACAGCCCGCTTCGTATTACACAGCCCGCTTCATATCACACAGCCCGCTTCATATTACACAGCCCGCTTCATATCACACAGCCCGCTTCATATTACACAGCTGCTTCATATCACACAGCCCGCTTCATATTACACAGCCCGCTTCATATCACACAGCCCACTTCATATCACACAGCCCGCTTCATATCACACAGCCCGCAGCCCACTTCATATCACACAGCCGCTTCATATCACACAGCCCGCTTCATATCACACAGCTGCTTCATATCACACAGCCCGCTTCATATCACACAGCCCGCTTCATATCACACAGCCCGCTTCGTATCACACAGCCCGCTTCGTATCACACAGCCCGCTTCATATTACACAGCTGCTTCGTATCACACAGCCCGCTTCATATTACACAGCCCGCTTCATATCACACAGCCCGCTTCGTATTACACAGCTGCTTCATATCACACAGCCCGCAGCCTGCTTCATATCACACAGCTGCTTCATATCACACAGCCCGCTTCATATCACACAGCCGCTTCATATCACACAGCCCGCAGCCCGCTTCATATCACACAGCCGCTTCATATCACACAGCCCGCAGCCTGCTTCATATCACACAGCTGCTTCATATCACACAGCCCGCTTCATATCACACAGCCGCTTCATATCACACAGCCCGCAGCCCGCTTCATATCACACAGCTGCTTCATATCACACAGCCCGCTTCATATCACACAGCCCGCTTCATATCACACAGCCCGCTTCGTATCACACAGCCCGCTTCGTATCACACAGCCCGCTTCATATTACACAGCTGCTTCGTATCACACAGCCCGCTTCATATTACACAGCCCGCTTCATATCACACAGCCCGCTTCGTATTACACAGCTGCTTCATATCACACAGCCCGCAGCCCGCTTCATATCACACAGCCGCTTCATATCACACAGCCCGCTTCATATCACACAGCTGCTTCATATCACACAGCCCGCTTCATATCACACAGCCCGCAGCCCGCTTCATATCACACAGCTGCTTCATATCACACAGCCCACTTCATATCACACAGCCCACTTCATATCACACAGCCCGCTTCATATCACACAGCCCGCAGCCCGCTTCATATCACACAGCTGCTTCATATCACACAGCCCACTTCATATCACACAGCCGCTTCATATCACACAGCCGCTTCATATCACACAGCCCGCTTCATATCACACAGCCCGCTTCATATCACACAGCCGCTTCATATCACACAGCCCGCTTCATATCACACAGCCCGCTTCATATCACACAGCCGCTTCATATCACACAGCCCGCTTCGTATCACACAGCCCGCTTCGTATCACACAGCCCGCTTCGTATCACACAGCCCGCTTCATATCACACAGCCCGCTTCATATCACACAGCCCGCTTCATATCACACAGCCCGCTTCATATCACACAGCCCGCTTCGTATTACACAGCCCGCTTCTTATCACACAGCCCGCTTCATATCACACAGCCCGCTTCATATTACACAGCCCGCTTCATATTACACAGCCCGCTTCATATTACACAGCCTGCTTCATATCACACACAGCTGCTTCATATCACACAGCCCGCTTCATATCACACAGCCGCTTCATATCACACAGCCGCTTCATATCACACAGCCTGCTTCATATCACACAGCCCGCTTCATATCACACACAGCTGCTTCATATCACACAGCCGCTTCATATCACACAGCCCGCTTCATATTACACAGCCGCTTCATATTACACAGCCTGCTTCATATCACACAGCCCGCTTCATATTACACAGCCGCTTCATATTACACAGCCTGCTTCATATCACACAGCCGCTTCATATCACACAGCCGCTTCATATTACACAGCCTGCTTCATATCACACAGCCCGCTTCATATTACACAGCCGCTTCATATCACACAGCCTGCTTCATATCACACAGCCCGCTTCATATTACACAGCCGCTTCATATCACACAGCCCGCTTCATATCACACAGCCCGCTTCATATCACACAGCCCGCTTCATATCACACAGCCCGCTTCATATCACACAGCCTGCTTCATATCACACAGCCCGCTTCATATTACACAGCCGCTTCATATTACACAGCCCGCTTCATATCACACAGCCCGCTTCATATCACACAGCCCGCTTCATATTACACAGCCTGCTTCATATCACACAGCCCGCTTCATATCACACAGCCCGCTTCATATCACACAGCCCACTTCATATCACACAGCCGCTTCATATCACACAGCCCGCTTCATATCACACAGCCCGCTTCGTATCACACAGCCCGCTTCGTATCACACAGCCCGCTTCATATCACACAGCTGCTTCATATCACACAGCCCGCTTCATATCACACAGCCTGCTTCATATTACACAGCCTGCTTCATATCACACAGCCCGCTTCATATCACACAGCCCGCTTCATATCACACAGCCTGCTTCATATCACACAGCCCGCTTCATATTACACAGCCGCTTCATATTACACAGCCCGCTTCATATCACACAGCCCGCTTCATATCACACAGCCCGCTTCATATCACACAGCCTGCTTCATATCACACAGCCCGCTTCATATCACACAGCCCGCTTCATATCACACAGCCCACTTCATATCACACAGCCCACTTCATATCACACAGCCCGCTTCATATCACACAGCCCGCTTCATATCACACAGCCCACTTCATATCACACAGCCGCTTCATATCACACAGCCCGCTTCATATCACACAGCCCGCTTCGTATCACACAGCCCGCTTCGTATCACACAGCCCGCTTCATATCACACAGCTGCTTCATATCACACTCTCTCTATTTCTCTCTCTCTTCCCCCTCTCCTCCCTTTCTCTCCCCTTCTCTCTCTCCCTCCCCCCCTCCCTCCCTCTGTCTCTCTCTCTCTCTCTCTCTCTCTCTCTCTCTCTCCCCTTCTCTCTCTCCCTCCCTCTGTTTCTCTCTCTCTCTCTCCCTCTCTCTCTCTCTCCCCTTCTCTCTCTCCCTCCCTCCCTCCCTCTGTTTCTCTCTCTCTCTCTCTCTCTCTCTCGCACGCCCGCGTGCCACACTTGCTCTTTGATCTTTAAAA
>JAMWET010007147.1:50000-53774 GCA_024036415.1 Prochilodus magdalenae
GAGATAGAGGAGAGAGAGATAGAGGAGACAGAGAGAGATGGAGGAGAGAGAGAGTGATGGAGGAGAGAGAGATGGAGGAGAGAAAGAGAGATGGAGGAGAGAGAGAGATGGAGGAGAGAGAGGGATGGAGGAGAGAGAGAGAGAGATGGAGGAGAGAGAGAGAGAGATGGAGGAGAGAGAGGGATGGAGGAGAGAGAGAGAGAGAGATGGAGGAGAGAGAGAGATGGAGGAGAGAGAGAGATGGAGGAGAGAGAGAGAGATGGAGGAGAGAGAGAGAGATGGAGGAGAGAGAGCGTGATGGAGGAGAGAGGGAGAGCTGAGGAGTGTTGCTGCAGGGTGATGGACAGGTGAGGACCTTTCTTAGCCGAACAGGAAATGGAGCTCTGATTAAGCCTCGTTTCCTCTCTCTGTTAATGGCCCACATGGCATCATGAATATGCTAATTACCTCATCAGGTCACCAGTGTCCTTTGGAGCAGGTTTACCTGGCGGTGTTGGGACTGCGCTCCAGTCTATACAGTCCATAAACCAATTAAAGAAAGCCAACACAGGTACCTGTTAGCTCCACCCACTCAGGCGGAACTTCATCTCGAGGAACAGAACAGACCTCATTTGCATATAGGGTATGTCTTATGAGGAGAGCCACAGGAGAGCGGTTCTTTAGGGGGTCTTCAGTGAGGAAAAGGGTCCTATGTAAAACCAGAAACACTCAAAGAACCCTCCGAGTGATGAGGTTGTTCTGTACATAGTGAAATGGTTCTCTGAACTGGTGGAGAACATGTTGTATACGGTTCTTTTTGGAACTTTTTCTAAGAGGGTTCTATATAGCACCGGAAGGGTTCTTCTATAAACCCTTTTGGTGCTACATAGAACTATCTGTATCGTAAAGTGAGTGTTTATGGTTCTACTTAGAACCCTGGAGTTTTTGAGGTGTCTGTGTGTTCTAGTGTTCCCCTGACCTCTCTGGGTTCTAAGGACTTCGGCTGTTTGTTCCTGGAGGACTCTGGGAGGATGTCCCTGGTTCTGTAATGGTGGCAGTACCGGTGGATGTGGTCAGGTGTGAGCGGAGAGATGAGGACCGCCTCTGTCCGTAGCTCTGCGAGTGATCCGAGAGGGAAAGCTGTCTGTTCCTGTCGGTCTGAGAAAATCCGCCTGGACGGAAAGACACACAGGCAGCCGGAGCGCCCCATCAGCGACTTCATAAACCCACTGCAGTTTATCTCTGTCTGTAAGACACTCAGAGGAGGGGGGGCGTAGAGGGGAGAGAGAGAGAGACATACAGAGAGAGCAGGGGAGAGAGAGACAGTAAGAGGAAATGAGGGCGAGAAAGAGAGTGAGGGAGAGATTAAGTTAGAGAGGGAAAAAGAGACAGAGTGGGGGAAAGAGAGAGTGGGGGAGAGAGGGAGAGTGGGGTGAGAGAGAGGGAGAGTGGGGAGAGGGGAGAGAGAGAAAAGAGGGAGAGTGGGAGAGAGAGAGAGAGAGAGAGTGGGGGAGAGGGAGAGAGAGTGAGGGGAGAGAGGGAGAGTGGGGTGAGAGAGAGGGAGAGTGAGAGAGTGGGGGAGAGAGAGAAAGAGAGAGTGTGGGAGTGGGAGTGAGAGAGAGAGAGAGGGGAGAGAGAGTGGGGGAGAGAGAAAGAGAGAGTGGGGGAGTGGGAGTGAGAGAGGGGAGAGAGGGAAAGTGGAGAGTGGGGGAGAGAGAATGGGGGAGAGGGAGAGAGAGAGAGAGTGGGGTGAGAGAGAATGAGAGTGACTAAGTTGTAAGGTGGGACCGGTAACGCTGGTCAGAGAGAGAGAGTGGGGGAGTGGGGTGAGAGAGAGTGGGGGGAAGAGAGAGAGAGAGAGAGAGAGAGTGGGGCAGAGAGAGTGCAGCGGACGGGGAGTAATATGAGATAGAGTAGTTGAGATAGATAGGTGAGGAGAGTGTGGTGTATAGTATAGAGGGGGGTAGAGATTCAGAGAGAGCGATAGATAGGTTGGGAAGAACCAGACTATGGGCTTTGATGGGAGAGGTCGATGATAGATAGTAGAGCGTGGGGGAGTGGGGTGACGAGAGAGAGTAGAGTGTAGAGAGAGTGGGGGTTAGCAGGCGACAAGCGTAGAGAGAGAGCGAGGGGGTAGAGAGATTGGTGGAGATATAAAGAGGAAACTTGTGGATGTGGGGAGTGATAGAGGTAGAGAGGGAAAGTGGGAGATTGGGGGAAATGAGACGAGAGAGAGAGAGAGAGAGAGAGAGAGAGAGAGAGAGAGGTTGGGGAGAGAGATAAGGTGTGAGGAGAGAGCCGAGATAGTAGATAGAGTATGGGGAGCATCTGAGAGGGAGTGGGGAGAGGGAGAGCTAGATAGATATAGTGGGTTGATTGTTTTGATAGCGATATGCCGAGGTGAGAGATGAGAGGTGGGGGAGAGAGAAGAGAGAGTGGGGGAGTGGATTTGAGAGCGGGTAGAGATGGGACCTGGGTAGAGCTAGTGGGGAGAGAAGCGTAGCGAGAGAGAGAGAGAGAGAAGAGAGAGAGGGAGGGAGAGGTGTGGTGGGATAGAGAGAGAGGCCCATAGAGCGAGACGCGAGATAGAGATGGGGAGACTATAGGGAGGTGGGTGAGATGGGAGAGAGAGAGAGAGAGAGTGGGGGAGTGGGGTGAGAGAGAATGAGAGTGGCTAAGCTGTAAGGTGGGACGGGTAGCGCTGGTCAGTGAGACGCCCAGTGTTGGTCATTACCCAGTATGAGCTTGACTGTGAGTGCTCCTGCCCTGCCCTGCCCTGCCCTGCCCTGCCCTGCCCTGCCCTGACGCAGCCTGACCCACGTTCAGCTCCGTCTGCCAGAGAGAGTTTCCTACCTGTCCGTAACGTTCACCGCACACCCCTGCAGGGGGCGATAAGTCGCCCAACACACGGGCCCTTTCAAAGCCTCCTCCACAGACACCGCACCATGGGGCACGTTCTCCAGGTCCTCCGAGCCCACCCTGTCCCAATGAAACCGTTCACATCCTGTACTCAGATCCCATATTAGCTCCCCGTGTGACCTGCACCAGGGAACATCACTAACCGGTCTTCTCCTAAACCACAGGAGACCTTCCCACTGAGATGCCAGGTTAGCGGTGCAGACGTAAACATTGGGGCTGCAGTCTGGGTCTGACTGGCCCCCGGTCTCCTGTGTGTGGGTTCGGATGAGGACAGTGCTGAAGGGTGCAGAGTTTTCAGACGGTCCCTTACAGCCGCCCCTCTGGAGCCGTGTGCCGTTTGGTGGTTTGTGTGAAATGTAGCGGAAGCCGTTTCCCAATAACGCCGATCCTTCCCGCCGCCCTTGATGGATGGAGGTGGGGTTTATTAGCCTGCGTGTCTTTAGCCTCTCGGGCTAACCCTCCTGTTACACATGTTCCTCGTCACGGGGCTCGCTCAGGCCTCTGAGCTCCTCCCCCTCAAACCGCATCACCAACCGCTCAACCACACGACTCTGCTAGCATTTCTTCACTGAGGAGATATTCTCTCTCTCTCTACACCCCCCCACCCCCCCCTTCTCCTCTCCTCTCCTCTCTCTCTCTCTCTCTCTCTCTCTCTCTCTCTCTCTCTCTCTCTCTCTCCCCCCCCTCTCTCCCTCTCTCTCTCTCTCTATCCCCCTCTCCCCCCCTCTCCCCGTCTCACCCTCTCCCCCTCTCCCTCTCTCCCCTTCCCCCCTCCCTCTGGTTGTATTGAACTGTTCTCTCTCTCTCTCCCCCTCTCTCCCTCTCTCTCTCTCTCTCTCTCTCTCTCTCTCTCTCTCTCTCCCTTCCACACTCTAG
>JAMWET010007148.1:0-32024 GCA_024036415.1 Prochilodus magdalenae
GTAGTACAGAGTTGATATATGTAAATGTGTAATCACAAAACAACCAACAAATTCAAAACAAGCTGTTTACAGTGTAAGTATTCGGATAATTGACAGTATTGGTTGGTGTGTCCAAATGGCGTGGACTCCTGTAATTGTATTCTAGTGTTACAGAAGCACAAGACGACTGGTCATTATGATAAATAGGGATCAACTGTTGCGTCTGTACAATAAGCACGTTTTGACTTTGTGTGTCATAGATAAAGTGCACTGAGGAAAAGTCAGAGGGCGCATTCTTTTTTTCATTCATGTCCACTCAAACATCAGCATTTAATCGTTGTTCAATGTTGGGGAAAAAGCAGAAGGTGGTTATATAAATAAGATCGTGTTGTTATAAGATAGTTAATAGTTAACGCATCCTCTCTTTTTTGGTAGAAAAAAAAGAAACAGAAATAAAATTTAAGTACATACATCCTTTTCAGACTCCAGAGTGTTGAGTTGTCTTCCTCCTTCGACAGTGGAGGGATTGACAGAACACCCTGTGTAGGACCTGACGCAAGAGTGCAGCTTGGGTTTTTTCTCCTCTCTTCTCAAAGATAAAAGAGTTTTGTGAAAATGGCTGTTTATCTAATGGGGTGGCCTATCCTAGTTTTGGTGGTCTAAACCATGCCATGCACAAGTGGGGTCCCTCTCTGTGTCTTTTCATCATTTTTTTTTCTTCCTAACTACAGTTTTGAAAGCCATCTCTTTTTTTTTTTTTTTTCACCTTGTTTTCTTGTGACTTTCCCTTTTTCCTAAAACATGTGGAGGATCTTATGATCTACATCTCCTCATAATTAATCTTCTGAATATTGAATAACTGTATTATGTGTATGTGTGGCTTGCAGGGTTAATACCACATTGTGGGGAACCAAAGTCTGTTAATATACCCACAATGTTAGTTACTGCTCCCAGTTCTCTGTATGCTGGAGTGAACTATCCAGGCCACATAGGGCTTACAACCTCTTCTGTCTCTCATTGGTTGCCTGGTGCATTTCCGATCACATGTGAATGGCAACTAACCCTGATGCCCATGTAACATGATGCCTTGTCCTCCTCATGGCTTCTCATAATTAAATGAAAGGCATCGAGAAGTGCTGTACCTGCATTGTTTAAACAAAATGAATGAGATTGCAAATTATCTTAGGCTTATCGCGGACCTAAATTCTGACAAAAGCCGGCAACTCTTGGGTGCTCATAGTAGTGGAAGTACCCAAATGATGTGCTGGAGTTAAAGGTAGAGGTAAGAAACTCTACCTGAGTTAAAAGTACTAAAGTATTTTACCTTCAAATGTACTTAAGTAATAGAGAGTAAACAGGTAAGCATGATTTTAAATTATGGCTCTCGTGGGTACCTCTCGATTTCTGGAAACAAACTGCATAATCAAGCGCAGTTTTAGGTGGAAGAGGACTCACCGTCACTTTTAGTCCAACAATCTTTTAAATAGAAGATCGTTAATTAAGTCCTGAACACTGATTGTCTATTAAAAATGACCATAAGCCACAAAACACTGAAGGAGTAACAGCTTTCCATTAAAGCTAGAACCAAGCTCTGGTCCAACAGGTCAAACAAGCTCAAACAAAGTGAGTGGCTTGACCCTGATTGGTGGTGCTCGCTTTCACCCTCCTTTTTTAATTTATTTTGACCTGTTTCTCTGTTTTCATGCGCACATGGGGCCATACAGAAGGACAGAGTTGGCGCATATATACCCAAAGATATGTGCTATTGAAAATGTAGTATAAACAGGGCACCCACAATGAATCAAATCAAATCACCTTTTTAATTGTCACAGTCACATTTTCACAGGTTGTGAAGGTGATGAAAACTTAGGTGTGTAAGTCCCTTACAGTACCTGTCCATACAAAACATATGAATAGACAATAAATATATAAAAAAAGTACTAAGCACTAAAATTCTCTGTTTACACTAATTTTACAGTTATGTATAAAAAGTTATGAATAAAAACTATGATTATATGCAGATGTACACATTACCATATAGCACTATGGTAAGGCTGAGGTAGATGAGAGATGCAAGGGTAAGATACAGGGCATAGAATATTATATATATATAACTGGATATACATAACACTACAGATATACAGTTGTGATGGAAGATAACAGTAGGTTCAGTCCTATAATGTGCAAAGGTAAATGTGCTAAAATGTAAAGTGCAGAGTGATGATTTGTCCATGGAGATCACCGGTTAGATAATTTTGGTGAGAATGTGACAACATGTCCAGTGAGATGGTGGTGAGATGAATAACATGTCAGTAACAGATTCACAAGCGAAAAAAAACCTTAAACTAAGTAACTAAAATACGATTTACCTGAGTTTACTGTACTCCACCTTTGCTTCATAGTTGTCATCGCCTCTTTGTATGGTAACACCGCCATATGAGCAGATGGAAAAGACAGATTTTTCTGTCTTGCATTGTACTTCTTCTTCTCTTTAACCTAAAGCCCAATATGTGTCATTCATTTTTAACATGATTGTTTTCCCAAACCTCCGTGTTTTTTTAACCTTAAAAAATGTAAAGGTCAGTTTATACGGTGATGGCTTTTTAAAGACTGGTACATGTAAAAAAAACCCGCGTCTGATTGGCTAACCTGTAATTTTAGATCAGGAACAGTAATTTCATTGTTTTCCCCACAACTTTCTCGCCCAATAACTCTGATACGACATATCTACAGTACCAACACTACTATATACTATTATCTAAATATTCAAATTTACTGTTATACGATACTTTCAGTATCATTATTTAGACCCTCATATCCATGTACAAGAAAATGCCTTAACTGAAATATCAAATGGGCAAACTAACTCCATGACCTGACAACCCTAGTACCAGACCCAAAAGGAAGTCCCCCTGTTTTAGTCCTGACCCCCGAACATCCATTGTATCAGTAAGATGCAACTAATTGTTGTAACTTATATTCTTATTTGTTCTTCATTAAATATTAACATCAGTAACAGACAGCTTTTTTTGCGTCTAGGCCTTCAGGAGTTACAATGTTAGAATTTTAATAGGACTTGTTCATGATCCTAAAAGTGGCATACATGAGCATTTTAGGGGCCAAACATAGGATACATTTTCCATTTGTCAAGTAATAACACTGCATTACTGGTGCCTGATATGTTTTCTATAATCAAGCATATAAACTTATTATTCCAAACAATCAAGGAAATTACAACGTCCACGATAAAACCCAGTTTAAAGTTACCGACGAGATGCTGAATGACGTGATGTGTGCTAGATGGTGTGAAAAAGCAGAAACTGAAGCAAGCCGAGTGTGGTGTTTTTTGGCTTCCTTCTCGCCAAGGGAGAAGTTGCTCTGTGGGGAATTATGGGAATTCAGGCGCCACGCTACGGGGGAGTGGCTTGTATTCAGGCTGCCAGCTCCAGTGGTGACGTTGGCGTCACCACGAGACGACTGCTGCTGGTGTTTGTAATTCGTCCCAGACGTGTTTCCCACACTGCTGTCGCCCGACCCCCTATATGAACCCAGTATCCGGTGTGTGTGGTGTGTGTGTGTGTGTGTATATGTATGTATGTGTGTGTGTGTGTGGTGTATGTTTGTGGTTGTGTGTGGTGTGTGTGTGTGTGGTGGTGTGTATGTTGTTGACTTAGGGACACTTGTTTTGGGACACAATTCTCAGAAGAACTACACCAGTACATTGGGGAAGGCTTGTGGTGGTGTGTTGGTGTGTGTGTGTCTGTGTCTGTGTAGACTTTGTATTGTAAGCATGATGTGATATGACGCAACAGAACCTGTACAGATGTGTGTATTCCTCACGGCTATTTAAATGTGTTGTTACTTGTTAATTTTGTATACCTGTGTGCACATTAGCTGCTCTGTGCTTGATCTCTCAAGTTTTGGCACTGTTAAAAATCCAGGTAAAGTCTTGCGTCTTGTTTTTTGCCCAGTGGTGGAATTTTAAACTACATAATTCCCTGCTGTGCTGAGAGCATATTTTTGGTGTCCATGACATCATGAACGTCTTTGTAAAGGGCCACAGATGGCTAATAGTCCCGTACAGCTGCAGCTCTGTTCAGACTGCAGGTTAGGCCCTTTCCCCAATAGCTGCGTGATCATCCTCTCCAGGGCCTTGACTTTGCGTTATGGGCACTGCAATGCAGAACTAGCAGAGGCAATCTAGGGCATTATGGAATGGCTGGTGTGGAACCTCCCAAGGATGGACTGTTTGTTGTTGTCCATAAATTGCACAGAGTTAAATAAATATTTTGTTGTAGATCCTGTTAGTTCTAAGAAACATTACCATAGTAGGCTAAGCATGGGAGAAATTAAAATGTGACTCTTATTGTGATAGGCATTGGTGTTCCTTCTGAAATGCTAGTGAAGGTTATGAAATTAAGTGTTTTGGAAAACGTGGATAAAATATGTATTCTTTCAGTGTATGTGGTGGGCGTTCGATGGATTCCATTCTGACATGCTGTAATCCCCCCTTTTATTAGTGAAATAAAACACAAAGACAAATTGAACAATACCATCAGAAAAAACAAGGTAGTTTGATCCTACAGTATGGGTGCTTGTCCATCTGTGTCCCCGTCATCCTCCTCCATGCCGCACACTTAGTACACTTATTAATATCATGAAACATCAGTCCGATTGTCTGTCCACACTGCAGGACACTGTGTGGCATCCTTACTTTGGTGCTCCCATTTGTGCTGACATTATAAGAAAGTTCTCCCAGTGTTAGGTGGATCTAAAAAAACACCATGATCTTCTCAGATTATAATCCCGATCTTTCCCGATCTTACTTCCCAAACGTCCAGTTCAGGACCATACCCCAATTGTGAACTGTAAATATTGCACATGTTTAAAATAATTACTACTGAAGTATCCTTTACTGTGTGAGTTGGATGCCCGGTGCTCTTAGTGTTGATAAACAGCCTGAAATGCCACCAAACCAATGAGAGCTGAGAGCTGGTAGAATCCGTTAAGTGTGTTACGGAAAAGTGAAAAGCAATGGTGGTTGAAACAGTCGCTTCTAAACTGTACCCCCCTACCGTCAATCCTGCGAATTTAGTTTGGGTCTAGCCCCATTGACCCATCCTTTTTCATCCACAAATTTTAGGACCTAACACAGTAATAGGATAAGCTTCACTGTCACTCAGCACATGGTCATTCGTGCCTTCCAGCAATCTATTTATTCTATGTGAGTATTTTAGGCAGCAGAAAGAAATAGAAATGAATGATTGCAGACTTGTATTTTCTTCTAAACGCAAAATTCTTTTGTTCTGGTTTTTGATACTAAAAAATATTTTGAATGTTTAAGACAAAAAAATATTTCATGTTATTGGGGTCATTGTGGAACAAGTTCATGATCAGAGCCCGACGGTGTAGTTATTTACATTTCCAAACAATAGAGATCAAACTATTTTATAACCTAGAGCTTATTAAGAATGCAATTTGTTCAGTGGAAAGGTGACTTCTTTTAAAGTTGTTTAGTTTTCCCCTCCAATATTAATTGAATGGAGAGTGAAGACGTCTGCCTGATCTGAAATAACATTGTTCTGGAAGTTGAATGTTTTCGTTTTAGAGCTGCAGCAAAGGTTTTTGTGTCTGATTTGCTGAATAGATTGCTGTGGCTTTCTTTTCAATCGAGCTTATGTTCCTGCAAGTTTGACACGAATTTTCTATATCTCCCAAAGAGTGCACAATGGGGGCTTCTTTTTGTGTTAATTTGACTGGGCCATGTATTGGTAAGTTGGTCATAATGACACATAAGGCTCTTGACCCAGACCTCATGTTTCAACATTGTATGTGATTAAATTTAAAATTGAATTAATTAATTAAATTATGATCACCGTTTGCCACAGTATGCTTTTCTGAGCACAAATTGTATCTGAATATATTATCAGATAATATGAGAATATTTAATTATTTAATGTGGCTTTGATAAATCCCTATATAGATCGCAGTGTGCCACAGTATAATATTTTAAACTTATTTTTTTATTACTTAAAATGTGTTTACAGTTTTTAGTTATTTTGTTATTTATGGATTTTTTGGCTTAGATCATGGTCCATCACGCTTTTTATTTTGTATGGAAATGTGAAGCTGTCTGAGATCCAGGAGCTGTTTCTGTAAATCTGCTAAGCAAATGCTCACGTCCTGCGTCCCCCCTATAGTTGGTCTCCCCTGACCCCAAATGCTGATCTTCCTGGACGGTACAGTTTCCCAGATTGCCTTTATTACGATGAACAATCCACACTCACGATGCACAAACCCGTTCAGCCAATCACTCATGGTCTATTCTTAACTGAGTACTGATTTGGGGTTCCATGTGCTGCACATCTACCCATCTGCTTATACACACCCTCACGCACACATACAACATTACCCCTGTTTTTGCAACTCTAATCATTTATCTCTCTCTTGCCTTTTACTCTCTTCTCTGGTTCTGACCTCCTTTTGTCTTTGAACATTAGCTCTCTTTTTTAGCTGAATGGCTTACCTCAGAATAAATTGAAGACGTCAAACATCTAAAATAGTACTTTAGGAATTATTGCAGTCCCACCTTAAAAACTCCCAGGAAAATTTAACATTACAGGAGGATAACACATTTGCAATAATAGGCTAATATAACAATATTTTTTTTTTTTACAAGCCATTCTTGACAAATTATATTGATCTCATCCGATCATATTATATATATAGTATATAATATATATATATAATATATATTATAATATATATAATATATATATAGTATATATATATATATATATATATAATATATATATATATAATATATATATATATAGTATATATATATTATATATGGAGAGATCAATATAAAATTTGGTCAAGAATGGCTTGTAAAAAATATTGTTATATTATGCCTCTATTGCAAAATGTGTTTATCCTCCTGTAATGTTTCTAAATTTTCCTGGGAGTTTTTAAAGGTGGACTGCATAATTCCCTCAAGTACTATTTTAGAGTTTGACGTCTTCAATTTATTCTGAGGTAAAGCATTCAGCTAAAAAAAGAGAGTAAAGTCAAAGACAAAGGAGGTCAGACACCAGAGAAGAGAGTAAAAGGCAAGAGAATAAATGATTAGAGTTGCAAACAGGGTAAGGTGTATGTGTGGCGTGAGGGGTTGATACAGCAGACTGGGTGATGTTGCAAGCACGATGGAACAAATCAGTACTCCAAGTTAAGCTAGACCATGAGTGATTGGCTGACGGGGTTGCATGTGAGTGTGCTTGTCATCGAATAGTGCAATCTGGGAAATGACGTCCAGGAGATCAGCAGTGTCAGGGAGACCCGAAGGCGTGAGCATTTGCTTTAGCATTACAGAAACAGCTCTGGATCTCAGACAGCTTCACATTTCCATACAAATAAAAGCGTGATGAATGATCTAGCAAAAAATCCATAAATAACAAAATAACTAAAAACTGTAAACACATTTTAAGTAATAAAAAAATAAGTTTAAAATATTATACTGTGGCACACTGCGATCTATATAGGGATTTATCAAAGCCACATTAAATAATTAAATATTCTCATATTATCTGATATATATTCAGATTACATTTGTGGCTCAGAAACGCATACATGTGGCAAACGGTGATCATAATTTGAATTAATTTATTCAATTTTAAATTTAATCACAAATACAATGTTGAAACATGAGTCTGGGTCAAGAGCCTTATGTGTCAGTTTGACCAAATTACCAATACATTGGCCATTCAATAACACAAAAATGCCCTCATTGTGCACTCTTTGGAGATATAGAAAATTGGTCCAACTGCAGGCAATAATCTCGACTGAAAAAGAAAGCACAGAATCTAGTTCAGCAATCAGCCACAAAAACCTTGCTGCAGGCTCTAAACGAAACCATTACACTCAGAACAAGCGTTAGTTCAGACTCAGGCACGTCTTCCCTCTCCAGGCCATTAATATTGGAGGTGAACTAAACCACTTTAAAAGAAGTCACCTTTCCACTGAACAAATTGCAGTTTAATAGCCTCTAGGTTATAAAAAATTGATCTTATTTTGTTGGAAATGTAACAACTAACCTCTGGCTCTGATATGAACTTTGTTCACAATGACCGCAAGAACAGTAAATATTTTGTTGTCTTAAAACATCAAAATATTTTTTTAGTATCAAAACAGAACAACAGAATTTGTTGCGTAGAAAGAAAATCAGTCCTGCAAATCATTTCCATCTCTTTTCTGCTGCTAAATTACTCACATAGATTAATAGATTTGCTGGAAGGCACGAATGACCATGGCTGATGAACAGTGAAGCTACTCCTATACGGTGTGGTCCCTAAAATGTGGATGAAAAGGATGGGTCAATGGCTATCACAAACTAAATTGCAGGATTGAGGTAGTAACAGTTTTCGAAGCACTGTTTTCAACCACCATGCTTTCACTTTTTCCGTACACACTAACGGATTCTACCAGCTCTCAGCTCTCATTGGTTTTGGTGGCATTCAGGCATGTTATCAACACTAGAGAAACCGGCATCCAACTCACAGTAAAGGATACCTTAGTAAGTATTTATTAAACATGTGCAATATTTACAGTTCACAATTGGGGTGGTCCTGACTTGGACTGGGAAGATAGATCGGGAAAGATGGGGATTAATGATCTGAGAAGATGGTTGTTTTAGGATCACTAAACACTGGGAGACTTTCTATAATTTGTCAGGAGCACCAAAGACAGGCTGCCCAAATGTCCTGCAGTGTGAACAGACATCGGACTGATGTTTCATTATATTAAAAGTGTACCAATTGTCTGCATGGAGGAGGTGAGGGGACACCGATGAAGCACCCATAATTTATATCAAACTACCTTGTTTTTCTGATGGTTTTGTTCAATTTGGTCTTTTGTGATTCACTAATAAATTTGGATACAAGCATGTCAGAATGGAAATCCATCGAGCACATACACTGAGAATACATATTTATCCACGTTTTTTCCAAACACTTAATTCATAACTTCACTAGCATTCAGCAGGAACACCAATTGCTATCACCATAAGAGTCACATTTAATTTCTATTCTTTAGCCTACCTATGTAATGTTTCTTAGAACTAAACCAGACTCTACAATATTTTATTAGCTCTGTGCATTTTATGGACAAAAACAGTCCTCCTTGGGAGGTTCCACATCCAGCATTCCATAATGCCCTAGATTGCCTCTGCTTAGTGGCAGTGGCAGTGCCCATACGAAAGTCAAGGCCCTGGAGAGTGATGATCGACGGAGCTATTGGAAGGCCTAACCTGCAGTCTGGAACAGAGGCTGCTTCTGTACAGGACTATTAGCATCTGTGGGGCCCGACAAAGACGTTTCAATGATGTTCATGGACACAAAATGCTCTCTTACCAGAGGGAATTATGTAGTTAAAATTCACACTTGGGGAAAAACAGACTCAATACTTTCCCTGGATTTTTTAACAGGCCCAACTTGGAGAAAAGCAGCTAAGTGCACACAGGTAATACAAATAAACAAGTAACCACCATTTAAATAGCCGTGAAGAATACACACATCTGTACAGGTCTGTGCGTCCATAATACATCATGCTTACAATACAAGTCTACACAGACACAGACAACACCCACACACACACACACAAGCCGTCCCCAATGTACTGGTGTGTTCTCTGAGATTTGTCCCAAAAAGTGTCCTAAGTCAACCATCCTACCCACACACACACATCACACACACAGCACACACATCACACACATCACACAGCACACACACATCATACTAGACACACACACACAACAACACACACACACGGGATACTGGTGTCCATATAGGGGGTCGGGGCGACAGCAGTGTGGGTACACACGTCTGGGACGATTACAACACCAGCAGCAAGTCCTGGTGACAGCCACCTCACCACTGGAGCTGGCAGCCTGGAATAGCGTGGCCTGAATTCGACCCAGAATTCCCACAGAGCAACTCTCCTTGGGAGAAGGAAGCAAAACACCCACACTTCAGCTTGCATGCTCAGTCTGCTTTTCACACATCTAGCACACATCACGTCATTCAGCATCTGTCGGTCACTTTAACTGGGTTTATCGTGGACGTGTAATTTTCCTTGATTGTTTGGAATAATAAAGTTATATGCTTTATTATAGAAACATATCAGCACCAGTATGCAGTGTTATACTTGAAATGGAAATGTATTCCTATGTTTGGCCCTAAATGCTCATGTATGCACTTTTAGGCTCATGAAAATCCTATTAAAATTCTACCATTGTTACTCCTGAAGGCAGACGCAAAAAGCTGTCTGTTACTGATGTTTAATATTTAATGAGAACAAATAAGAATATAAGTTACACATTAGTTGCATCTTACTGATACAATGATGTTCGGGGGTCAGACTAAAACAGGGACTTCCTTTTGGGTCTGGTACTGGGCTTGTCAGGTTCATGGAGTTAGTTTGCCATTTGATATTTCAGTACTGACATTTCTTTTACATGGATATGAGGGTCTAAATAATGATACTGAAAGTATTATAACAGTAAATTAGAATATTTATATAATAGTATAGTAGTGTTGTTATTGTAGATAGTCTGTATCAGAGGTATTGGGGAGAAAGTTGTGGGGAAAACAATGAAATGCTGTTCCTGACTCAAATACAGGGTAGCCAATCAGAACAGAGGTTTTTTTTTACATGTACCAGTCTTAAAAGCATACCGTATAAAATGACCTTTACATTTTTAAGGTAAAAAAACGGAGGTCTGGAAAACAATCATGTAAAAATGAATGACACATTGGGCTTTAGGTTAAAGAAGTACAATGCAAGACAGAAAAATGGTACAGCCCTATGAGCAGATGGAAAAGTACAAGAGAGGATGACAACTATGAGCAAGTGGAGTACAGTAACTCAGTAAATGTATTTAGTTACTTAAGTAGTTCTGTTGTGAATCTGTACTGACATGTTTTCATCTCACCACCATCTCACTGACATGTTGCACATCTCACCAAAATCATCTACCGGTGATCTCCATGGACAATCATCACTCTGCACTTTACATTAGCATATTTACACTTGCACATATAGACTGACCTACTGTTATCTTCCATCCACACTGTATATCTGTAGTGTAGGTATATACAAATATAATATTCTATGCCCTGTATCTACCCTGCATCTCTCATCTACCTCAGCCTTACCATAGTGCTATATGGTAATGTGTACATCTGCATATATCATAGTTTTTATTCATACTTTTATTAATAACTGTAAATTAGTGTAAACAGAGATTTTAGTGCTTAGTACTGTATATATTTATTGTCCTATTTATATGTTTGTATTGAAGTACTGTAAGGGACTACACACCTAAGTTTTTCACTCACCTTCACACCTGTGAAAATGTGATGTGACAATAAAAGTGATTTGATTTGATTCATTTTGGGTGCCTGTTTATACTACATTTCAACATCACATATCTTGGTATATATGGCCAACTCTGTCCTTCTGTTTGGCTAATGTGCGCATGAAAACAGAACAAGTCAAAATAAAAGGAGGGTGAAGCGAGCCCACCAATCAGGGTCCAGCATTCACTTTGTTTGAGCTTGTTTGACCTATTGGCCAGAACTTGGTTCTAGCTAATGGAAGCTGTTCTCCTTCAGTGTTTTGTGCTTATGGTCATTTTAATAGACATCAGTGTCAGACTAATTTAACGATCTTCTATTAAAAGATTGTTGGACTAAAAGTGACGGTGAGTCTTTCCACCTAAACTGAGCTGATTATGAGTCTTGTTCCAGAAATGAGAGGACACGAGAGCCATAATAAATCATGCTACTGTTACTCTCTATACTTAAGTACATTTGAAGGTAAATACTTTAGTACTTTTACTCAGGTAGAGTTTCTACCTCTACTTTAACTCTAGCACATCATTTGGGTACTTCCACTACTATGAGCACCCAGAGTGCCGGCTTTTCAGAATTTAGGCCGCGATAAGCCTAAGATAATTTGCAATCTCATTATTTTGTTTAACAATGCAGGTACAGCCTCTGATGCCTTTCATTTATTATGAAAGCATGAGGAGGACAATGCATCATGTTCCATGGACATCAGGGTTGCCATTCAATGTGATCGGAAATGCACCAGGCAACCAATGAGAGACAGAAGAGGTGTAAGCCCTCTGTGGCCTGGCTAGTCACTCCAGCATACAGAGACTGGAGCAGTAACTAACATTGTGGGTATATTAACAGACTTTGGTTCCCACAATGTGGTATAACCCTGAGCCACACATACACATACAGTTATTCAATATTCAGAAGATAATTATGAGGAGATTAGATATAAGATCCTCCACATGTATTAGAAAAAGGGAAAGTCAAAGAAACATGAGTGAAAAAAAGAGATGCTTTCAAAACTGTAGTTAGAAAAATGATGAAAAGACACAGAGAGGACCCTTCACTGTGCATGGCATGGTAGACCACCAAAACTAGATAGGCCACCCCATTAGATAAACAGCACTTCAAACCTTTTATCTTTGAGAGAGAGGAGAAAAACCAAGCTGCACTCTTGCGTCAGGCCTACACAGGTGTTTCTGTCAATCCCTCCACTGTGAGAAGACAACTCAACACTATGAGTCTGAAAGGATGTGTAGCTAAATACAGAGAAGATGCGTTATATATATCTTATATAACACACATCTTATTTATATAACCACCTTCTGCTTTTTCCCCAACATTGAAAACTGATAAACTGCTGATTTTGAGTGGAAATGAAAAGAATGGCCCTCTGACTTTTCCTCAGTGCTATATGCACACACAAAGTCAAACGTGCTTATTGTACAGACGCAACAGTTGATCCCTATTTATCAAATGCCCAGTGTTTGTGCTTCTGTAACACTGAATACAATTACAGAGTCCACGCCATGGACCCACCAACCATACTGTCAATATCCGAATATTACACTGTAAACAGCTTGTTTTGAATTTGTTGGATTGTTTTTGTGATACACATTTACATATATCAACTTCTGTACCTACAGCTGTTTAGCCCTGCTCATTCACACTGAAGTTAAGAGCAGCGTTTCACCTGGACTGCTTTGTGAGTACAGCACGACAAGGGCAGTCATTTACAACACATTAGTGTATTATTATTATTAATATTACATTAAACATTTTTCACTCAAAGAATTATTTAGAATTGGGACAAATAAAGTTCATAACTCTAATATATGTAATACAGTATATGTGTTTCATAGGGCTGTATAAATGCACCGATCTGACGGTGGCTGTTCAACTGAATTTGTATTGTTAGGTGTTACCCAGGAACAATCATCAAAAAGGAATAACACTCAGTGGGTAGATTTGACATTGTGAGACATGCAAATGATTCAAGCTATGTCTATGTAAGCAGGACAGGCCTTATCGTAGCCTGACAGTCATGATTTCCGACATTCAGCGTGCAGTGATGCCTTCCATGAGACTTCCTGTTACATCCAGCACCGTTGGCAGATGGCGGCACGGCGCAGGACTACATGTACTCATAGAACTGTCTTTAACACCACATCAAAGATGCCAAAGACTGCAATGGTGTCGCGCCAGACTGTCATGAAGTGACACAGAAAGGTAGTGGGTCATCTTTACTGAAGGTCTTGTGGTAATGAGGTGTAGTTACAGTTGTTAGGCCATGAAGAACCAAGTGGGTCGGGCCCAATTTGCTTACAGCACCACACCGAGGCAGTCCAGTGTGTTGTGCATTGTGACAAATTTTGATATCTGACCACCGGTGTTAATAAACGGATATGAGGTAGAAATGAAGGTAAAAGCAACAACAAAATGAGGGAGAAAAACAGACCTCGACCAGTGTAGGTCTAGAATTGCACAGGACATTAAACTATCGAAACACTTTTCATTATTCAAAAACAGGAAATCAGTCGCTTTTATAAGTACACTTAACACTACTCTGTATTTCACTCGACTGCATAGTTTCCACCTCAGGTCTAGAAACATGCTGATGCACAGTTACCTCTCTTGCACATCTGTTTTACTGTCTTTGCACATACTGTTTTGTGTCCTTTGTGTCTTTTTGTGTCTCTGTGTTGCACTGTTACTTATTTATTTATCTATTTTTAATTACTGTTTATTATTTTAATATTGTTTTAATATTTATTTTAATTACTGCACTAGACCACACTAACCTGATCATTTTGATATACTGTATGATCAGTATTTATATATGATATATATATATATATATATATACAACAAAGCTGAACTGAAATGAATTGAACTGAACGGAATTTTCATGTTGGAGGAGTAATGTGAACAGAAGCCACCTCCTCAGAGAAGCTAATGGGCTAATGCTAACTGATACAATCTTCTACCTGAGGTATTGTTTGCTCAGTGGACAATATCCTAACACGGCACGAGGGCAAAGAAATATATTTTAGGATTCTGGACCTAGCTAACATCAGCTAGCTAACATCAGCTAGCTAGCACAGTTAGCAAAAATGCCCCACCTGAACAGCCCACACCATTACTTCCACACATTCAGGCACTTGTGTTCCCTGCACTGTGTAATTTACTTACTTAAAGCTATATTTCCATTCATTGTTGGTTTGTTTACTGACCCTGTCTTTGTGTGATGAAAGGCACTGAGAACCTGAAAGGTAATATATTTTTAGGAAAACTACAAGAGTATAAAAACACCCCACCATATGCATATGTTTGCTAAGGCTAATGTTAGCAGTTCACGCTGCTTATTTACGCTGGAGTGGCAGAGTCTACTGCCTAAGGTGAACCGTGCAACAAAAATTAATCTATGATCACTGTTTGCAAACCTCTGATACAGTATCACAAAACATCACAATATTCAATACTTTTGATATTTTCTTACTCCCTTATTCGACTACTGAACTAATAGTCCCTCAGATCAGTGCTGTGTTATAGCCATAGCAGGTCTGGATCATACCAACACAATCTAACTAAAAACATGTTGACATTTGAAATTTTATGATGCGTTAACTGAATTAAGATTTACGCAGCTGCCATGAGCCCTTTCTATAAGGACCTTTAGCTGGTGTGAATATTTCACTCCTTAAATTCCCATTTTCATTAGTTTTCATTGATTTATTGCCATTCCTAATAAAGCAATTACTGCTAAATATTACTAAAACCCTTCCCAGATAAAGCTGTTTATAGCTATTCTGCAGTGTGAGAAAGGCGAGCAGGAATGAGCAGAGAACATATTGCCAACATATTTCACACCATAGACACAGTTACACAATGTAACTAGGAAAGTGCATTTCCCGAAGGAAACGCGAGATGGTTGTGCAGCTTGCTCAGTGAGGAACGAGTGCGGGTCGGTATGACTGTGGATTAGCGTCTGGGGGCCTGCCCTTAGTGAGTATGTGAAGTTTGGTGGCTCTCGAGCGAACGAAAGCATTACTGCTTGGTTTGGGTCGAAAATGACTGGGACTTTATGGAAGGAACGAAGGATGAATAAACAACAGATAGACGAGTGCAGGTCAGTATGGCTGTGGATCGGTGCTTGGGGACATTCCCTTAGTGTGTATGTGTAGTTTCGCACCTCTCAGTTGAACGAAACAGCTGGCTTTAGAGGGGTACAAAAATGACTGGGACTCTATGGGAGGAACGAGGGATGTGAAACAAAAAAGAGAAACAAACGAGTGCGGGTCAATTCAAGTCCGCCAGAGTCATCGGATATTTGGAGTCTCTAGGACGAGCGGAAGTGGGTTAGATAGGCACGTGTTTTTCGATCCTATTGATTCTCTATGGGAAAAAATTCCGGGAAAAAAATTCCTTCCTACTCGGAATCTGTGCATCCGATCAAAAAGCTGTATACAAGCCCACATTAGTGCATCATACCGGACAATCTGGAGTTGGAACGGATATCTCAACGCGGGAGAAAAATTGCTTTGCAATGTCGGCAGATATTACCATAGCACACTGTTGGTGGCAGTGAAAAGAAGGCACTCATCCACAAAGTTCAGTGTTTAGGTGTTCACCCTTTATCACAGCTTCCACTCCTTTCAGGAGACTTGCTTTCAGTTGCTTCTTTAAAAACATCTGCAGTGATATTGTTCCTCACTGCCAAAGTTCAGTCTTAAAAGTTGGTTAGATTTTCTGCTTCGCAAGTAATCCCAAACACATTTAGTGATGTTGAGGTCTGGGCTGAGGTCTGAGAACACCGGCAGCTCCTTGTTTGATCTGCAAACGTTCCCCTATACTCAGTAAGAGCTTTCTGACAGTTTCACATCCTTTTAGTCCCATAGTGTTGAGATGTCTTCTCACAGTTTAAGGGCCCTTTATCTGATGGTGACATTTTCTGTGGTCTCCCAGGTCTTGCACTGTTGTTGTTAGTCCCATGTTCTTTGTATCTTCTAATCAGGTCTTAAACTCTTTTTTTGGAAACTATTTTTTCCCACTAATTTTCTTTTTACTTACTCCTTTACTTACTCCTTCCTTATTCAGGATTAGTCATCATAGCAGAACAGCATAAACAAACCTTTTCAATGCTGTTCTTAAAACCTGGAACCGACAAGTCATTTTATTAGAAACAACCTCGGTATAGAAGCATCATGTATGTTTACAGTTACTGACTGTAGCCCTGTTGCTTGACAGGCTAATAATAGTACCCCCCCTCTTACCCAGTCCCATCACTATGTAATGGGACCACCACCGGGCAACATATTGTTTGGGCAGTGGTGCTTATTCTGTCTGTATAGCAATTGTCATTTCAAATGCAAGTGGATTAAGCTGAATGAATCTCTCAAAATATCTCCTCTAAATATAGATACCTCTATCCCTTAATTGCTGTTTTAAATGGAAATAAAATAAAGAGCAGTATGCAGTACTCCAGACACCCCCCCCCCCATTACCATCTTAGTAACATTAGCCTTTATAGCTAATGATCCGGAGAAGGACTTTGGTTGAATTACTATTCAGTTTCTATTATGTATCAACAGATTTGACGTTGTGCTTCTGACCACTGTACAGTTTGTATTGATGCCAGCACATGACAGCACATTAAATTTCATTTCAAACGTAAAAATTCATTTCAGAACTAAAAAAGTCTGACATCCTTCTAAATGATCCCCTCTTCTGCATTTGTTGTTAATAAGTTAGGGTTAATAAGTAAGGGTTAAAATTGTTTGCAGTTGCATTAAATGTGCTATTTAGGTTAGATGGAGTGAAGTGCAACACAACTACGATTTTGTTCAAGAAACACGGGACACTGAAACACACTGTGTTGTAAGAACCCGGTGTGGGCCCAAGGGAGTGGGTCTTGTGACAGCGAGAGACTAGACCCGAGTTTTTTCATTGGTGAAGGAGAGAGAGCAAAGGACGTCTGCGCACCGTTTCTTATAGCCAACCAAGATAATTAGGCACAGAACCTTTCTGTGACTGGAACCTCCTGCATCGCTCCCACAGCCCTGGACACTCAACACGTTTCTTGACAGCTCTACCAAGGAAGCTCTGAACTAATTAACAACTACTTCACCTTCTATATCATCCACACTTAGTAACATTATACTCAGTCACCAACTAGAACTTACGTTTCAGGAAAAAACATGAATAATTCAGATTTTCAGTTCAATTCAGGATTAGTCATCATAGCAGGACAAGCATAAACAAACCTTTAATGCTGTTCTTTAAAACCGAGACAAGTCCATTTTATTAGAAACATAACTCCTCCTTGTATATAAGCATTACTGTGATGTATGTTTACAGTTACTGACTGTAGCCCTGTTTGCTTGACAGGACTAGATAGTCCCCCTCTCTACCCAGTCCATGACACTGTAATGGGACCACCACAGGACATATTGTTTTGGCAGTGGTCTATTCTCTGTTAAACCTAAGTATAGCAGTGTCATTCAAATGCTGGTGCATGATATAGCGAATGAGGTGAGACACAGGGACCCAGTGCCGCTGGGGGCTTTTACACCAGCGAGTCCACTTATCACTTCAACTTGACCTGGTTGAAAAGGCTAGAATAGCTCTCCAGCAACAAAATAACTGGTCCACACTGGCCAACACGTTTCTTGTACATGGTAGAGCGATTTTGGTATGTAAATGCATGTAGGCGCTTCTAGTGATAAGCTGGTGTCAGTAGCTACTATACTGATGAAGGGTTTGAGGAAGATACAAATCCAGTGTCGAGTTTGGACAACAGCTGGACTAATTATGCATGACTACAAAATCTGAAACTGATTCCAGGTCCAGATGGTAAGGCTTAGCTTACATTACAATTCTAATCAAGTGGAGAAGATTGTCTCTGCTAACAATTGAATGATGAATTTTGCACGACTATCACAAATACACAGTCAAGTCACAATATTATGACCATTTCCTACTGGACAATTTCAGCCAGCATGTCAGCTCATGAAGCAAGTAATGTTTTTGTGGATTTCACTGAGCCTCATCCACGAGGAAGGCACTCTCAACCGGTTCTGGTATGAATCCATCCCTGCAGATCAGGTACACCCATACATGCTAACTGTCTACCCTTCCAGCAAGACAATGCCACCTGTCACACAGCTAGAAATGTCCGGGATTAGTTGGAAGAGCATGACCAAGACTTCAAAGTACTAGCATCTGTGGGACAACCTCAATCATCTTGTGTCAATCGTACTCTAAAGGATCCTCAGCCCCACTCACCACTGCAGCAGCTATGGGATGCACTGTGCAGGCAGCCATGACTTCCAGATACCATGTAAGGACAACCAGCAGGACCTACCTATTTGAGTCACTCACAAGCCTCTCCCCTCTAGCTGCTACCCATGCACTACCTCCACACATGCCGGTTCCTCTGGTCCATAATAAATATGACTTGATTGTGAAAATAGACTACGAGCATGGGGATAGCTCCTCAACATTACATACTGAATATAGCCCAGAGCACAAGAGAAGCGTCGTTATATGTAGCCTTTAGCATTCAGTTATAGCATTCATTGCAATTAGCATAGAAATTTACCTTGAACAGTCAACATTACCGCACCAAACCAGACTTCTCAGTTTTAATGTTTGGAATCCACCCTAAGAGGTCCAGCTTGGATTTAGCCACAGAGAATACAGGTACACACTTCTTAAAGTGCCTCCATACTATAGAAAATGAGGGCGTTATTTCCAATATGTCAATTTGCAAAGCATTAAAGCCACAGGGTATACAGAGTAATATACAAGAAATGCTGGTATGATAATACACACTTAAGTGTGATACTAAACATACAGCAAAGTATGAATGAGAAATACAATTAAACTGGCTTAAAAATGCTGATCAGGCCTATTTTAGAATTGTGTGGGCGTGGCTAATGAGCAATTTGTTTGACAGCTCTCTGTCCAACACTACTATCCTCCTCTACCAAGCAAACAGAACTGCTATCACTATCCAGCTTTTATGTGATGGTAATTGGTGACGGTAACTGGATGGAAGAAGTAATGGATGATCAAAGCAGATGAACAAACAGATGGAACACAACAGAACGGAAAAACAGACAAGCAGACAGACAGACGAATAAATGGATAGACAGAGTATGTGAATTAAGGAACTGAAAAACAAACCATGTTCATGTATGAATAATGGAATGAACCGCCGGCAGGCAGTCACACACACACGTGGTCTAGCTTGCTAGCTTTTGGTCAGGCTGGGTTAGCTTTAGCTCGCTTTAGCTTTTAGCTTGTTTCCCAGACTGTGGACGGAGAAAGTGATGTTAGGCTTGTGATTGGGTAGGAAAAGCTGATGGAAGCATTACCCAAGATTAGGACCTACCAGTTCACATAGAGGGGAGAGAAATATATTAGATTAGCACATTTATTAGATACTTCGGGAAGATATTCATAAGACATAGTTTGTGCATGCGTACTGGGCCCAGAGGACCCAAGATGATCCTAATTAGAACAGAATAACACAGTTCACTTTTAATACGGCCTTTAATATAACTAACAGGTATGTCTATGGTCGGCTCTATAGAACGTAAAAGGCATCTACGTTCACTTGCAGTCCCTGATGTCCATTTATGTATATTTTGGACGTGTGACCTTGGATGTTAACGCTTTCCTTGAACATATGCGGAATCACGGGCTAAGCTTCTATAGGCTTAAATAGAGATCGGATGTATGTAAATTGTATGTTCGGATGTAGAACCTAAGTGAACCGTTGAAACAACGTTGAAATTAGATCTTTATTCTCCGGCCTTATGGTTTAACAAACATTTTAGACGCCCATGGCATCAGAAATAACGACCAGTTGTGTACATGGGAGGTTTGTTGTTCGATGACAGCGCAAAAGCAGTGAATTCAAAACTGTTTTGTTTTTTGTTTACCTCGACCATGAAACTCTATCAACCTGTTTCAAAAAATGTGAATGTAGAAAAGATGGTTTCCTTCAATACGTGCCCCCCCTTAAAAAACACTAACAGCCCCTAGCTGCTGTGCGCCATTTGGATGGATGGGGATAGAGGTGGCGGCTTGATCAATTGTGCAGAAACATGATCAGAGCTACAGTTGACACGTAACCTAGAAAGTGACAATTAGTAGAAGGTGCGGCTTTTAGGACAAGCTGGCAGCCATTTGGCATGAGCCGCAGACGCACGGTGGGTGTTTCTGCATATTTAAGTGTCCCTCTAGTATTAAAAATGCGTACAACTGTGGAGCAGACGACTCTGCGAAGGTTCCGCGAGTGGAGCGGCACGCTTCTGTGACAGGAAAGCACGCCTTCCAGTTGTACTAACGGTCCTGAGACGATATTTATATCGAAGTGCAGAGCTCGTATGGATAAGTCCACACAACCGTTCGGGCTGGCAAAATGCTCATGCGAGATAAGGCCGCGACCGTCTGGATGAAACGAGAATCGTCGCACAAGCCATGTCTTTATGTGGTCCCGCGAACTGTGCCTAAATATGGTGCTTGACACAGTGAAAACGTTCTGACTTGCCAAACGATTCATTAAGATTTCACTACTCGACCCCAGTTTGGAGCTGGAAAAACTGGTCCATATCTGTGAATATTTATGATTAAAAACAATAATCTATATGTCATCGATCTGGCTTTAAGCCTTCACATAAGGTTATAACATCAATCATGCAGCAAATAGAAGATATTAGGCACAGTGGTAATGTACAAAACGGTAGATGGCTATTGTACACTCTCTTCTGTGGGTAGAGACCACATTGCTTAACTGGAAACAGATGAGGACCCTTTTGACGCTACCAAGTCACAAAGTGTTGGTTGTTGTGTTTCTCCACATGACAATATTAGAGTATGACATCGAGTGGAAGACATATAACTAACACAGATTCAGGAAACAGGCTATTGTACATAGACTGCTTCACGGATGTTAGCACCGGTACCCTGGTATCTTACTGAATAAAATATTCCCTACGTGCCTTTTATGCCGGTCCATGTTGTTTCATGATACTGACCGACCAGGTTACTTGGACTCGCTATGGACGTAATGGCCTCCTCACAGGTAAAAAAGGGATAGTTTTTTGAGACAGAGAAAAACTAACAAGGGGCACGATGTAAGGACTTATATGTATGCAGTGTGAAATACAGGTCTAGCACATTAATGCAATTTACTCTAGTCATGTCCAACTCCTGTGACTATTGACAAGCACTCAGGAAGATACCAGAATGAACTCTGAAAGCTACGTTTTCGACGCACGTACATTAACCCTGTTTCAAAAAAGTCAGGTAGTTACATGCGTGAAACGAGACGGTGTCAAACCAGTTAAAACCCGAAGTCATTACACTGAATTAATATTGACTACCCAAGCACAACAGAACTACAGCTGCATGAATGACTGTATTATGGATAGTGTGATTCCGCTTTTATGGTCAATCTGTACTTGTGATGATTTATGCCAGTAACAAAGGTGTTTGTCCCCCCCCCAAGCCACAAAAGTCGGAACAGGTGAATAATATTTAGAATTGTGATAATGCCAAAAACTCAACACACCCACTGGGTCAGATTTAACTTTCTAGACTGAAACACTCAACAAACTACCATTGGGCTTGTCAACTGAACAACAGCTGTAACAGTCTATATGAAACACTGACGTGGTGTTACCTAGAGCCTCACAACTAACCATGCTACCATAAAATAACTAGATGGGGAGGTATAGTGTGATATGATGTGTGGCGCCAAACCTTTCTTTTCCGTGAAAGTAACTTCATTGACAAAAAACTGTGAACCACAGTTCGTCGCTGTGCCGACGCAAAAATGCAACATATAACAACTATCCCACCATCCAAAGCCAAGAAACCAGATTATATGGAGGCACGGGATCTCAGTAAGATCAACAGCAACTGTCTCTGGGATCCTGCAAGCTCATTTAATATATAGAGTCGGATGGAAGTGGAAAAGTGCCTCGGCGTTGTGCTCAAGAATCAGAAAATACAACAATCAGTTTAAGAATTTGGTGTACCCCCGGATTAGACGAAACACTGAATTTGTGTAGTCGGAAAATGGGGATAGACGTCCGCATACTCTGGTAAAGTGGTAAATGGGGACCGGCTGGGTCTGTATTAGCGAGCAGGTCGTACCAAACAAGCCAGTCATGTCAATAGCTCGATAGTATGGGGGGCTTTAATGTAAATGGCCATGGCGTGCACTTGACCATTTGAACACTGCGAAGTGCTACCATTAAAGTGCTGAATCTGAGTACATTTCAGTCAGCCGTTTTGGTAGCACATAAGCGCCCTTCTATATTCAAGAATGCACATCTTGCTTCAGGGACAGAGACGCCTTGTTAATTTCCGCTAGTTTTCAAGGACAGGTGCCATCGTATAGGAAAAACTAGGGTAAAACAGTCTGGGTGCTGAACTGGCCTTGCCTTGCAGTTCAGGATAATGCCGGTCCAACAAAAAAACCCACCCCCTGTACTGTGAATATTAAGATTGCCATTATGTAAAACAAAAAAATAGAGCACAACAAAGGGAGACGCCAAACCTATTGACAATAGCTGAATGTACATGTCCATTGTATTGTAGGCAGTGAGAAAAAAAAAAAACAAAATTCCACGCAGTCTAGAATATACCTACAGCGCAACTGAGAAATCCTGCTACGTCCTGTTAATACGGCCAAAAGTATGTGCAGTACATAATATGAACCATGTACCCAAATCTGTTTAAAATACAACTGCATCAAATATATGAAAATTCAGACATATTTATTTTTCCTAATAATAATCGGGACAAAATATTTCAAATCAAATTTCGTAATTTTGATGTATGTGTCCCTGTGCTGATGTGCTAATTCAAACAACTACACAAATTAGTGTTTGAATAAACCTGATCATATTGATGTCTCTAACCTATGCTAGCACATTCTTATGTTTAATATAGCATACAAAGTGATGAGACCCAAAGTGAGAAAGTTACTAATATGTCCGAAAATATTGTAAGAAAATATTCGTTCTTCCGGCTAGAACACAAAAACACAATATTCTGAATGCTTTTATTGTATTTGATGCAATGTTTTTAAAAAAGATGACAGAGAACAGGTTCATATCTTACCATGATAGTTTGAGCTTTTTTGACAGTTTCTAAAGCCCCTTAGACGTGTAAAGCGAGGATCGGTCGCACAGTTGCTGTAGTTCCTAAATTGTCGGTCTCCCAAACGCTTTTGAAAATGTTTCTAGCAAGCTCTTGCCCCTAATACAGGAAAAGCTTCCAAGTTATAATTCAAAGGTTTGGCGTCTCCTTATTTTTATATTGTTTTGTCGAATTCACTAATGATGCAAACTATGTATTTCCATCGTGGATTTTGCTGTGAATCGCGTACTTGCACCTGCAGGCGAGGCACAGCTCAGCCACCCTTAGCAAGTCTCAGTTACTAGTAGTATCAAATATCATCACAGGTCCACTTTCAGTTCTATTGCTATCTGAAATAAAGCAAGGACCACTCCCTTGAAAAAGATGTCATATCTGATAGGCATACGACTGAATAGTGTGGTTCTCCGCTCTTAATAACTCATTCTTGAAAGTAGTATCAGTATTTCATGTGCATTAGGATAGGTGCCTTCGCAGGGTACCCATCATGGGCCAAGTCAGGACCCCATGCCATTTACATATATTAAAGTTTTCACCGCCCATACTATCTGACAGATGCTGCGAAAACCAATTTGTACTGTGTCTGTGCCTTAATCAAACGCTTAAGCCGAGATTTATTTGGGCTCCCGCATTTACCCACTTCCAGAGATTGCTAAAGCCATGCTGGCGTACAATCATTTCCAAACATTACAAAAATCATGGGTCGTTATTTCCTAAACTTTTGATTCTTACAGACCAACAGGGCACTTTTCCACTTCACACTCCGCTCTTATTTAAGTAATGCGCCCCGGCTATGACTTCATGTGGCCAGACAGACTCCCAAAACTCAATATTGGTGTGGCGTAGTGCCCGTTACTGGATCACAACGTGCATATATTCTGGGTTCTTAGGTTGGATGGTTAGAGGTTCTAAATAAATTTTGGCATCACTTTTGCGTATGGCACAAGCGATTCACGGAAACTGTGTTCACAGCGTGTTTTTGATGTTTTTTCACTGCAGAGCAAAGGTTTGGCCACACAGTGCTTTTCACCCTCAAGCACCCAGATCCACATCTTTTGCTTAATGTAGCTATTGCTTTAGTTGAGCTCTTGGAATAACCAGTTTTTTCGTGTTATAACACTGACCTTTGTGTTGCCTCAGCTAGTGGACATCCCTTCAATTAGTTGTGTAAGGATGTGTACTCATATATCGCTGCCAGGTAAGTTTGGTGATTCTTTGGCATTACACTAACGTCTAAATTATTTGCCCGATCTGTTCCGAATTATTTTTTGTGAAAATGCTTACTGGCTATCAAATACAGTATGAAAATCATTGTTTATCCTCCCAAACACAAGATGAACATTAAAACTTTACATCATTCCTCAGTTACTTCATGATCATAGCTGATCTGTTTGTTTGTAACAACAGGGAGAACATTATGAATGGATATTTTATAGGGTTTAATTGGCTGGTCTTGCCACCTCTCTTTCTACAAAGCTAACCTGTGACTTTTGGAAGGCGCTTAAAATCAGTAAAAGCTCCCAAACGTCTTTTCATGCCGCCCCCCCGGACGTGTAGCGTATGCAAAAACAGCCTTTACAGATGCAGTTCATCTATGCCAATGAAAGGTTATGTTCTCACTTTCTGAGTTAGCTTACTGCCATCGGTCAATATTGACATGTTTTAAAGAAAGAACTTACGATAAATTGCATGTAAGTTTTCTATTGCTGGGAAACTTGTTTAGAAAGCCTCTATATACCTTACACCCGCTTGTTAGTTTCTCGCATCCCTTTTTACCCTGATGAGCTATTAAACTGATGCTGTCTTACCATTCATTGGAAGCCATAAACCTTTAACACATTTAAAGTGTTCGCAATGTTCGGATCCAGACATTATGCTGGCATTAAAGGGCACTAGGAATCCCCTATATTTATCCCGACAGGTAAGATTAAGGTACACATGGGTGCTACAATTACGAACAGTAAAATTATGTACAATTAGTTGTAGCCTAGTTCCATGAGCAAAGATAATGTGTTAATTTCTTCCACATTGTCTCTCTCAATTGCAGAGAAAAAAGGGTCATGCATACTGTACCAGTAAGAAGTTTCCCTACCACAGGTTTATCGGAAAACGTTGAAGCCTTTTGTAGCGAGATTCGGTAAATCAAAGAGCCCGTTTGTCACAGTACACCGGTGGTACTGGACGCTACATATTCTTCTTAATGAATGCTATTGCCCAAACGCTATGATTTGATGTTTTAGTATAACGCTTCGATCTTACAAAGCTAGTAAAAGTCATGCATCCAATGATTATTAAATATTCACAGAGAAAATGCTAATAAGCCAATTTTCGCCAGCGTCTCTATAAACTTTGGTACTGCCCGTAAACGAGTTAAATTTTTACGCTATCAGAATCGTTTTCACTAAGTGTATAGCTAGCTACAAATTTTTCTTTTAGTTCTGTGGAGCCAACAATGACCATTGTCCCTTGGGCCACATAGAGAACTGCCTCTAGTAGTCGACACTCGTCTCCAGACCATAGCCCAGTCAGTTCGCGCAAAGTTCTGCGGCTCTGATTATCTTCGCAGTAGTGCCGCAAAACACCGTAAGGTGTGTGATGATATACAGTCTGCCACTGTTATCTATCAGCTACATCTGGAGGCGTTCTGCCTTGAGCACTTTGCCTGCGCAGCTCGTAGAACCTGTCTGCCAGATGTCTGACTCCAGCATTGTCCCTCTTAAGAGAGTCTGCTCTCAGAAAGATATTGGTTACCCTTATGAGGGGAAAAGCACAACTTATTAGAAACACACGCTACTTGCGTTTCACTTACGACGAACGTCATTGTGCCTGCCCTTGTCGAGAGCTATGCAGGCCACCTTATATTTGATGCCAGACTTTTAGGTTCTGATGACTGTAGTACTCTCTAAAGCCTGTAGTGTGCGCTGTTTCTGCACAAGTGCATCAGCCCTCCCTCATACCCCATCCACCTCATAGGCACAAGCAGCTCTGCACTGACTGTTTTTACAAAGGGCCAGAATTATTAAGACGAAAACCAATCACTTTTTCTACTCATTACACATTTTTGCTTGAAACAGGCTAATATGCACTAAGAGTTCATGGATGAAAACTAACACTAAGGTTTAATACACATAAAAATAACATAATAGACGAGTTACTTGATGCTCGCACTGAACTGTTTCTCTCCCCCGCGCCCCCCCCCCAGGATGTCACTTTTTTAACTTTCTATTGCCTTCGGAATAAACAATGCCTTTGTAACCTCCACGTATATCATCAACTTAACTGGTAACATATCTTAAAGTACGTCCTGATTACTCCATGACTGATTTGAAAAGCGTCTAAATTGGTGTTTTCTTCCCAATAAACATAGCAAGTAGATACAGTGCAATATTACTAACGTTGTTACAAAGATGCAACTGTTGACGTCAACGGTTTTTAGGCTTCAAAGGTCTTACAGCAACATACAATTTACAGCACATCCACCTATTTAGCTTATAGACTGCATTAGCACCGTGTCGCAACATCATGGGGAATAGTCTAAAGCCGTGGTAACATCCAAGCTCCAAGGTCACACACAAATATCATAAGCTAGAATGGACCAGTCAGGGACGCCAAGTTGTTCTAAAGTACAAACTCGTCAGATGCCTTTTACGTTCAAACGACCTATACCGAGCTTTCTATACCATAGAACATGAACCCTGAGTGCTTCACTAATTAAATGCAATGAAAGTATTAAAGTGAACTGTAGTCTTGTCCTGTTCTAATTAGGATCATCTGACGTGCCTCTGGGACCCTTTTGTATAGTACGCAGTTTCAAATCGCGATCAAACTATGCACTTAATTATCGAACTATTCTTACTACTGACATAGTATCTAATAAATGTGCCAAATCTAATCATACCATTCATCCTCCCCTCTATGTGAAACTGTGATAGGAGTCCTTAATCTTGGGTATAATGCCCTTCTGCATCAGCTTAATTTACTTGTATGCCCAATCATACCCAAGGCACTAACAATCACTTCTATCTCAGACCGTTCCACAGGTCTGGAGTAAACACAGGCTAAAAGCTAAAGCGAGTACCTAAAAGCTAGTTTAAACACCCAGCCTGACCAAATATGACTAGCAAGCTTAGGGGACCACTTAGTGTACATATTTAAAGTGTTCCCATGGTTACGAAAATAATTGTTGTTGTTGGCGTACAAAACAAGTTTCATTACAAAGTTGATGATGTGGACTGCTGCCTGTCTGGCGGATTTCTTCCATGTTCCTTCATCTACATAAAGATGAACATGGTTTGTTTTTGCAGTTCCTCATAATTTCACATACTCTTGTCATATCCATTTATTCGTGTCTGTCTGTCCTGTGTCTGTTTTTCCGTTGTAGTATGCGCTGGTGGGCGCCTGTTTCGCCATCTGTATTGTTCATATGCAATGCCTTATTTCTGATCATCCATTACATATCATCTCTTTCATCTATGCACAGTTTTTACCGTCACCAATTACCACATCACATAAAAGCTGGGAAGTCAGTTGATAGCCAGTTCTGTTTGCATTGGCTCTAAGAGAGAAAGGCTAGTAGCCAAGTTGTTGGACAGAGAGAACTGTCAAACAAATAGACTCATATGCCCCCCCCAGCATGAAACCACACAATTCTAAAATAGGGCAGTGGAGATCAGCATTTTCGACTAAGTCCTGTGTAAGTCTGTATTTATTCATGTCATGACTTTGCTGCTCTGTTTAGTATCACACTTTCGACTAAGAGCTGCTGTACTTATCACCATGAGCTCATTGCAAGTCTTGTGGAATATTACTCTGTATACCCTGTGGCTTTATAGCTCTTTGCAAAGTTTTTTTTTTTTTTTTTGGACACATATTGGAAACGCCCTTGACCTCTCAATGATTTGTCACTTAGAGGCTTTATGGAGGCACTTTAAGGAAGTTGTGTACCTGTATTCTCTGTGGCTAATCCCAGCTGGACCTTAGATACTGAAACAATTGTCTTGTTTCCTTCTAGGGTGGATATGTTCCAACATTAAAATAGACTGAGAAAGTCTGATTTTAGCTGGTAAGGGCTAACCCCATGTTGCAGAAAATATTTTTTTCTTTTTTTTTTTTTTTTTTTTGTTTTGGCCTGTACACTGTGACCCGTTCAAAGTAACAGTATAACTAAGTGTCGTAATTGCCATAGAATGCCTTAACGAAAGGCATATACTATACGCTCTCTGCTCATGAGCTATATTGCAGTATGTAAATTGCAATGTAATGAATCCCATCTCTGTGCGATTGTTCACAATTCAAAGTCATTATTATATGTTTATGACAAGAGGAAACCGGCTATGTGAAAGGCTCGTTAGCAATGGGTAGCAGTCTAAAGAGCTGAGGACTCAATAGGTCATGCTGGTTGTCACAGTAGTCAGGAACTTCTGTGTGACATGCTACTGCAAGTGCATCGCCATTAGCTGAAACTGAAGGGCTCACTCAATGCGCTTGTTTCTGAAATGCCAACTGTAGAAGGATGACAATGTGTAGAGTTTATCTTGACTACTGCCCTATGAGCGAACAAGATGATTTGAGGTTGTGTCCCCACAGATGCTAGTACTACTTGACGAGTATTGGTGTGCATGATCTTCCAACGAAATCTCCCGGAGAAGATCATTTCACAATTAGCGTCTTTCTAATTGATTGTGACAGGTGGCATTGTCTGCGGGAAGGGTAGGACAGTTAGCATGTATGTGGTACCTGTCTGCAGAGATGGCATTAACACCAGAAAAGAACAATTTTTCGTTCCAGCGGTTGAGTTCTAGACACTATTTGCCAAAAGTACCATGTCAGAAAATTGAATTAGTTTCCTCCCGAGACAAGTGTTGCGATATACCAAAGTTGCCATCGCCTTTTTGGGTGGATGAGGTCTCACAGTAAAATCCCAAAAACATTACTTGCTTCATGAGCTACAGGCTGCTGAAAGTTTCAGGAACTATGGTCATAATATTGTGAACCTTGAATGTCTGGTATTTTATAGTGCAAATCATAATTATTGTTACAGACTTGATTAGTGGCGCTTTTGTCGGGTGAGATTTAGTAAGCTGCATGGGGGACGTCTGGAGCCGTTCGGGGTGTTTTTACGAGGTCAAGTTTGTCAGAGTGTTTGGTAAAATGAGTCACGCTCATAATCCTAGATCCAGCTGTTGTCCAAACGCCTGACTGTGATTTGTTTATCTCCTCAAACCCTCATCAGTCGTTAAGGCCTCTGACCATAACACCACTGGTGGCCAGATATTTTTTGCTGGCAAGGTCTCCGCTTTCAACCTAAAATGGACAAAGTGAACAATGAGTGAACGTCAGTGTAAAATGTGTCCATCAGCTTGTCTGCACTGCCTGGAATACCCTCATGTTCGCTACTGCCACGTCTCAAGATTAAACTTTCTATATTGCCTTCTAAAAAAGCTTTCCCTTCACTATGATTATGCACCAGCATTTGATTATGATTTAAGTCACTGCGATTGTATACTAGAGAACAAATATTCCCATAGACCACTGTCCCAAACAACATGAGACACGAATGTAGTTTGTGGCCCATTCTGTCACAAGTGATCGAGAAGTCTGGGAAGTTTTAGAGTATTACAGAGGGACTATTAGCCTCGGTCATAGGCAACAGAGGCCCTACAGTCATGAGTGTAACTTGTAAAACAGCTGACATAATGCGTTAGCTATACAGTTAGGCGCTGTTTCTAAAGCTACTAAATGACTTGTCGGTTTTAAGAACGTAGCATTGGCGTAACCTTAAGCGTAAGAAGTGCGCTATGTGGTCCGGCTATTGATGACTAATCCTTGACACCATGAACGACCGGCTGGGGGGGGGGTCGTGATATTGTACAGCGCTAATGCCGCAAGAAAATGCCACTGAATTATTTCATGTTCATTTTCCTGAAGTAAGTTGGTGACCTGCCAGTCCTTCAAATGTTGCTCTACTAATGTGTGTTGTGGATGACTGCACTATATTAAGGGTTGTTATACGCATTGAGTGTCAGGCTCTTCCTTAGGAGCATTTAACTAGTCTATTAGCCTTGTCAAGGTGGTCGTAGAAACAGAGTCGTTTGTCCTGGGAGTGCATTCTATGCACATATTTGTCGACAGAAAGGTCTGGCCTAATTCTTGCTTCTAGGCTTACCTTTTGGTCAGATAATATTGTGAACGTTGCTGCCAGAACGTCGCCGATGCACTATCAATAGCTAATCTCTCTACTCCTGTTTCAACATATTACACCAAGTAGCACGGAGGCTTTTCTGGCCATTACCTAAACAGCACCTTCGGTAGGCGCCTTCTAAAGCTCCAAACGCCCTTTTTAGATATCAGTCGTCCGCGCTATGAATTGCATACTTGAACAAACTGTTAGAAGTTGTGTTGTGACTTCAATCACAGTCGAACACATGAAATAGCCTATTTAATGCAACATGCAAACATTTTTTAACCCTTTACTTATTAACCCTAACTATTAATGACAAACTGCCAGTACAGATCAATGGTTTTCGGTAATACATGTGCCGAAGGATGTAGGAGTTTTTAGTTCGGTGAACATGAATTTTTAAGTGTTACTGTAATCAAATGTGCTAATCACGGCATCATCCAAACGTACAGTGTAGAGCACAGACGTGCTATCTATAGCTATCTGTTTGAATTTACATAATAGAAACTGAATAGTAATTCACCAAAGTCCTTCTTCATTAGCTATATAAGGAGCTAATGTTACTAAGATGTAATGGGTTGTCTGAGATAACACGAATGTAATGGTGTTCTGTGTGTACACCTTTCATATTGTCCATGTATGAACAACACGCATATTATTGAGCAAAGGAATAAGCTACCGGCAGGTATCTTATCATTTGAGGAGAATTGTAGAGATTCTAATTCAGCTTGAACTGGGTCTATTCCTCTCGCGTCAAAATCATTAAGTTTCAATGTACAATGCTAAATAGATTGAGCTTTTAACGCCGCTGAGAATGAGACCACTGCCACCAAAAGGAAATCATGTCGGTGGTGTAGAGCCGCCTTCGCGTCCTATTACCAAGTGCTCCCCATGGGAACGCTGGGTTTTTCAGTAGCCGTGTAGAGGAAGGATGACCTATAATTAAGCCTGTCAGCCAGCAACAGGGCTACAGTCGTAACTGTAAATGAACATACAGGCAACTTTTTGCTCTCTATACCTTGGAGGCTTATAAGTTTCTAATAAAGGACTCTTGTCGGTTCCAGGTTTAAGAACAGCATTGAAAAGGTTTGCCGTTTATGCGTTCTGCTATGATGAAATCCTGAATAAGGAAGGAGTAAGTAAAGGATGCCGTGAATTTAGTAAAAAACAAAAAGGGGGAAAAAAAAAAATATATTATCGTGGGAAGATATATCAAATAGTTTCCAACAAAAAAAGGGTTATAGCCCTGATCATTGAGAAGATCCACTAAGAACGATAGTGACTGTAAAACA